>OZ059827.1:25842159-26442159 GCA_964057195.1 Orthosia cruda
GAGCTTAGTACGAAATTCAGAAACGTGATCATATTTGCGCAAGCCAAATATAAACCTAATACAGAGATTTTGAAGTCGCTCAAGCTTATCCAATTGGTCTTGGGTGAGATCAAGATAGCTGGCATCAGCATAGTCCAGGATAGGGAGAAGAAGAGATTGTGCTATCGCAATTTTAGTGGTGATGGGAAGAAAATTACGAAGACGCCTCAGGGAGCCCGCAGAAGCAAACAGTTTACGACTAACTTCCTGCAGTTGTTTGGTCCAGGCAAGAGTGCTGTCGATATAAATCCCCAAGTTCTTCACAGTGTTAGCTATAGGAATAATGGTGTTGTTGAAAGAAACCTGGGGAAGCGTCGACCAATCAATTTTAGGAACAGTCCGGGAACTACCAACAACCGTCACCTGAGTCTTCGCGGGATTAATCTTCAGTCCAAACTGAGCACTCCAGTCACCTATTCGAGCCAGGTCTATATTAATCGTCTCAATGGCATCTCCTAACTCTCCAAGAGGGGCTTGGGTATAAATCTGGAGATCATCAGCATATAGGTGGTAGAAAGAAGAAAGTCGTTGAGAGATAGCATTAATAAAGAGTGCGAAAAGAAGAGGAGATAAAACGCCACCCTGCGGCACACCGGCAGAGGTGTGACACCAAGAAGAGAAATATTCGTCAGTGCAAATACGCTGCCGGCGGCCTAACAGGTAACTACGAAACCAGTCAATTACCGGAGGAGATATGTTAAAAGAGCTTAAGACGCCAAGCAAAATGTCGAAGTCAACGGTATTGAAGGCATTGCTAAAATCGAGCAGAGCAAGTACCGTTAACTTTCCCACTTCCATGCCCGACCTGATATCGTCCGTAATGTGTACAAGTGCTGAGGTAGTGCTGTGTCCGCGTCGAAAACCAGACTGGAAAGGATTTAGCAGATTTTGTTTGATAAGGAACGTGCTAAGTTGATCGTGGACAAGTTTTTCAAGGACTTTGGATAGGAAAGGAAGAATAGAAATGGGACGATAGTCAGAAAAAGATTCAGGATGAGATTTTTTGGGTAAAGGAATAATTTGGGCATCTTTCCAGGATTGTGGGAAGACACCACTGGAAATAGAGAAATTGAGGATATAAAGGAAGACAGGGGTAATGTTATCAAGGATGGGGATGATCATATTACGGCTGACACAGTCACTACCAACAGCGTTGGATGTAATCGATACAATACTCTTTTTAACATCACAGGCAGTGAATTGACTAAAGACAAAAGGAGAATAATCAGGTATCGGAAGATTTGAAAGATAACTAAGCGTAGTTGCTTTGGTGGCCCTATCCAATACGGGCGAAGTAGAAAAATGACTGTTAAGTAAGTTGAAGTCCAAGTCTTTAGGAACCGTGTCATGAGTCTTTTTTCCGATACCTAATGATTTGAGAAATTTCCAGACTTTGGCTGGATCACCGCCTTGAACAGAATTATGGATATGTTGGCGTTGTGCGTTCCTACACACCTTGCTGCATTGGTTCCTTATTGAGACGTATTTTTCCCTGTTGACGTCGTTGGGCCGAATTTTAAGCTTAAACTTCGCAGCTGCCTTTTTGCCTAGTAAAACTTTAATTTCATTAGTCAACCATGGCGCTGGAAGATGTTTAACCCTTACAGCTCGAATAGGTGCATGTGCGTCGTAAAGCTGAATGAGGGTAGACGTCAAGATATCAACTTGTTCGTCGACGGACGAGGATGTGACCAGCGGAGTCCAGTCAATGTTACTGGCGTCCTTTCGCAGACGATCAACGTCCATGGCATCAAAATTGCGAAGCAGAAGAGTTTTGAACTTATGCTTAGGAGGTCGAATTTTATAGGAAGTGTAAATTAGATCATGATAGGAAAATGCGTCGGCAGAACATTGACCATGTTTAGCGACGTTATCGAAGGATGAGACAATAATAAGATCAAGAAGCGAGGGGACAGAGTTAGGAAAATGGTGAGTGGCACCAAGATCAAGAATAGAAAGATTGGTAGATTCGACAATATGACGAAGAGAAGAAGAGCGGGAATCTTGTTTAAGGAGGCATGTATTAAAGTCGCCCATTATGATACTGTGACTGTAAGAGGGGATAAAATGTTCTAAAATACGTTCGAAAGAAGAGAAGAAATTAATTCTAAGAGAGGGACAGTAGTAAACCCCTAGGAGAATCTTAGTATGATGTAATTCAACTTCCAAGAAAAGATGTTCACCAGCGTTCGGCGGGGGCGGCTGTGTGGACATGTTAATTATGGAAAAAGGAATATAATTACGAAGATATATGGCCACCCCGCCACCACCACCGACCACACCTTTAGGTAATAATATGGGCGCGATAGCTCTGCGAAACTAAATCAATCTGCCTAGCCTTTGGCGTTTTAACTTTGGCGATAACTGGATAACAAGATACCCCCTGGCCAGACTGCTGTCTGCTTTCAGGCTTCTGACTATCCGTCACGACTGTCAAAGATCTTCAAATGACAGCCGGGACCAACGGCTTAAAGTGCTTTTCGAGGCACGGAGGAAACTCGCTATGTAAAGATGCTCACCCATCCACGAAACAACCTCGGAAAGCGTTGCGTAACCTCAAAGATCGACCCGTGCGGCTCTTATTATTTGGCCACGAGCAATTTTACTCCATCTCAAACTGGTGCGAATAGTCGTGATGACTTCATTAAAACAATCGTTGACATAGTCGAATCCGCGTAGCATTCGCTACAGTTTGATTAGAGCATTACAAATTATGCTACGGCTATGTAGCTGATTAAATGAGGTATCGTAGACCTATCCTGAACACGCTTTTATGATGGACGTCACATATAAAAACATAATTGCGCCCTTTAGATAAACTACAGAGCTGCCTACTGTCCGGTAGCTACAGTAAGATTGGTAAAAAAACTGAAATAGCCACGAGAAGAACTAGAAGAATATACTATAAGGGAACCACTGCAACTCCTGAAAGCCAGAATCAACAGTGGCGACTACCAGAAAAGCACCGAGGCAATGAAGCTCGACGAAGTGCCGAAGAATGAATTTAGCTGTCTTGGATCACGCAACGAAATTAATCAGAAAAGGAAAACATAATTTCCACTTCCCTTCATTTCAAGCAGGAGATAGAACAAACAAGTCCAAGGCACAAAGGATCAATAGTGGAGAGTCAGTTAGACCCATAAAAAGAGCTGTTTATATTCAAGAATTGAAGTAGGAATACTCTCACCTTTTGGAAGGATAGTAGTGAATCCGAAGTATGATTATTGTGTATCAAGGCCAGAAAATGAACCCCGATGGGTACCCGCACTGTCGAGGCGGGGGGCTCAGTAGTCGTGACTTGGTCACCCACGGTGAAGCGAAGAGGAACCCGAGGAGGGGCCGCTCGTCAGGGCTTTTGCCGATAAGCCGACGATGTAGCGGCCAACAAGTAAATTGTGGTGTCGCTTGGGCGACATCGCTACTGAGGTGGGCCACGATGTCGTATGGGGCTTCTCATAGCCATACGATATCGCGGCTGTGGGTTGGAGGCCGCGGCGGGAGAGAAGTGCCGGTATTGCGGTGCGCCACTCTCCCTACTTTCCGCGGCCTGGATTGTGTGCGAAGAGTGATAGGGAAGAAAAGGGATAGCGTGACGGTAGGCGGATGGCATGGAAGAAGAAAACATGCTGCTCTGAACCCAAAAAACAAGGGACAAGGGCAAGAAGATGATAATAAATAAAAATACCGCAAAACCGGTTTATTGAGTTTATCTATGTGTATGATCTAACATTTTATCGTTTAATAGCATGTCATAAGTAGATTATCGTTCGTTATTTAGCTGTTTTAACGTTATCAATCACAATTAATGCATAATCTGTTTGTGATTAGTTTTATCAATGATATCAGTAGGTACTCGCTAGGAAAGGTCTGTCAATGTAGAAAGTTTGCAGATGTTTTTTTATTCATTTTGCCCGTCTTCTGAATTGAGAACTTGTCAACTTCTACGTTAGCATGAGAACTTGTCCAACTTTAGAATTCAAGAGGAGTTTGACATGATCTGAACTTCAAATTATCAATTTAGAGACCGAGGCTAGCAAAAATCGCCACGTCTGTGGACTTTCATCATATCAAATCATCGCTGGTCGACGCACGCTATTTTCATACCTTTTTCGTAACCGGTAAGAGCCATTGAGTGCTACAAGAGCTAACAAGCTCGGATCTGATTTGTTTAGCGTCGGTTCTAGCTGGTCTGCGCTGGCAAACCGGCACCTACATCAGCATTATGTGTTTTTGCACCCATAGGTGGCTATATTATATATACTTTATTGTACACCAAGAAAAAAATTAATCAAAAAGACATCTTATAACAAAATAAAACATACAACAGGCGGCCTTATCGCGATCCGCGATCTCTTCCAGGCAACCTAGACTGTATATCGTACTATACCGAGTTGTATTTTATATGTATTTATAATTGTTATGTTGAAGACCAATGTTCATATAGCAAGGATTTATTTAAATGAAGTACACAGTTTAACATGAGAGCATTAAAAGTCACAAGATAAATGATATCATAAATGTCTATAAAAAAAGTCGTGTGGCACTCGGGGACTGCCGCGGTAAAGCTATTGCATAGCGTTTATTCTAGATCCAGTCCTGAAAATGCGTCAAAAAAATTAAAAACGTTAAAAACTCGAAAACGTAGCGAGCCAAACCCGCATTTATTTACGATTAATAAAACTCTAAAAAACAAAACAAAAATACCCTTATTCACATTGAAATAAGGTCGCTTTTCTTTGACAAGCAAATGTGACCCTTATTCTCATTAGCATAAGGTCCACATTGATCACCATAGTCACAGAAACAGCTCAGAGAGACCGATAAAAGGCAAAAAAATTACGACCAACAAAAATTTTAAAATCCTCATATCTCAGAAACGGTTGGAGTTTGCGCATTTCTGACAAAAAAAATTAACAATCTAATGTCAATTGTGTTCAATGAGTATGGATTACGAAACAAAACCTAGTTATGTACTTGTTATAAATTGATTGATTGATCGGAAGTACGCGTAAACAACGTGACACGGTAAACAATGTGTTGAATCTTCTCGACAAAGACACTTCTCGAAGCGTGCAAATCAGCCCAAGAAAAAATTCAATATAAAATATTTGTGCTGATTGTACAGCTAGGGAAAAGAGCTTTTTTTTACGAAATTAACAACTTCAATTGCCCTTATTTCAAATCACAAGATTAATTCTTTATTAGTCGTGTGCAATATTAGGAGCGGAATGACCTGTTCAATACTATTTCCTGATAGCTATAACTTGAGGGTCTTCAAGACAAGAGTGAATAGGTTACTTCTAGGTAAGCGTGCTCCATCGACCACAACATCGCTTACCATCAGGTGAAATAATAGTGGTAAAACTGGACCCTATCAATGATAAAAAAAAAACTAGTGTATCGATGGCAAGTCTCTCTCCGCTGAGATTGAGAAGTTTGGTTAGGAGTAGCAGGACTCCGGCGAGAGATGTCGTGCGGTGTTCCACAGGGATCGGTCTTGGTGCCGTATCTGTGTGACATCGGGTACCGGCGTCAGCGTGATTTGCTAAACTGACGAAATGCTGGTCCTGGCGCAGGGGGCGGCCGAAATAGCGACACGTGGGGTTGTGACAGTCGTCGAAAGGATCCGGCAATTGGGGCCCGAGGTGGCCCTGCACAAGTCCGAGATCATGCATTCTACGCGCGCCTCAAAGAGATGTCAGCAAAGCTGACGGGGTCCGTTAGGGCCGATGAATGTCTGGGTCGCGGATAAATTTGAAAGAGAGTTACCGCGGCCCTGGCTTAAGCAACTGAAGGAACACGGGTCGGTTTTAGTCAGAAAATGTCTGACACGCCCACCCCGGTGAGGGAGAAGTCATTGGATGACATTACAGACAAAAAAAAACGACTTCAAATCAAATCTGTCGTTCTTTACAAGTCGCGTGAAATTGCTATGATGTAACACGGCTTTGCGAGATGTGTCAAGCTGATAACCAAGTTTTATGACTGAAGTGTCTACATTATAACCCTAGCAACTAGTTACCTCCAAGATATAGTTGTTTATCTGACATCTAGCACAACATATGATCTGAAAGCATGTCCAGTTGATAACTGATAAGATACAAGATGATGTGGTTTTTTTTTTAATGCTATCGATAACTGAGTTAGCCTTTGTGGTTTCTCTGTTATTGATAAGCATAAGATTCTTATTTTAAGGGGTTCCGTACCTCAAAAGATAAAAAAGGAACCCTTATAAGATCAATTTCTTGTCCGTCTGTCACCACCGATTTTCTCAGGAACGGATGACCTAGCAAGTTGAGTATTTATACCAGATACTGGGGTCTTTAGACCCTATTAGGTGTAAAATCAAGGTCCTGAGTCAACACGATAAAAACATATAAGCAAATTTAGATTTTCACGAAAACTTGTAAGTACCAAAATTTACCTTAATTTTCGCCTTTTATTATTTTTCGGAATTTTCCCTTTACTTGTGCTTGTAAGACCTTGATTTTTTTAGTACCCTACCTATAGGTTTTGGGTCGCAAACCTGTATGGTAGTTCCAGTTGACCTAGAATCTCGAAAGTTGAATTTGCAAAAAGTAAGGCCTTACAGCACAAATAAAGGAAAAATTCCAAAAAATATAAAAAGTTGAAAATTAAGGTAAAATCTTTAAAACTTAGCCACCAATAAAATGATACCAATTTTATTATGGCGGTATAATGGGTAGGTACGGAACCCGCGGCGCACGAGATCGACTCGCACATGACCGGTTTTTTTTTTAATTGATTGAATTTGTGATTGAACTTTTGTTTTCTATTCTATAGAGTTTTTACTCTCAGAGCTCATTTGAGCTCTGTGTTTGTTGCTGTTGTGTTGTGTCTGTGTTGAATAAATGTTGTATAGGAAAAAATATTTAATACAGATTCATGCAAGTCATACTTTATGCTGATGAGCAGTTTTGCTAATTTCTAGTCTACATTTCACGTTTAGTTGTTTTAATTTAACGATATTTTTATTACTCTATTGGGTATTGTTCTATTGTTGCTGAAAGCATTTTACAAATGAACATTATTGTTAGCAACATAGATCGATATTTGTGACTTGCAGTATGCAAATAATGACTTATTTATAACCAAATAGAAAATCTACTGTTTCATTTCAGTAGACGTAATACGTTGTATTAGTTAGTAACGCATTAGCTAGTAATTTAAAAATTTCTACCACAATTGCGGTAATCTTATCAGACATTAGTATTGTCTAATTTCTGCTAAAACCTGCTGTCTGTTTAATCAAAAATTTATTAAGATAAAAGATATCCTACTTGCCGTGTCAGCAATTTCAAATAGAACCAAAATGAGGTGATACTAATGAGCACTCAAATTTTGAAAAACAAACATGCCAAGAGGTATAGTGTTACCCAGTCAGTAACATGGTTTTATAAGTCAGATAGTGATAGGCAGCCATGCCATGTAAAAGCTGCTAGATGCCGATTTATTATAAAAACGCCACAGGCATGGTGCAAGGGTGTGGTGGTACTCTTCTTCAAGAAGGGCAACTATACCCGATTGAAGAATTATAGACCCATCTCACTTCTTAGCCATGTCTACAAGTTGTTTTCAAGAGTCTTCAAAATCGAGTCGCGCGCATTTTTGACGATTTCCAGCCTCCTCCAGCCAGATTTATTTATGTATTCTTTATTGTACACCAGAAAATACAGTAACAAAAGAAACTTAAAACTAAAAATATACAACGGGCGGCCTTATCGCATTCCGCGATCTCTTCCTAAAAGGCTTTAGCAAAGTAGACCACATATGCGGCAGATTATACAGAAAACCGAAGAGTACAACCTGCCTCTCTGTTTAGCGTTTGTGGACTACGAGAAAGCATCTCTCCAACTATGCCAAGCGTCTCTCCAACTATGCCATATCGACTACCGGTGCATTAAGGTGCTGAAGTTTTTGTACAAAAACGCCGCCGTGTTAGTCTAACTCCAGGATCAGACTTTGGAACCTACCCTTCTGCAGCGAGGTGTGAGACTGCGAGACGTCATATCTCCGTAACTGTTCACCGCTGCACTGGAGGATGTCTTCAAGGATCTGGACTGGAGAGGGCTAGGCATCCAAGTCAATGGCGAGTACATCACTCAACTTCGGTTTGCCGACGATATAGTGGTCATGGCTGAGACCATGGAGGACATCAGTACAATGCTCGATGACCTCAGTAGAGCTTTCGAGAGAGTGAGTCAAAATATGAACATGGACAAAACCAAGGTGATATTGAATGCCCATGTTGCACCCACTCCTATCAAAGTCGGAGACTCTACACTCGAAGTTGTTGACGGTTATGTCTACTTGGGACAAACGGTTTGTTAGGTAGGTCCAACTTCGAGAAAGAGGTCAACCGACGAATCCGACTCAGCTGGGTAGCGTTCGGGCAATTGCGCGGTATCTTCTCGTCCAACTTACCACAATGTCTCAAGACGAAAGTCTATGACCAGTATGTGTTGCCAGTGATTACTTACGAGACAGAGACGTGGTCGCTCACAATGGGCCTCATCAGAATTTACGCAAAGGGCAATGGAAAGGCTATGCTCGGCGTTTCCGTGCGTGATCGAATTAGAAATGAAGACATCCGCAAGAGAACCATGGTTACCGACATAGCTCGAAGAATTGCCAAACTTAAGTGGCAGTGGGCAAGGCACATTGCTCGCAGAACGGATGGCCATTGAGGCCGAAGTTCTGGAGTGGCGACCGCGTACCGGAAGACGCTTGGGGGAGGCCTATGTCCAGCAGTGAACGTATTTACCCAGGCACCGGGTATCCTATACATTCCAAACCCGTAGTAGATTCGTTCGTAGATTCTCTAGTAGCGACGTTCTAGCAATACGAAGTCTTAGATCGATAGTTTTAACCAAGAACACAAATAATATAATACTACAAGAAATACCAGGACCTAGATCTGGTCCTTGATGATACTAACCTGAAGGTATCTTTGCATTCAGGAGCGACATATTTGGCCTCCTTTTCGGTGTGCATATGGACCACCTTGATGTCCTTCATGGAGCCACTCATGCCAACCTCGGTCATGGCATCGAGCAGAGGCACAGGGGTCGCAGCCGCGCCCTGTGCGAACACCGTCTGTCCTGGAATGATGGAAAGCATATTTAGAATAGAGAGAACAGGAAAATATGAGTAAATATACAAACGGCATGCCGCTGCCGTTAGGTGCGGGCGTAACAAAATGCCAAGAGAGATAATGAATTAAGTAAATACGCAAAATACGCGCTTAGACGTGGAGTTGCGGACACCAGCCCGTCTTAACCTTAACCTAAGTAAATCAACATAGATGAAACAAAAGAACGTAGCAGGTATGAGCTGTACTGTGTTTCTACTGAAGAGAATTGATTAACTACCTAATACTTCTTGAAAAGAAAACTCCCTCTATGAATATGTTCAGCGCTATTTCGCACTCCGGGCAGGCATATGATACGCCCATTTTCGCTTCTCCTTTTCGTCTCGACTGTACATTTTAGTTTCTACTTTTGCAATGTATTTTTCTATCTACGACGGCGAAGACCACTACGAAGTATCAACACTTGAAGTGTGAACGTTCACCAGCCCAATTTTGGGAGAAGGTTGAAGGGACACACTTGGTTAATTTTTAAGGGATCAAGAAGCGCCTGCGGACCGTAAAAATAAGATTGCCAAGGTTGCTATGTCCGCAGTTGCCCCACGATTCGGCCCGTATAACAAAAGTTGGTCGGGCCATGGGAAGAAGGAGGGAGTATACGTATTACTATCCAAACGCGGATTAGTTTCAATGCATACTTGAACTACTCAAATCCAAAGCCTCCCGTAGGTGTTCCAATAGTACACCAACGGACTAAATCTGTCCAAAGGCATGAATGATTGATTTATTTTTCAGCTAAAGATAGTTTTGATTGAACATGTAAAACGATTGTCCCTAGCTGCATTCTTATAACTTTGAATGACGATATATTGCAATTAACGGGGCAATAATACTTTAATTAATGCTTCGTTCATGTTTTGTAAATGAGTTTATTAACTCAGACATTGACGTCAGCATTTGACACAAAAATACATAATTAAGTCATTTAAATATAGATTTCTGCATATTTTCAGTTCCAATAATAGCTTTAATCTTTGAACAAAAACCTCCGAAAACAGACTCTATCGGCCGATAGTTTGAGAATGAGGAAGTATGTAAGTGCGTGCCATAGAAAAGAGGAAGGCGTGTACGTCTGAGAGTCCGATGATGAAATGGGCTAGGTGGAATTAGATCGTGCAATTCCAACGCACGCTCCCCGAAATGTAACCGATTAAAAACCGACAAGCTGGCAACTCGGCGACGGCGTTCAAGACTCCTGCAGCTTTGACTTGACGCTCCTCATTGTCGGGTTTTAGTTTTTGTATATATTTTTTATTTAAAGTATTTTGGGGGCTTTGCACAGTCAAATCACTTTTTTTTTCATGTATCTAAATAATGCATAAGTTACAAGAGTGGACTCTAGATAACGTATCGATAACGTAGTTGATTTACCATTCACTAAAGGACAGGTATAGAATATAGATATTGTAAAAGATTATTTGTTGCAATTGAATAAACAAAAAAAATGTGTTCTCCCAAAATGAAAATTAAATAATCTACTATATTAAAAATAAGTAGGGTTTTCCTTCCTGACGCTATAACTCCAGAACGCACGAACCGATTTCCACGGTTTTGCATTCGTTGGAAAGGTCTCGGGCTCCGTGAGGTTTATAGGGTAGGTAGGGTAGGGTATGTAGGGTAGATTCGGGCGCCAGGGAGGTTCACACAGTACAAATACAATAAAGGTTGCCGGAAAGAACTAATCGGAAGAGTCAGACTTTTAATCTGCCGGTGGGGAGCTAAATAATAGTACATTATGGTACAAGTGTGTAATGTTGGTGATTACCGCTGAGGCGCCATTGAGACCCGAGCCGTTAGGTGAGGGTCTTAAGAGAGCCGAGGACGGTAATCATCAATACACACGTGTATCATACGACGTTTTTCAACATACTTGTGAAGAAAATAATACTAAAAAATCATTTCCAACAGTGAAAACGAGTTCTGAATTTTTTTTCGCAATGGCGGGCAAAGTTAATCAGTTTTCCTATGCGCGCGCATCTAACATTTAAAAACATTTTTTTTAGTCTATGGCGATCGGCCATAGACTAAAAATAATGTTTTTTTTAATGGCTTTTTGCGGATTGCGTTTTAGCCACGTACAAAATGGGGAATTTCAAGTTTTCTTTATTACAGGCATAAACAAAATTTATATTTGAGTGAAAGTTTTATTTATTAAACAAGTACAAGTTGAAATTATCTATTTAAATACGAAGTTGCATGAAATGTGTTGCATTTGTACTATTGAGCACGACCTTTTTTGTATCGAAACTTTTTTAAGAACAAAGCAACTCAATCAATAAATTTTAAAAAATAACTCTATAACTCACTTGTGAATAATAGTAATGAAAAAGTCACAGTTTGATAACAGGTGTCATTATGTGCCTAATTGCGGTGAAATTAGAGCTACTTTATGAGCAAGTGTGTTGAAAAGAAAATAAAACAATTTGTTTGTCTTTTCTCTATTTAATATATTAGCTTCACATGTATTAACCATTATAGTTTAAAAATACAATAAATCTTATATTATCTTTACTAAATTAATGGCTATATTATTAATTAGGGTGTTATTACTGCATCTTGCAGAATAAGTTTTACATAACCATAGAAGCGATGATTGATGAAGGATCCCCGTAGTGAAGTCCAATAAAAAAAATTTTTTTGAACATAAAAGAGAAATCCAAAATTTTAAGTAAATAAAAACTAGAGAAGAAAACCAAAGAAGAAAACGCCAAAATGGGCTGGAACAAAAATTTAAAATGTTAGGAAAAGTCAATATAAATTAAACACGTGGAAGCGTGCGTTTGAACAGAAAAAAGATCCGTTTTTCTTCTTCAAATAAATATTGATGCGCTACGCAGCCAATAACATCAACTGTTTTGCGAGCGAAAATCATCAAAATCTGAAATTAACAATCCGTCTAATGAAATTCCAACACGAATTAGACTCAGACATTACAATGTCTAGAAGAACTCCAAGTTACCGAAAATTAAGGTCCATTCTTCTCACAACATCGTTCTAGTATAATTTGTAAGTATTTGCTTCATTATGAAGACAAAAATATCCGAGATAACTACGGATTAATTAAACAATTGACGAAACGTTTAAAATTAACGCCTGGCCATTTTAAAACAAAATCGTAGAGTGTTTATGTCAAAAATTACAGCTCACAGCACAGATCTAGTCTAGAGTAGCGTCGTTCGGAAATCGACTAAATCCAAATACCATGTGACGAGGTTAAAAAAAACCGTTACAATATGTGCTATGTGTGTGTAGTTATGTTAGCTAAAGAAACATATACATAGGTTTATGATTCGAAATGTTTGTGGGGGCTACAGAGGTAGCAGAGTGGTAAAATTGGGGAAAATTGATGGATCACTTGACGACTGCCATGAAGAAAAGGCAGCGATTAACTTGTTGTGCTCACCGTGTGTTGCGTGCGACCAAGTAACAAGGGCAAGATGATGAAATTGGTTTGCTCCTCAGGGCAATGTCAAATTGCGTACGCAAGCTACTTACTTGGGGGACAAAGTGGCAATGAATAGAATTGTGGCGACCCCAAGTAATATGGGACAGGGGCAGGAAGACGACGATTTTATTCCTCAGTACATAATTACCATTTTCCAATGACCTACGAAACATCTTTGCGTGCGTAAAGCTGTATATATGTTGTATGTAGTGTATTATTAAGTCTAAGATAAACGGCTGGTTTCATGACGTTTGTAATTGTGTAAAGTGCGCGTGCGCCGATGCTAACTACTGAAACGTTACTTATCTACATTCACATCTAGAGATGCATTCACTATTGTTGTCCTGTCGTATATTCGATTCTCCAAGTCTGTGAGTGAATAAACTCTTGCCTTTTTACTCGACTGCCGAAGGAGGGTAATGTGTTTATTAGCCTATGTATGTATGTTTGTTCCTGTGTGTCATTCCAGAGACCAAACGCGTTGGCCGATTTTGATGAGTCTTACGTCAATAGATTTGTCTTAACCTTGCGTGTCATTGGCTACATTAAAATGGGAAAATAGAAAATTGGCGGATTTTGGGCACCATATTGTGGTGGCCAATTTTTATTTTTCTTCCAAACCTAACGTGTGGTTTATCAACATAAAGGGTTTAAAGAGGTGATTTCCAAAATATATAACACTTATATGTTTAAATATACCTAATTCGAAAAAAGAATGTTAACTAAAAAGATATAAATAAAAATAAAAAAACCCTACTGCTTATGATACATATTCGCGAGCTGGCTGACCAAAACCAGATGAATCCTCCGACTGCACAGCATAATTTGCTTCTTGTTTATACGTCATTTTAGTTCACTTCTTAAGCAGTCGGTTATTTTTATTTTTTTTATTACCCTGCCTACCTGCTACGATCATTCATTACATACTTCTTGCCGATTATGACTACTGCGCATCAGTAAAACAAAACCATTAAAATCTGATTTCGCATTGTATTGCATCTCTGCAAGAGCGCAGTACTACGCTAGGCCAGGTGCCAACTAGGTGACCTCAAAAACTGGCCCAACAATCAACTTGACCTATCGCTATCCAACATTGGACAGCGATAGGTCGAGTTGATTGACTACGCTAGGCAAGCTCAAGGTCAAAGAGTTACGAATCAATCTGCTATAGTCCTTTCCAAACTATGTTGGGGTCGGCTTCGAGTCAGTTTTTTTTACTTCTTCGTATTTCTTGTCTCCTGGTAATCTGCCGCTCGTGTTTCCGGCCCTGGAAGTGCTTTCTCATGATTATAGTCTCCTGGTAGTTAGTCGTTACCGTTATGACCAGCCCCACAAATACTTCTTCAAATTTCTAGCCTCCTGGTAGTTTGGGTGTAAATGTTCATCATCTATCAAAAAAAGCTAAAGCCGTGTGCCCAGTTTTCCATTATATATTTTTTTAAAGCGAGCCCCACAAATACTTCGTCATAATTCTGGCCATCTGGTAGTTTGGGTATAAATGTTCATCATCCATCAAGAAAAGCTGAAGTTGTGTGCCCTGTTTTCCATTATAAATTATTTAAAGGGGCAACTGGTTCCTGGTCCCAGTTCCATAGTAGGCCGAATGACCCCTAACCCGAAAAAACACCTACCTACCTATTTCAAATTTGTGGCTTTTATTATTACACTTACAAATCATCCACTCATATAATAAAATTGATTATTATAAGACATGGATGTTTTGAGACTTGATTATTTTGCAACTTGAACTTTTTGAGATGTAGATATTTTGCAACAACCTGTTCCTGACAAAAAGAACGGACATTTTCGTTAAAAAAATAAAATAATAAATATGTAGGTAAAAATAAACGACTATATTAAAATAAAACAAGCGAAAAAACCAAACAAATTAGAAGGCCGGATAAAGTTCGGACTGGACACACAATGTACGGACACGTCCGGACCAATACGATGAATACGAGTGTTTTGTACATGCGGTCGGCTGTAACTATTTATTTCTGGCCGATTTTATGGCTGTAGAATGTAGAGCTACGCTCTCACTGGTTCGCTATCGCTGGCTAGAATTTTTACACTTTTTACTCGTTACATACTGGAAAAAAAGTTAATAAAGTCAAAAAACCCGACAGCAAAGATGTAAACTAGAAGAAAATCATGCTGTGCAGTCGGAGGATACATATTTTCGAGCTGGCTGACCAAAACTTTATATACCCTCTGCACAGCATGATTTTCTTCTTGTTTACATCTTTGCATTCGGGTTTTTTGATTTTATTACCTCTTTTTATTTTATACTTTTTTTCCGAATGACTTTTAAACATATAAGTGGTATAATATATTTTTCAACACACTTGCTCATAAAGTGGCTCTAATTTCACCGCAATTAGGCACATAATGACACCTGTTATCAAACTGTGACTTTTTCATTGCTATTATTCACAAGTGAGTTATAGAGTTTTTTTTTTAATTTATTGGTTGAGTTGATTTGTTCTTAAAAAAAGTTTCGATACAAAAAAGATCGTTCTCAATAGTACAAATGCAACACATTTCATGCAACTTCGTATTTAAATAGATAATTTCAACTTGTACGTGTTTAATAAATAAAACTTTCACTCAAATATTGTCTGTAATAAAGAAAACTAGAAATTCGCCATTTTGTACGTGGCTAAAAAGCTATCCGCGAAAAGCCAAAAAAAGAAAACTCATTCTTTTTAGTCTGTGGCCGATCGCTAGAGTAAAAATGTTCTGTGGTGGCGGATCGGCATTGTTAGATGCGCGCGCATAGGAAAACTGATTAATTTTGCCCGCCATTGCGAAAAAATTTCACAACTCGTTTTGACTGTTGGAAATGATTATTTAGTATTTTTTTCTTCTCAAGTGTGTTGAAAAACGTCGTATGATACACGTGTGTATTGATGATTACCGTCCTCGGCTCTCTTAAGACCCTCGCCTGCCGGCTCGGGTCTCAATGGCGCCTCAGCGGTAATCACCAACGTTACACACTTGTACCATAATGTACTATTTACCACCTCTAAAAACTCTTCATTTTGATACCTCACTCGATGGGTTTAGAAGAAAAAAAGATTGCAACCCCTACAATATGGCGCCCAAAATCCACCATGTTTCTTTTTTTAACGGCACTTATCTAAAAAAACGGTTTGAATGTTACGAGGTAATAAAAAATATTACATACATACAAGACACGCGCGAAAAACATAAACCTTTCCTTGCAGCCGAGTAATTAATAAATATATCCTTTCAGAAGGCCCATTTCTACACAAATACCCAGAAGCCGAGTCTAATGTCTTTAGGAGAATCCTCGTCATCAATGTCTAATCTCTCTTTGAGTCTAAAATCATAATGTCATTAAGAGAACACTTCTCTAATGTGCCATTAATCGGAAGAAGCAGCTAATAATAAACTACATTTACACTAGTTGATAACGTTATCTGTTTACTTACACGCCATTAGTTATTATTACGTTGACCCGCCTATTTATCATCGTATCGCCTTTTCATATTAATAAGAGCACTTGAGGAAAAAAATATCGTGGTAAGTACGCTTGAGTATGTTGTATTAAATTGTAAAACAACGTGTCTAGTTTACAGTTCAAAGAAAAAGACACAATTGTAGTTTTGAACAATTGGACGAATCGACAAGACCTTGAAATGTCCAATACCAGGACTTCTGTTTTCCTATACATTCATCATCATTTTAATGTTCCCACCACTGCTGGCACATAGGCCTCCTCTCTGTGATAGAGGGATTGGGCCGTTATCCACCACGCGGGCCCATTGCGGGTTGGTATTTTTGGTTCTAGGACTTGCCGGTTTCCTCCCAATGTTTTCCTTCACAGTTTTGAGAGCAGTGGTAATGAAATAATTTACACATAGTACCTACGCTTGTACGCGTTCTGTTAGCACTGGTCCACCACTGATCACACTTTTACATTATAATACAATATTCAGGGGCTCGTACTACGCCAGTAAGGGCTACTGGTTCAAAGAAAGAACTGGCTGAAAGATTTTATGAAAGTGACATTCGTGGATTCATGGACATACTCGTATATGCATTCTTTCCATTTTGAAATATGGATACAAAACAAAACAAAACCAAAAAAATATTGCCAACGTACTATGGAGCGCAGTACCTATTCTACCCCCCTGGTGGGTTCCCGCATTGTCGAGGCAGGAGGGCTCAGTAGCCGTGGCTTGGTCACCCACGGTGAAGCGAAGAGCTCGTCAGAGCTTTTGCAGATTAAGCCGACGACGACGTGGCGGCCAACATGTAGGTTGCGGTGCCGCTTGGTAACAGGCGACATCGCAAGTGAGGCGGGCCACGTTGTCGTATGGAGCGTCACAGGTCCCATACGATATCTCGGTTGAGGGTTGAAGACTGCGGCGGGAGAGGAATGCCGGTATTACGGTGCGCCGCTCTCCCTACTTTTCCGCAGCCAGGACGGGGTCGCCACAGAACGCGGTGGGGCCCCAGGAAAGGTCCCTATCCCCTGAGGCCGAAAAGTGATAGGTGGCGGGGCCACTGACCAGACCCGTCACAGGGAGACCAACGGTGCCATACACGGGGTCGTCTGGCACTCATGTGCTGGTTTGGTCCCTGGGGTGGTCATGGCGTACAATGTGTTCTGGTGCGCCTGTGATGGGGGGTATACCCCAGAGGAAGTCACGCAAAGTCATAGCCGATAAACCGTTTGTAAATCGTATCGCGTGTGGTGCGGTGTCGTGCAATGAACAAACGGTCCATACAAATATATGGAGCTCAGAATCGTGACCCCATTTTGTCGTGTAGTGTGTCGATTCGTGAACAAACGGCCTAACAACTGCTCTTAGAACGAGGTACGGATACGGATTTCAGGACAATTGGCACAAAACCATTTTAATAACTCCGATGGCTTTGAAACTTTCCAGTACTGACGCTCCTAAGTTATTATCTAACCTTCACAAGTGTCACTGTTTATCAGCAATAAGGTGCCATCTCATTTGAATTGCATGAGGACAATATTAATGTATTAATAACCGCTGCACTTGAACTAGATACTGAAATTACCTTGAAGTTTTATCGTAAGCATTGGTATTGATAATGATTTAGTTTATAGTCTAGCTAGTCTGTTGGCCACATTATGCAGTCAGAAATTCCGATGAACATACGAATGCAATCATTCTGACTCAGAATTTCATTCGTATGTTAGTTTTGAATTCAAAATCTGTAGTGCAGATGTTGATTCTGTTCACTATGGATACAGCCTTAAGATTCCCCTAGTCGACGGCTCAAACTATTTTGTGCACGAGGTTAAAATGCGTGCTATCTCATCCGACAACACGTGCGAAAGAGATAGATGCTGTGATGAGCAGTTCGCGTACAATTTAGCACTTTTGCAAATTTGGATCGAAATGGATGATGATTTAGGACGAAAACGAGCGCGCGAAATTTTATAAACAGATCTTTGGGTGTCTAGATATCATGAAAAACGACTATATCTATGAATATTTTCAAAATAAAATTATTTGCATTGTTGAATTACTAATCTATCCCTTTATGGAGGCCGTTTCGCAATTTTCCTTCTTCTTATGGTATTTATTGCCGCACAAAGATGCGTTATAATTAGTGTTGAAATATGGAACTTTCGACGCTCATAACTTTCAAATATTTTATTACTTTTTTTCCATACAGGGCTAGATAATGATGAGACAAATTGATATTATTTTTTATTTTGAACTTACAACGTCAAACAGTGGAGTCATCGCCAGACTACGTTTGTATAATCGACTGATCGACTAATGTAACCTTAAGCGCAGCGCTGTGCCAGTTAGGAAACTACTAGTTTTATTCTAGTATCCTTATAGAATAGCACTACTGTAGTGCTGTAACAGTAGTGCGAAACAGCAGCAGGAATGAAACTAGTACAAAAGTAGTATTTTCGTAGTTGGCGCAGCGCTGCGCTCAAGGCTGTATCCATAGAGAATAGCACTACTGGGCTTTGTGCGAAAGTATCTAGATATACGAGTATAATGCGAAAATGCACTCGCAAATTAATATTTGGGCGTGGGTCTCATCCCATACAAAGAAACTGACCCTACGTACTCTACTGATTATATGTTTTATCTATCGATATCGATTGATTATTAGATATAGTGATCTATCTATCGCCGTGGAACGGAAACGAACGCGATCGATTTAGAAAAAAAAAAATATCGGTATAATCAGATGAAAAACGCTAGTTACGGTTTCTTTGTATGGGATGAGGCATCTGTATGCTGGTATTATATTATCTGTGATTAGGGAAATGTATTGTTGAACGGCGGGCTTATTACGTAAGGAACAGCAATAATTGTACAATTATTGCGCGATCAATTTAGTGACCTGGCTACTGAGGCCTTTAAGTCAAGTCTTTTTTTTGACAGTCACTTTTAACAGAAGCTATTTTATCTGTCTGATGATTTATAAAATGTATCATTTGATGCATTAACCAGCTTAAGAAAGAGCAACACTTCGTGGAGGCTGTTTTTTTACAATAGTTAATTTGATTACTATTTAGCTCCAATATTCCGGTAAATTAATATGCGCAGATGTAAAGTATTTGTGTAAAGTAAATATGGCAGTGAAAATTGGTTATTTTCTTTTTATTTACATAATATAATAATTAATTTGAAAAACTGGATGACTAAAATGTCAATGTTTAAAATTTCTTCGAATTGTTGATTGTTATAAGAAATCGAATCGATAATGCATTAGGACATCACTTAATAGACTACATTATCTCGTGTTTGAGCTATGAAACGTTAAATAGATTTTTCTAATTTAATTTAGACATTGGCAGAATAGTCGACAACGGTGCTTGCCATGTAAAAAAAGAATATAATAGAAGATACTTATTGCGGACTTATCACAATCTTATGTGTTTGTAAGTATTTAGTAGGTAAACATATAAGCTTCGCTGAGGTAGCGAACACTACAGTATATAAAAATCCTCCACTTTACCGTGATCACATCTGTTTCAATTATTCAACAAATAGTCCAGATGCGTAGACATTAGAGACACAAAACAACACCAATTTGTCATTACAATATTCACTAGGAATTTGTTATTTCAATATTTACTTTTATATTATTATTCTAATTTGCGGATAATTAAAGTAGCCACAAAATAACACACGAAAAAAGCCGCCAAATACTCAAAAACTTCTGTACCTACTCAGCCATCAGCGAGCGATTGGCAATCGACCAACAACAAGGGAAAAAGTTATCGCAATTTGACAGCCACATTTGCTCGCCGATCGCTGTCGCTCTGCTGTCAAAAACCATACGTAATACGAAATGATCGCGATCACCTTGCGATAATAGCACATTTCAGTTAGCAGAATTTTATTGTTAGCAGTGCTGTCGTAAAATTATTATGGTGTGGCTATAGCTCATATATAATGCGGATTCGTGATTGAAGAGCAATTAATTCGCAAAAATAAGTCTTCCAATTTTTTGACGTAAAGCGATAATCGCGCGATGATTGTACAATCTCTGCGCAAATATTGCTAATTGCTGTTTCATACGTAATAAGCCTGCGGTTCATCGCCATTTTGATTTTTCTTTAAAGATGCGGTGCTCGATAAAACTGGCGTATTATAAGGTTAGAGGAAATAAATAAAAAGAAATCCAGGGATTTATAGTACACTAAACTGTCACGTAAATTTAAGTTGTCGTGAGTTTTGGAAGATCGCTGTATAGGATCTATAACGAATAAGATCAGTCAAGACTGATTAAAGCAACAATTTTTGCCACGATGACGAGCTAACAATATCTTCTATCTAAAAAATTGCATCTTTATAGGAGACGAAAAAGACATCATCATTTTAATATTCTGATCATTGGAATAGAAATATGGTGTGAAATATGTTTTTATTCTAAAACTTCCATTTACAAAGTTAGAAGAAGATAGGAAGGAGGTATTGGTTTCAGTTTCATTAATATACTAGCTGAGCCTGTAAACTTTGTTTTGCCATAAAAACACCAAACATTAATTACCCTACCTACGTAGGCAAGGTAACATTTTTTTTTTCAAAAGATCCTTTTACAGTAACAAACACAACAAAAAAAGAATAAGTGAAATCGGTTCAGCTGTTCTCGCGATTTGCGGTTAGCAACACAATCAACGATTCATTTTTATATTATAGACTAGCTGACCCGGCAAACTTTGTTTTGCCATAAAAACACCTAACATTCAGCTACCCTACCTACCCTACCCTACCTACCTTACCTACCCTACTCTACCTATACTACCCTACCCAACCAAGGTAGGTAACATTTTTATTCTTAATTTTTTTTTTACATTAGAACCTTCTCCTATCAATAACAAACACAACATAAAAAGAATTTGCCAAATTGGACCAGGCGTTGTTGAGTTCTTCTTTTGTTTGAAAGGGTATACTTCCTAGTTGGTCCCACAATCATCAGGTCAGGATCTGATGATGGAATCCTAGAGAAATCGTGGGAACTCCTCAAATATTATAGGCAAACATATAGCGATTTTGGTATTTTCATCAACAATGCAATCATTTGCACTCGAAAAGTACCATTTGGTGGAGTCGAACTGATGAAGAAGGCCACAGATGGCCACTGGAACTCCTAAATGCTAAATATGTCACGGGCATAAGATATCTCGAATAGTAAACCGACTATAATGAAGCAAATACTTATAAATAAATGGTACTGATGAAAATGGCACCATCGAACTGATCTGATGATGAAGCCGGAAGGTAGGCACTGGAACTCTAATATAAAACAATGTATCCTAGTCGTGTTTGGGCTTATTGGAATCGCCATGAGATGTACTTTGGCTATAAATGATAATCATGTTAATTGGAGGTACCTACCAAAACTAAAAACAGAAAAATAAAAACTTTTTAACAAAAAATCAAACCGACTTCCAGAACAAAAAACTACAAAGCAAAAAATAAATTTCTTTTCCGAAGTCGGTGTCGAAAAACGGGAAAGAATGGGTAGGCACAAAAGACACCGACTTCGGAAAAGAAATTTATTTTTTGCTTTGTAGTTTTTTTTATATTATAGAAGATAGATAGAAAATTAAGGGATTACAGGAGGTATTAATAATAGTAAAATAAAATGTTATATATTATATAACAATAGTTTTATTTATTATCAGTTACCTGAGTCTTGTCTCTTATTGTAAGTACTAACAAGAATCATAGTCTACTAACTGCCAAAACACCAGAGGTCAGACAGATAGACCACGCACAAGGTTCAACACTTTATTAGAATAGATAGGATGTTTTAGCAGCAATATATTTTAGTAATTTTCAACACAATAACATAGTAGATATTCCTACATAAAGTAAGAAAGTATTCGCAGCAAAAGTAGCGTCTTATAATTCAGAATTTATTTCTATTATTGTGAAATAGGATAAATAGTTAAATATCGTATGAGGAGGTTTTGCCAGTACACGCGTCGATTGGCATTAAAAACCGGCCAAGTGCGAGATGGACTCGCGCACGAAGGGTTCCGTACCACTATCGCAAAAAACGGGAATAAAATCACGTCTGTTGTATGGGAGCCTAACTTAAATATTAATTTTATTCTGTTTTTAGTATTTGTTGTTATAGCGGCAACAGAAATACATAATCTGTGAAAATTTCAACAGTCTAGCTATCACGGTTCATGAGATACAGCCTGGTGACAGACAGACGGACCGCGGAGTCTTAGTAATAGGGTCCCGTTTTTACCCTCTGGGTACGGAACCCTTAAAACTAAAACAAACAAGTTAGTTAGGAGGTATTGGTAGTTCATCGTTGTGCCAGTTTGTTCATACGCAATTTCGGATTGGAAACGGTTGAACATTTTGATAAGGCCATACGGTATGGTCTTATCGCTTTTTTATTTAGTTTTATTTATTTTACAAGCCTCACTCACAGTTATCAATCAATGGGGATTTTCAAGTCGGTTTAGTAATCAAAGATTATCCAAATCCAATGATAATACAAATGTATGTACCCTTGCACATTTTGTTGCAAAATATAATACCTTTTTAATGCGATTAAACTCACATGTTAATAACATTATACATATTTTTTTCTTTAAAAAAAATAAGATTTTTTTCGTATTCTTCCCAGCAAACCCTTTCATTTGATACCCATATCAAGGCAGTGCACATAAAATAACTAGTCCGCCATCTTAGGCCGACCGCCATATTGGATTTAGAATGACGTCACTTAGCTTACTATGCATTGTCATCCAAACTAAACGTGTATGCAAAATTTCATCATAATCGGTGGAGGATAACTCTGGATAACTGCTTTAAAATTTAGTTGCAAGATTTGACCCGAACATACTTACATACATACATATATTGTAAGGTTAATAAAAGATTGCAAAAATAAAAGATAATTTAGGAAGTTTAATGTTTGAGCGTGAAGGAGTAACAAACGCGCAAAAACACACACACACACTGTTGGAACCTTTTGATCGTGGTGGAGAGGAGTTTAGGTAAATGAAAGTCTGACGTTCAAGGTGACTGTCTATTATTGATTACCAGGAAATATTGTATACAGTGCACTCCTTATACTAAGTTATACAGACGCGAGTTAATGCCACGGGCGTGGGGAGGACGACTGACTGGCCGCTAAACTATATGCGCGGGGAACATTCTGTTTTGCCTTGTTAGCATTTCTGTTACCTGTAGTTCCTACATACCTCCCCCCTTTACAAAATAAAAAAAAAATATATTATTTTTTTTATTTTATAACATAATCGCTGCCATTACAATGAAATGAAATGTAATCATCTACTCATAGTTGGCTGGCGTTTGTCTTGCCCACGTGTGCATACATACATTGTTATAGTTAATATTATTTTATTTTCTAAGCACACTACAATTTTTATAGACAAATTTTTACCACTAAGGTATTGGGAATTGACAATAATACCTTACTTACTTTTAATATTCTATGTTACTGTTACACTAAGTCACTAATTATTCACTGATGGATTCACTGTGCCTTTTTTTCATTATTAATACTAAAGTTACACTGTAATCACGCATATGAAGCTTGCGGTATGGTGGACTGCGGGGCTGTTGCGCCTGCAGGCAACACAGTTGTCAATTCCTTCCTTATCCATTTCTTTGCACGGGAACAACATTGTTTGCCACATAGACAAATACACAATATCAGTAGGGCGATACCGATCACCATTATGACTATGCCGAACATTTCTAGCTGCCTCTCCATGTCTCCGACATGTTTTGCATTATTTGCTCCTTGTTGAGCAATTATGACTTGATCATTTTTAGTGTTATAATTTCCCATTGTGAAGACTATTGAAATATGCTTTTTCCACAACTGGATGTTAGTTATTTATTGACTTATCAACACACAAAAATTGGCACAATGATTTCTACATCAATTAGCCTATGGCAACAAAAATCGCACCGGTAGCTTTACACGTCGACCACTGCGCGTGGTATGTCCCATAAGCGGAAGCGATTTATCTTCTGACACGTTCGTATTGTCGTTTTCTATACATTTTTGCAAACAGTCATCCTCAATATTTTGATCGTTATCTTGTAACATGTATGCTGGTTTTAGTCTGTCTATTGATAAATCGCTTTCTCTATTAGGTAACTTAACTCTAAAAACCTTATCATTTCTACTTAAAACTTTATATGGGCCATCATAGGTAGGACAAAGTGATTTTTTTATCATCTCGTTTCTTACAAAAACGTGTGTACATGTCTTTAAGTCTTTACTAACAAATATATTTCGTGAATCGCTTTTCGCTCTTGACGGAGGCCGCAACTTGTTTATTGCTTGCCGAAGCTGTCCTACATAAGTGCTCGGTTCGTTAACCTGTTGGTCGTGCACGTGGAAAAAATCCCCTGGCAACCTGACGGTTTCACCATATACCATCTCTGCCGCACTACAACCCGAGTCACTTCGGCAGGCCGCGCGAAGTCCCAACATAACCGTTTGCAGTTCGTCTACCCAATCTAAACTACCTGTCAAACGTGCAGTTAATGCGTTTTTCAACGAGCGATGCCACCTTTCTACTAACCCGTTACTCTGAGGGTGGTATGGGGTTGTCCTAACTCGTTGTATGCCTAATAATCTCATAAGACTGTTAAAAAGGTCGCTTTCAAATTGCCTACCCTGGTCTGTCGTTATTCTATGTGGGCAACCAAATCTGCATATCCAATGCTCGTAAATAACCCTAGAGACCGTATCAGCCGAAATGTCTGAAACTGGTATTGCTTCAGGCCAACGCGTGAAACGATCTATCATGGTTATACAATAACGATGTCCATGCTGTGACGTGGGCAAAGGGCCTACGATATCTGCGTGAAGATGTTCAAACCTGCTACATGGCGGAAAACTACCTAAATCCGAAATTGTGTGCCTCGTTACTTTCGCTTTTTGACACCGAATACATGCTCTCGTCCATTCGTTAATATCTTTATTCATTCCTGGCCAAAAGTACCTCTGTGCAATCATCTTCCGCGTTGTGCGAACGCCAGGATGACTAATGTTATGAATGTTTTCATACGCCACTTTCCTAAATTTCCCTGTAAGGTAAGGTCTGGCATTACCTGTTGATACTTCGCAATATATCTGTTGATTACTTTCCGGCATAACTATGTGTCTAAATGCCAATCTACTGCTGACGTCTCGTTCTACTGTAACGCGATCGCGCACCTGCGCATGAGCTAATTCGCTGTAATCGAGCACCGTTGGACAAACAATAGACTCGACGCGTGATAAGGCGTCCGCAACGGTATTTTCTGGGCCTTTTACATACTGTATGTCGCTTGTAAACTCGCTAATATACAATAATTGTCTGGCTCTCCTTGGAATTTCCTTATCGTTCCCTACCTTAGTAAACGCGTACATTAGGGGTTTATGATCTGTGTAAATGGTAACTTGTCGCCCCTCTATCAAGTTACGGAAATGAACCATGGCCATGTAAATTGCAGATAACTCTTTGTCATAGGTACTATACTTCTTTTGTGCCTCTGACAGTTGTTTCGAGAAATAGCCTACTGGTCTCCATTGCCCGCTTATCTTTTGTTGTAGTACTGCACCTACGCATGTGTCTGACGCGTCCGTCATGATTGACAAAGGCGCGTCCACGCTTGGGTGAAACAATGTTGTTGCTTTTTGTAAGGCTATTTTACATTGTTCGAAAGCTTCTATACTTTGGTTATTCCATGCTATTTTTGTCTTATCCTTTTTCTTTGCATTGTGTAAATACTTATTAAGTTCTGCTTGATACTCTACAGCGTGTGGTAAATGAGACCTATAAAAATTGACCATACCTAAGAAACGACGGAGTTGTTCTACTGTATCCGGCCTTGGGTAGTCTGTAATCGCCTTAACTTTATCTGGCAATGGTTTAATTCCGTCCTGTGTTACCTCGAATCCCAGAAATTCTACTCTAGATTGTCCAAAATTGCTTTTGCTTAGATTTATAGTTATACCAACCTCGCTGAAGCGTTTAAACAGTTTATGAAGATGCTCCTTATGAATATCTTCGTTGTCCGACGCCACGATGACATCATCTATGTAACAAAAAAGTGCTGACTTACCATTTTCGTTCTTTATGCGTTCTATACCTCTGAGTACATGTTGATCCATGAACCTCTGAAAGGTTTGCGCTGCATTCCTCAAACCGAACGTCATGCGCGGAAACTCCCAGAGTCCGAAAGGTGTTGCTATGGCAGTTTTTTCTATATCTTCTGGTGCAACGGCTATATTATGATAGGCTCTATTTAAATCTAGTCGCGAGAACCAAGTCTTACCTGATAATATATACGTGAAGTCACTAACTCTAGGTATAGGATAACGGTCCGGCTTTGTTATGGCATTTAACGCTCTATAATCTCCGCACGGGCGCAGTTGCCCATCTTTTTTAGGGACAACGTGTAGCGGACTAGCCCACTCTCCCTGTGAAGGCCTACATATGCCTAATTCGTTCATTAATTGGAATTCTTCTTTTACTTTATTATAACGGTCCGGCGGTAGCGGCCTTGGACGCGCGTGTACCGGGGGACCATTTGTTATGATGTGATGCACTACCGCGTGTGCTGGTGGTTCTTTAAACGACATTGGTTTGGTAATGTCTGCGTATTGTTCCAGCAATTCACGGTAGGGATTATCATCTTGTATACTTTTGACTGACGCTTCATCATACCGTATGATTGACCCATTTGACCTTAAATTCGTTACACTATCTATTAGCCTTTTATTATGTAAATCTACAATTAATTTGTGCGACTCAATAAAGTCTGCACCTAAGATTGCTTGCTTGACGTCACTAACAATAAATGTCCATCTAAAAACTCTGCGCAAGCCTAAATTTAGCTCTAGGGATTTTACACCGTATGTTTTAATTTCTGTATTATTTGCAGCGTACAGCTTATAACCGCTTTCAGAACGCACACAATTTTTAACACTACTCACCGGTAAAACGGAGACATTTGCACCTGTGTCCACAAGGAAATTGATTCTTGACTGCCGGTCTTTTACGCACAAACGATGGTTCCCTGTTGGGGTAACGCAATCTCCCACCGAACAAGATTGCACCGCCTTCAGTTTCCCGAAGTCGAGTTCTCCTTCCAGTTGCATGGTTTCGTACATTTCTTTGCCGCTCTTCCGTACGCATAATGGTAGCTACATAGCCAGTCTGGACTCTCTGGAGTGCGGCGTGGTCCTCTTGACCTTGACTGTGATCTGCGCCAGTTTCCACGCTGTACGCGTCCCCTACTACGCCCGCGTATCTCATCCACTTCTCTCCGTAGTTCCTTTAATTCCGTAGTCAATCCGCTCATTAGAGTCGCTATGTCGGGCGTTGCTGACGACGATGTCGAAGAAATGGTGGCTACTTCTCCGCTTTTCAGATTCTCCATGACCTTGTCTGCCATTTCCGCTAGTTTGTCTATTTTTTGGTCCTGACATACCGACAAAACTGCCTTTAAGGATCCAGGCAATCGTGAAATCCACAAACGCTGTAAGGTCTCTGCTGATATCTCTGTATTTTGCGCCAGCTCGGACATACGTCGTAGCAGATGGGAAGGGCGTTGAGACCCTAAGTCCATTTCGCTAACTAACTTTTGAAATTGTCTTTCAGCACTCTCCTCATAGGCCGCCAACAGCCTGTTCTTCAACGTACCATACTTGTTATCGGTCGGGGGTTTAAAAATCAAATCGCTAACCTGTTGTAAAGCGTCTCTGGTCAGTTTTGATATCACCAAATGAAATTTTGCTGCATCCCCTTGCTTCTGTGGTTCCATGGCGGACTCGAACTGTGCGAACCACATCCGTGGCATGTCGGTCCAAAACGTCGGCATCCTGTCCGCGACATTGATGCTATCCAGTTGGCCTGACGGTGATGGTGCTGGCTGGCTCATCTTGTGGAACCCTTAAAATGCCCGCCGATAGGTCCCGAGTCGACGGGGAGTCGTCTTCCGCGCGTGCGCACTTTATCACTTTACTGCTTACCGTTCGTTCACTTTTACACCCTGTCCGTTTTTATTTTCTCACAACCACGTCTCTTAAATCACGTCGGGGTCACCAATGTTGGAACCTTTTGATCGTGGTGGAGAGGAGTTTAGGTAAATGAAAGTCTGACGTTCAAGGTGACTGTCTATTATTGATTACCAGGAAATATTGTATACAGTGCACTCCTTATACTAAGTTATACAGACGCGAGTTAATGCCACGGCGTGGGGAGGACGACTGACTGGCCGCTAAACTATATGCGCGGGGAACATTCTGTTTTGCCTTGTTAGCATTTCTGTTACCTGTAGTTCCTACACACACACTCACAAACTTTCGCCTTTACTATATTATAATATTGTAAAGGTTATTTACTAAAAAATCATTTCCAATAGTGAAAACGAGTTGTGAAATTTTTTTCGCAATGGCGGGCAAAATTAATCAGTTTTCCTATGCGCGCGCATCTAACAATGGCGATCGCCCATAGACTAAAAAGAATGTTTTTTTTTTTTTTGATTTTTCGCGGATATCGTTTTAGCCACGTACAAAATGGGGAATTTCAAGTTTTCTTTATTACAGACGAAAACAAAAATTATATTTGAGTGAAAATTTTATTTATTAAACACGTACAACTTGAAATTATCTATTTAAATACGAAGTTGCATGAAATGTGTTGCATTAGTACTATTGAGCACGATCTTTTTTGTATCGAAACTTTTTTAAGAACAAAGCAACTCAAACAATAAATTTAAAAAAAAACTCTTTAACTCATTTGTGAGTAATAGTAATGAAAAAGTCACTGTTTGATAACAGGTGTCATTATGTGCCTAATTGCGGTGAAATTAGAGCCACTTTATGAGCAAGTGTGTTGAAAAATTATATATCTATACTTCTATACTAATATTATAAAGAGGAAAGATTTGTATGTAATGAATAAACTTAAAAACTACTGAACCGATTTCAAAAATTCTTTCACCGTTACACTAAGCGGGAAGCTACACTATCCCCGTGTGACATAGGCTATTTTTATCCCTGTATTCCCACGGGAACGGAAACTACGCGGGTGAAACCGCGGTAGCGTCCGCTAGTATAATATATATACTAGCTGACCTGATAAACTTTGTTTTGCCATAAAAACACCAAACATTCGTCTACCCTACCCTATCCCACCTACCCTACCCTATTGTGAATCTAAACCATCCTGGGCGCCACCCAAACGCATACAAAAAATTTCATTCAAATCGGTCCAGCCGTTTTGGAGGAGGACACGTACAGTAGAATTTTATATATAAAGATGTCATAAGGAAGAATGTTTGACCTCTCCAGCCAGAGATGGTCTAATTTATAGTTTGCATTACGTAACGCAATCGAGTCAATGACCTTACGCTTCCCTCCAAACAGCTGTTTAAGTACGTACCTAGGTCGGTAGAGATTGGCAATCAACCTAGTTCAAACCCAACTAAGGTTTTATCCCAATAAAGAACCCATTTAATCCCACGGGGATTTTATTGGTTTCGTGTGTTTTTTTTGGCTTTTATTTATTTATTTATTTTAGTACATGGAGGACTTACAGCTAATAAATACAGACAAAAAAGAAAACCATAGTCAACAAAAAGCCAATTACAAATCCTCACGTATAGACTTATAATAATATTTTATGGTGTGAGCACAAAAACAAAAAACTCACCTCTTTTAACGCGTAATTGCCTTTAGACTTAGGTATAAGAACAAAACTTAAAAATGTCTACGTCTACTCTACGTCATGATAAACAAACAACGGTCAAGTGCTAGTCGGAGTCGCACGGAGGGTTCCATACCATTATCGCAAAAAACAGCAAAAAAAGCACGATTGTTGCATAGGAGCCCCACTTCAATATTTAATTTATTCTGTTTTTATGTATTTTTTGTTATAGCGGCAACAGAAATACATCATCTGTGGAAATTTCAACTGTCTAGCTATCACGGTTCATGAGATATATATATGGTTTACCGGATGCGCGAAGCACGAAACGGTGCTGTTTTTGTATGAGATTTCCTACTGCGCAGAGACAACGCGCAGCCATTGTAGCCAACTTCAGGGCGGCCAAGAAGATTGGCGAGAACTATACAGCCTGGCGACAGACAGACGGACAGTGGAGTCTTAGTAATAGGGTCCCGTTTTTACCCTTTGGGTACGGAACCCAAAAAAATTGAAATAATCTGAAATTTTCTCATTTTATTTTATCATACGTTATGAGACGTAGTTATTATATAAATAGTCAACGGTTTTTTCCTCGATAATATTGCACATTGTACGTATGTTTTTAAATACTAGTCGTAAACAACGATTATGAAAATGACAATAACATTATAATCGGAGCCACTCCTCCGTTTTTATTATTCCTATTTGATGACGAAATAAAATATACAACGTTGTGTAATGTTATCGCGTACGCTTGCCACGAAAATAGCGAATATATTTATTTTAACAGTTTATAGTTAAATATTCTGATTCTGACCTTTCCCGACATTATCTACTTTGATTCAGAATAACGAATTAATTAAGTGGTTGTACTAATTATATCAAGTATCTTTTTATTTGCTGATTTACAAGTTGGATGAGTAGTATATATATGCATCGCGTACGTGATCGCAAAGGGCATGACAGGCCCAGAGAAAGATGGCGAAATAAATCGAGCTCCTTTTTAATCTACTTCAAAAAAAGTTAATTCAAAATATCAAAAAACTCGACTGCTTAAAAAGCAAACTAAAAAGATGTAAACAAGAAGAAAATCATGCTGTGCAGTCGGAGGATACGTATTCGCGATCTGGCTGACCAAAACCAGATGTATCCTCGGACTGCACAGCATGATTTTCTTCTTGTTTACGTCTTTTTAGTTTGCTTTTTAAGCAGTCGGGTTTTTTGATATTTTGAATTAACTTTTTTTATTTATAACTTTTTAGTTATTTTTTTTTAGTTTTTGGTACATTTTAACATATAAGTTTCATATATTTTTGAAATAACATCTGTAAAATCCTTTATTTTGATACCTCACAAGATGGGGCTAGAAGAAAAAAAAATTGTCCCCCACTATATGGCGCCCAAAAGCCGCCATTTTTCTTTTTTTCAATTATAATGTAGCCAGTGACACTGGCGGGGTTAAGAAGATTCGATTGACGTAAGAATCATCAAAATCGGCCAACGCGTTTGGTCTCTAGAACGCCACATAGGAACAAACATACATACATAGACTGATAAACACATTACCCTCCTTCGGCAGTCGGGTAAAAAAGAAGGAGGTAATCAATTCGTCGGAATCTTTTTTATTTGTTTTCTCCGATTACTCAAAGACGCCTGAACTGATTTGGAAAATTCTTCTTTTGTTTGAATGGGTTAAATACTTCACAGGTGGTCCCACGTTTACTAGGTCAGGATCTGATGATTGGATCTTAGAAAAATCGAGCGAACTCCTCAAATATTATAGGCATACATATAGCGATTTTGGTATTTTCATCAACAATGTAATCATTTGCACTCAGAAAGTATCATTTGGTGAAGTGGAACTGATGAAGAAACCACAGATGGCCACTGGAACTCCTTAATGCTAAGTATGTCACGGGTATAAGATATCTCGAATAGTTAACCGACTATGATGAAGCAAATACTTATAAATAAATGGTACTGATGAAAAGGGCACCTTCGAAGTGATCTGATGATGAAGCCGGAAGGTAGGCACTGGAACACTGAAATAAAACAATGTATCCTAGTCGTGTTTGGGCTTATTGGAATGGTCATGAGATGAACTTTACTATAAATGATTATCATGTTGATTTGAGGTACCTATAAAACTAAAAAGAGAAAAATAAAAAACTTTTTAACAAAAAAGCAATCCGACTTCCAAAACAAAATACTACAAAGCTAAAAATAACTTCTTTCCGAAGTCGGTGTCGAAAAACTGAAAACAATGGGTACAAAAGACACCGACTTCTTGAAAGAAAGTATTTTTTGCTTTGTAGTATTTTGTTTTGGAAGTCGGTTGCTTTTTAACCGACTTCGCAAAAAGGAGGAGGTTATCAATTCGAATGATTTTTTGTCATGTGGTCCCACTTAAATTTCATCAAGATCTGATGAAGAACTTCGGAGATATAAATCAGAACTCTTCAATAAATGACGGCAAATCACTCGAGATAGCTGCAATCGCATGTCTGTTTATTGTTTACACCATTTCATAACATAAAATCACACTGGTACGCTCTAAAGGGGTGCGCAGGTGTGAACAATTCACCCTGGTACTAATACTCTCATTCCACAGTTTTGTTTAAGTTTCATGTTATAGGTTGCTAGCCTTTAGAACTGGTCCATTATGTACCAAAACGAAAAAGTGAAAAATAAAAAACTTTTTTGCAAAAATGACAACCAACTTCCAAACAAAAACACTACAAAGTGAAAAATAACTTCAATTTCGGAAGTCGGTGTCAAAAAACAAAGAAATGAAAACAGGAACACCGACTTCCGAAATTGAAGTTATTTTTCACTTTGTTGTGTTTTTGTTTGGAAGTCGGTTGTAATTTTTGTAAAAAAGATTTATTTAATTTTTTTTTAGAAGATTTGAAAATCACGGTTACAAATAATGCCAACGCATGTAGTCCGAAATAAGAGGAAATGGGGACCTAAGAGGGATATCATAGATTTAAAATAATAATAGCGATTGACAATGATTCTACAATATAATCGTTTTGTTTAGTCGGCAGTAGAGCTTCGCTTATTAACTTCTGTATAAACAAGGTGATATTTGTATGACAGTGGAATTACTTTACACGATGACATGGTCAACTTCGGGCTTTAAAGACAAGATATACATTAAATAAAGACAGGGAAATCAATTGTCACTCTTGGCAACAATTCCCAGTAACTAGTATACTAAAACTTCATTAAGGTTGTCGTATGTCTGTAATGCAAAACACATTCAATTCAACCTTATAGTGACGCACAATTAATTTCACTGACTGCATTATAGATAGTAAGGAACGGTTACAAAGTATTATTTACGTAAGAAAAACGCACTATGGCCATCATATGGGAAGAAAACTTAACACATAAATCAATGTTCTATTTGAAATGGCATATTGTTTGCAACGGTAAGCGATTAGCCAATTCCGCATAAATTAAAAATGGGCGAATTAGAGGAGACTCTACGGAGTTAATCTAATAACAAAGCATTACCATCTTCCAATCCTCCGTAAACTCAATAAAAGAACAATGAATTCATTAAGACGACGACAGTCTCCAACGACCTTGAAGGCACAAAACGCGCACCCGTTTCACACCCGCGCGACCCATAATTCGGTAGTTTTTTGTACTTTCCTTATAATTCCATGACTTAAAAAAACCCGGCCAAGTGTGAGTCGTTTGTTGATAAATATTTGTTGTTATAGCAATAGAAATACATCATTTGTGAAAATTTCACCTGTCTGGCTATCACGGTTCATGAGATACAGCCTAGTGACAGACAGACAGACGGACCGCGGAGTCCCGTTTTTACCCTTTGGGTACGGAACCCTAAAAAGCCTTGGATCAAAATGTAGATAATTCAATTATCTTTGAAATGGTGAATATTTCATTAAAATACGCCCGGCGGTTTTGGTGCTATAGTGGTTTTTTGTCCGAGTTATATATAACTTTACAAATTAATTACTATGTTATACGAATAAAACACAAAATTTTTCTAGATCAAATTATCAAGAAAATCGTTGTGGTTTTCTTCCAAAAAAATACGACTAGCTGTTTAGACGTGATTCTCATTTTAAAATTAGCTACTGTGGGGTATCTGCGCCTTAAAGCTAGCAACGGCGCAGGTCTGGAAGTAGGCCAAGATAATCGATTGTTAGGAGCAACGACATCTTATCATCCGGTCCTCCGGGAGGGTCGGAGCGGGCCTTTGAACTGTCAAGACGGGCAGAGGAATATTGCCTTGACTAGGTAGGCAAATACTTTTTAGTCAGGAACTCAGGACTTCGAGCGAACAAGTTTGTCAAGAAGCGCATTAAAAAAGGAACATAGAAGTAAGGATAGGGATTTACGCTTGACGAAAAACTTGGTTTCCAGAAAAGGTATTGATATTGTTTCAAAATCAAAACTGTTCAAACCCGCGTGGTAGATTACGGAGAGAGGATCGATATCCCTTAACGGTCACGGAGCTAGAGACAGCATTGTCAAAATTTTCAAAACCAACGATATCAGTGATAATCAATGTTTACTCATAGAAATTGACGACTGACTTGTATGTCAGCCGAAACTTGCGCTCAGCGCAAATTCTGAGCTCTGTGAGAGAAGGAATGACCTGGGGGAGACCATAAGCTCCTAGAGTAAGGTTATTTTGAGTGTTTGTAGGGACAGATGTATATAAACTGTATACATCTGTCCCTGAAGTCCGATACAGGCAGGTTTTTAACACGCTTTTATTAACTTGGTATGTATGTAACTACAAATCTATATATATAGTTTGGATCTTCAGAATTAGCGATCGAAGTAAACCAAAATGGTTTAAAAAATACGCATTATTATTATAATTTTTTTTGACAATAAATTTTATTTTTGTTAACCACAATTTACACTATACATAATTTAAGTTTATTGAAAATTATTTTCTACTTTTTAGTTAAGTTTTCTATGGCGTGTTTTTTAGTTTTTTATAACTATTATTTAATTTTGCAAAGAATCGGTATGAAACTCCATGGTTACTTTGAATTTGGAATTCCCGCGTTACGGTTCATTTTGCATTTGGATTCGCGCCAAATTATTCAGAATCGACTGCCCACGCATCTTAATTCACAGTTGTTATATCCAACTCAGTTTTCCTATAGTACGGATGATGATACAAAAACAAAATATGCTCGTTCTACTCTACAGGTTCTACAATCATTTGTTGTATATTGAAACGAAAATCCCTGATTACAAAAACGAGTTATCTTAAATAAATGACTTTGTTGACAAGTACACAAGCGACAAACATATTACTATGCATTAAGGAAAAATTACTTCAAAAACCCCAAGAATGTGGCAATACACTTGCTATGTTTAGTACTAAGTATGCTATGTACCTATAGTAAAGAAACGAATTTCAATTTGTAAGCAACTCACACATTCAGCATTATTTGCATTAAAGTCTACACCCGGTAAAATCTTGTACAAGGCAAACCCCGCTCAAAAAAGAATCAATTCAATAAGAAGTCATGGACGGCCCTAACAGGGTTCTGAAAATGATTGCTGACAGAGTGGACTGACCGTATATAGTTCACTGCTGTCAGTTACATGTATCGTGTTGTCTATTATTACTTAGTTTTAATGCATATACCACTAACCCTTTATTAGTATTCGCTCGAAATAAAGTTTTTGAATTTGAATTTAGTCCATCACGCGTCAGTTAGATAACCTAAAAATATTGGACGTATTTTTTCATTTGCCACGTAAACATAAAATTACGACGATGCACTGTGCGTTGAGATATCGTGTGTCGTCACGGTGTACTACACTTTGTTTATACTGACAAAGTGACGTCACAAGCCCCCACTCCAGAACTTTGATTTTTATCTTAGTAAATTTTTGTTTATTTGATACAGCATACGTAATAAAAAATAAGATTTATAAGGGCGGCTAGGTGTCGTAATAAAACGATTACAGTTCATGCCACGATAAAACACTTTTAATACACAACACTTTGTACACAAATGTTCTTACGAGCTAACCACAGAACAACACACTACTTCGTACAACTAAACTTAAAGTTACGACAATAGTTATGACGGGAACGAGCTAGGACCGTGGAATACTCGATCTATCTAGCATGCGCGACTCGAATCGAATCTCTACTGGTACTGGTCAGCGGGTGTGCGGGCCCGGGGCCCGGAGCCCGCGTGGGCGCTAGGCAGGGTGCGTTTTACACATCTGGCGACCATCTGCCAGCGTGGTCCCTCTACCTGCGGCTAACCTGACCGTAGCCGTGCACACTGAGCGTTACAGTCTCCCCCTCTAACCCTAACGAACGTCCTCGCGTTTGGGTTAGCTTCTACGAGGCCTTCCCCTCCTACGCTTCTCTTGTACCGGAGCTTGGATGTGACCAACGAAGGGTGTCAGCACGGAAGCGTGATACTTGCCTAGAACTGTGCCATCGCGGAGGCGCTCTATGATGTAAGTAGTGGGACTGATCACGGCCCGGACCTTGTATGGTCCGTCGCGGCGAGGGATGAACTTAGGTGTCTGCCCTCTTCCGGTGTCATTAGCCCCTTGTGTTTTCAGCAAAACCAGGTCACCAACCTCATAATCCGGCGCAGGGCGACGATGTTCATCAGCATACCTTTTACGCGCCGCCTGGGCGTTCTCGTAGACGTCGCGGGCATCTAGGAGTACTGATGAAATTCTCTTTAAATAGTTTGTGATGTCACCTACGTAGTTATCGTTCTCGATAATGGCGCGCATCTCAGACATGGCGTCTGCTGGCGCGCGCATGTCTCGCGCGAAGTTCAAATAGGCGGGTGAGTAGCCCGTTCCTGAGGTGACTGCCGAGTTCATGGCGAAGCGGATTGCTGGTAAGTGAATATCCCACGTATCGTGGTCTTTACCTACCAGGATAGCCAGCTGCGGTTTGAGGTCCCGGTTCTTGCGTTCCACTGGATTAGCTTCCGGGTGATAATACGAGGTGAGTGACTGCGTAATTCCCATCGCGTGGCAGGTCTGCTGCATCACCTCACTTATAAACTGGACGCCGTTGTCACTAACAAGGCGCCTAGGAACTCCGAAACGTAAATAAACTTCTGATACAAGTACCTTTGCACACTCCTCACTGGTAGCTGAAGCGAGGGCGAATAGCTCCACCCAGCGCGTGCAGGTGTCCTCGACTATCAGGATCCATTTGTGTCCCTTTGCAGTTTCGGGTAAAGGGCCGAACAGGTCCACGGCCAACACCTCAAAACGGCGTGTAGAAGGGGGTGTTTGCAACAACCCAGCCGGTTTCCTGGTGTCCGCCTTGTAACGTTGGCAAGGTACACAATTTTTAACATATTGGGTAACGTAGGAACGCATCCCTGGCCAGTAATACTTACCGACTAAGCGTTGCAGCGTACGTTCCGCGCCCATGTGACCAGCGGTGGGTGCATCATGGTACTCAGCCAATACTTTGGCACGCTCGGGTTCTGGGACCACTAGGCTGGCGTCATCGTGTTCCTCATTTTCAGGACAATACCGGTACAGGACACCTTCGGCGAGCACGTACCCTTTGTTTGCCCATACTCTCCCCCTAGAGGGATCGTCAGACTCCAGAGCTTCAACGATCTTACTCACCTCCGGGTCTTTGTTTTGGTTTTCGCGCAGGTCCTTCAGACTGCGAGAAGGTATGTCAGCCGCCGCGCAGCACAGGTCACAATCGGCGTCTTCAGCACAGGCCGGGCGTGACAAAGTATCGGCTATAACATTTGCCTTACCTGGAGTATACTCTATCTTCAGGTTGTATTCCTGAAGAAGCAGGGCCCACCTTGCTAGGCGGCCGCTCGGAGACTTCATGCTCATCAGCCATCTAAGCGGTTGGTGGTCTGACTTGATCACGACTTCGGCACCATCTATGTACCCCCTGAACTTGGAGACCGCCCAGACGACGGCAAGGGCCTCCCTCTCCGTCGTGCTGTAGTTCCTCTCGGCTGCGATCAAGAGTCGGCTGGCGTATTCAATTGGGCGCTCATCAGCCCCCTCCCCCTGGAGTAGAACTGCTCCGAGAGCATACCCACTGCTATCAGTTCTCAGGACGAAGGGTAGCGTCGCATCAGCCTGACGCAGGATCGGCGCCGATACCAGCAGTTGCTTTATCTGCTTGAAAGCAGCCTGCTGTTCTGGGCCCCATTTCCATACACTTACCTTTTTCAGTAGCGCTGTCAACGGTTTGGCGACTTCGGCGTAGTCGGGAATAAATCGCCGGAACCAACTAGAGGTCTGCAGGAAACATTTAAGATGTTTCACGTTCCGAGGCGTCGGCATCTCCGCGATCGCTGCGGTCTTCCCTGGATCGACGTGAATACCACCTGGTAGGATAACATGCCCTAAGAACTTAACTGATTCCCTCGCGAAGTGACTCTTCTCGCGATTCACTCGCAAGTTGAACATAGCGAGTCGCTCAAACACGCCGGTGAGATCGGCGAGATGCTTCTCGAAGCTCTCGTCGGTCATTACCAGCAGGTCATCTAAGTATGCTAAAAGAGTGGTACCTGGTAGGTTTGACTTGAACCTGTCGATCAGTCTCTGGAAGGTAGCGCCTGAGTTGCGCAAACCCATCGGCATGCGCTTAAATCTATAAGTGCCGAGCGGGGTCGTGAATGCTGTCTTGTCCCTGTCATTAGGGTCCACAGGCACTTGGAAATAACCAGCTCGAAGGTCAAGCGTGGTCATATACTTAGCTGTTTTTGCATCATGAAGAATGTCCTCGATCCTTGGGAGAGGGTACCGGTCGGGCTCAGTGACTGCATTGAGCTTACGGTAGTCAACGCACAGTCTGAAGCTGCCGTCTTTCTTCTTGACGAGAACGACATTCGATGCCCACGGTGACTCGCATTCTTCAATGACCTCAGAGTTGATAAGATGATGCAGCTCCTTCTCTAGCGCCTCTCTCTTAGGCGGGGATAATCTAAAGGGAGGAGAAGCCAGAGGTTCTTGTGTTTCACTAACCTTAATTTTATGAACAGCGAAGTCCGTAGGAGGGCCGACCGAAGCAAACTGAGCGACTCTTTGTTGTAGAAACCCGTTGAGTGCGGCCCTGTGCTCCGGTGATAACGTCGTACCTTCCTCTGGCCGCAATGAAACGTCACAGATATCTGTGTGCATCACGGCCGCGCTGCTCAATAGGTAAGAGTGCGTAAACGGGAACCGGTCTCCTGGACTATCTGCAAAGTGCCATGACTCCTGGCCTATGTCGATTACGATACCTGCGTTTGCGATAAAATCGCGACCTAAAAGTGTCTTGGTGTCGTCGCCAGGGAACACCATAAACTCGGTGTCGACTCTCCGACTCCCTAGGGTGACAGGTACTGTAGCAGTCTTTACCAACTTCCTATGACGGGAGCCATCGGCGAGTCCAATGTACCGCTCCGTTTCTTCGAAGCGGACATTGTTGTTTACTAACAATGCGTGTAGTGATGGGCTAGCAACACTAAGCGTGGCCCCGGTGTCGACAATCGCTACCCCTTCTTTACCTGCTACCACTATTGTTACCAACGGGTGCGATGACGTCATTTTGCAACCGTCGCCTTTTACAACATTGAAGTCGGACGGTTTGGCGGGTGCGGCTTTATTCGAACAAGTCTCACACTTAGACTTGACTACCCCTGGCTGGCCGCATCCGTAACAACGTATTGTCCTTTTACCGTTGCTCGTACTTACATTTACCGCGCTTTTAATATCGCTAGTATCCGCGTTATCAGTGCTATCACTGCCGACTTTCCTAGCCTTCCGACATTCGTTAGATGGGTGACCGAACGCTTTGCAGTACGAGCATCGAATGCAATTTCGTTTATCTTTAGAGTTAGAGGTGGGACTGGAACCTAAGGTTGCGCTCGGGCTAGAAGTACCGCGGTCAACGACTCTAGGTAGGATCGGCTTATCAGCGGCGACGATCGCGTTGCTACTTAGCTCTACGATTGAGTCTTCCACGGTTCTCGCTCGCTCTAACAAATGATCAATGTTACTAACACTATCTCGCGACAAACGTTTACGTATTCTACGGTGTAAAAGGCCGTACACTATATCTACTATCATAACACTAGGAACAACATATGGTAATTTAACTAATAAAGAGCGTACCTTAGAAATAAACACTTCTGCACGTTCACTATCACTTTGTTCTTGCGCGAATATCTCGCGCAGCACCCGGTATGCAGGCCTTTGTACGCCGTAGGCGGCGCGCAGGCGCGCGAGCGCGTCCGCCCACGTGGCGACGCCGGTCCGCGCGCCTCGCCACCACACCGCCGCGTCGCCGCTCAGCAACATGGAGAGGCCGCGTAGCGCGTGCTCATCGGTCACGTCGGCACACTCCTTGTAGACTTCCACTGCATCGATGAACGCCTCCAGTACCTCGGTGTCGCGTAACTGCCCGTCAAATCTCGCGGTACACTTCGCGAAGTTACCGCCGCCGGAGGTCGCGGGCGCGTTCGCCGTGGGCGATGCCGCCGGTGTCGACGCCACGTGGTTCCACTGGTTGCCATGATGTAGTGATCTTAGGCTATCCACTAAGGTGCGGTTAGTCTCCGCCTGCATTCTGGCGAACGACTCCATCATGGTGGACAGGAGCCGTTCAGTGTTGAGCGCTGCGGCAGGCGCGCCGATATGGGCCCCGCCGAGCGTGTGGTCCGCTGCAGCAGGAGCGCCAATGTGGGCCCCGCCGAGCGTGTGATCGAGGGCGGCGCCCCCTTGGGCGCGCATCTCCTCGGACGCGTCGGTCGCGTGCGCGTGGGTGGCAGCGGCGCCCGAATGGGCGCGCGACTCCACCATCGATGCGCAGTCCTCGTCTGAATAACTGTCGTTATTCTGTTCCATCGCCTTGCTGTTGATAACTGCGCGGGTTGCTCGCGTCGTTCGTGGCATGATAAACCTTAGGGTTGGTTCGTTCACACGCTGTTACACTTAACTGTTTACAACACCACGTGGTCTTTAATGTCACGCGGTTTTTAACGGCACGTGTTTTTTAACAGCATGTGGCCGCAAGTTGGGCGTCACTATAAGGGCGGCTAGGTGTCGTAATAAAACGATTACAGTTCATGCCACGATAAAACACTTTTAATACACAACACTTTGTACACAAATGTTCTTACGAGCTAACCACAGAACAACACACTACTTCGTACAACTAAACTTAAAGTTACGACAATAGTTATGACGGGAACGAGCTAGGACCGTGGAATACTCGATCTATCTAGCATGCGCGACTCGAATCGAATCTCTACTGGTACTGGTCAGCGGGTGTGCGGGCCCGGGGCCCGGAGCCCGCGTGGGCGCTAGGCAGGGTGCGTTTTACACATCTGGCGACCATCTGCCAGCGTGGTCCCTCTACCTGCGGCTAACCTGACCGTAGCCGTGCACACTGAGCGTTACAGATTCCAATATTATTTGATAATCTCACTGATGGATTGAATAGAATTATAATTTTTCTACCCTGACAACATCCCTACTGATGTTTCTTCTAATAGATTGATTACTAGACTACTAGATTTTATTGTATTATGTGTTACTAGAAACAAAGTAACGCTTATGACATCATATTCAAAAGAAGATTCATTGAAACAGTTTTGTAGAAAAATCCCCAGAATTTGGCAGCAAGAACTACTACACAAGACTACCTTGACCTGTGCCAAGGTGGGCCTAAAAGAACATTAGATTAATTCTGTAAGTGTCGCATTTACATATCAAGATGTTTATACAGTACACATTCTCATAATGGGTGTGTACACTGTGTACATTATGACACGACAAATATTTGTACAAGCTATCGAACGAGCAGAAAGAAAATAGTATCCAAGTGGCTGGTTATCAATTCCGAGTCTCCGATGTTATTTTTCACACGGAATTACATGAATTTGAAGTAGTCAATGGAATTCCATTTAAATTCTATTTGTATTAAATGAATGATGGAAGTATTGGTGTCACGAAAGGTCGATTACTGCTTAGCAACCGAATATATTTTATATATGAAGAGGTTATTTTGGGATAGCATAGTCTGGTGATAAGCCGGGAATAGGTACACCTGCTCGTAGCTTTCAATAGAACGAGAGTCGAAACTCGAAAGCCATGAGTGGATTACATTCAGAAGATCATAGGTAAGATCTGGTTGAGACTCGCACATACCAGGGAAGCATGGGACATAAGAAAGAGTCCGATTGCCAGGAGCTCGTGGCGCGCAGTTGTTGAGGTTGTTTGTTCCTGTGGTACCCAAAGAACAGCTTGGAACACGAAGTCACCGGCTTTTGGCCGTACCTTCGGCACGTACGGTGTCCCGAGCTTACTCGCCTCTAGTTCGGGCGCTCACAATCACAATACTAGATGCCCTTCTGACATCAGCACCGGAGTGTGACCTGTTTTCTGGGAGATAGATAGATGTGTGTCGTGAATGTTTAAGTTTTTGTGAGAAGATGGATGAAAGTTAGATTAGTGAATAATTTTAAAGGTACTCTTTGTACATTTTTACCTCTTCAAGGTTGTTATATCGTGTTTTTTTAATTAGTTTTTATTTGTATATATATATATATAATTTTGCCTAATTTTTTTATGTTTCGTTTTAATGTTTTTTTTCTCATTGTATTATACATATATTTTTTTATTTAAGTACCTATACTTAAATAAAAATAAAAAATAAGAAGATTAGGTCCAGACCTAGCAGTTTGAGGAACAAGGGTGCTTATGATGATGATGGAGTTAATATTATTGGCATGATTTAAGTATTCTCAACCGGTTTTTTTAGTATAGCATTTTTCTAAACTAGGATATTTATCGGTCGATACTCGATAGTGACGTGGTCGTGTGAGGCATGCCTTAGGAGATTATTTTTCTTCAACTTATGCCTTAGGGTCTTTAAATCATATTTTTATTCATTCAACTGTACATTGCAATTTCAAAAAAAGAACTGGTATCGTCGTGCAAATACAAACATGGTTTTTTTTTAACATCTTCTGGGTAATCGTTTTGTTCCGAAATATTTTTTTAAAATTCGAAGCACATTTTTGCGTTGACCAAAAATATCCGTGACCTAATAAAGGGTTAACAACACTTGCAACCTTCTTGCGACAGCTGCAACTGCACATAAAGTGGGACTTGCTAAAATTATACCAGAATAACATTTTTTTTACAAGTGAAGCCGTTTTTGTTTAAAAAAAAGGTACTTTTATTCTTTTGTTACTTACTTTTGTCTTCATTGTCATAAATTAATTCGCATACTAATCGCAATCTAATTAAGTAAATTATCAATTTGCCTATCTGGTTACAATGACTAGACAAAAAATTAAAAAAAAAATTACATGGGTTAGTTTTTGTATCTATTCTATTTAGGTATTTCAAATAATTTGAATTAACATTATTTTTGACTTGTTTTGTACAGACATGTTTATGCCCCACCATTCTTAATTATTTATTGTACACCTAAAACAATATTTAATACAATGTGATAAAAAAGTACATGTACAAAGGCGAGCTTAACTCAATGTTGAGTTCTCTTACAGCAAACCCTGGAGCGACAGAGAATGATGACAAAAGAGGGTAGGATCCAGTGTACCATTGCATTTTTTACATGACTTTTTCAGTATTATAAATTTTTCTTAGCTATCCTATTGGCCCTTTCATTGTACTTATACTTCACACATTGTATACTCACAAGTTCAATTGTATGGCTGCATAATTAATATTATGCCAATATTAATAATAGCCAAGGCTAATGGAAACATTCATTATTTATTTATTTACTAGCTTCAGCCAGCGGTTTCACCCGCGTGAAAAGTGTTTTATTATTCCAAGGGAACATTATACTGGGATGAAAAGTAACATACTATAATCTATCCCTGTGCCAAAGGAGAATGCCCATGGACAGTACTTAGAAAAAAGGAATTGTGTCACAATCATTTCTGGACAATACATAAAACAAAAATATTTTAAATATTTCAACTTCTTTTCTAAAAGATTTATAATGGGGTTCATTTTCTTGAATTAATAAGTATTTTACTTCCGTTTCACAGCTCAAACATATTCCGCCATTTATGTTAGGGTTGAGGCATGTTGACATGATGTGAAATCGATTAATCGAAGAATTGTTTTTTTTATAATCTACCTGAAACATTGAATGAATCCAAGGATCTCCTGTATCGAACAGATCCACCTCTTTAATGTTAAGAACTAATTGATTTTGAAATTGGTGTGGTTTACTAGTTTAATGCAAACCATGATAACAAATGAATCATGTTTTTAGAAAAAGATTATATTATCGATTTGGTAACATGCCTATAACTGTCAGTCATTTTATTTGACAGTGACAGATGTGGTCTTTCCATTTGATTTGTTTGTATGTTTGTTGCCTCGAGTTGATTTTTTTGTTCTACCGTTACTAAATACTTATCTAAGCAATACAACACCGCCGTGTGTTTGTGAAAATAGTGCTTAATAAGACATGACTTTATATTTGTGATTTCCGACATGGCTACGACTACGAAGTTCGTGTCTCAATTGTTATTTGATGTTGGCGCCATATATGCGCAGACGAAGTATTTTGTCGAAGATTCTTTATAATTATTGACCATATTACGGGCTTGGAACTACACCGGTAAGTAAGAATAACATTATATATCTTACCAGCACTTGAACAAATGTCTAACGAATTCAAATCTTAAATAGGCTGGCATAGAGTCTATATTGCTGTGAATCTACTACAACCTAAAAAGGAACATATTTTGTTCAATATCTCTTAACTCCTGCAATAAAAATTGACTAAAGTTGGTAAGTGTAATTAATTAAGGTAACATAATTAAATAAAGGTGTTTTTATCAGGACACGCAAATGTTTCTATCAGCACATTTTTTTTTTTTTTTTTTTTTTATTATCAATAGCCTCGCGCTTGACCACTATCTCACCTGATGGAAAGCGATGATGTGGTCGACGGTGAAGCACGCTTGCCTAGAAAAAACCCATTCACTCTTGACTTAAAGACCCCTAGATTGTAGCTATCGGGAAACACAGACTCCGGCAGGGAATTCCACTCCTTAGCTGTACGCATAATAAAAGTGTCCCCAAAACGTTTTGTGCGTATGGGTGGGATGTCCACCATGTACCGATGACGCATCACCGTGCGTCTGGTTGTCCGATGATGGAACGGGCTGGGCGGAATTAAATCATGCAATTCCATCGCAAACTCCCCGAAATGTAACCGATAAAATACCGACAAGCTGGCAACTCGGCGACGATGTTCAAGGCTCTGGAGCTTTGATTTGACCAGTGCTTCATCGCCGATGAGTCTCTTGGCCCGCTTTTCGATCGACTCTAGTGCATCTAGCTGATATTTGGCAGATCCGTCCCAGAGATGAGAACAGTACTCCATGCACGATCGAACTTGCGCTTGATACAAGTTGAGCAGCTGTTCCGGCGTGAAGTACTTTCGCACCTTCGCAAGGATCCCCAACTTTTTGGCATACAAAATAGGCATTCTCCTTTATTGACATATGCTGAAAAGTTTCAGAATGAACAGAATTTCCGTTGCGACTTGCGACTCTTGCAAGCGAAGCGAGCTCGAGAATTTTAGCGCGGCACCTCGGATCCAGATTACATCTTCAGTTGACCATTCACTACAACAAAAGTCAGGTAAATGAGCGAGCGAAGCGGGCTCGAAATTTTGAACACACCGCCTTAGGTAATTCGTTTTTATTTTTGACCAGTCATATCAACCTTTATCAATAATATTAGCTTTTCTGCACATTTTTGCAAAACAAAATATAAAGGAAGCTCTTTTTAGGGTTCCGTACCCAAAGGGTAAAAACGGGACCCTATTACTAAGACTCCGCGGTCCGTCTGTCTGTCTGTCTGTCACCATGCTGTATCTAATGAACCGTACCGTTATAGTGAGACAGTTGAAATTTTCACAGATTATATATTTCTGTTGCCGCTGTAACAACTAATAATAAAAACAGAATGTAATAAATATTTAAGTGGGGCTCCCATACAATAAACATGATTTTGTTTGCCGTTATTTGCGATACTGGTACGGAACCCTTCATGCGCGGGTTTTTTTATTATAGGAGATCGGGGTTCATTGTTATAATAATAAACTGTACACATATAATTACAGAACCCATGAATAATTTGCTTGTTAGACTGGTAAATAATTAGGGTTGGCCACGAGGGTCAACAGCAATTCATTTGAATGGTTGCAATTATAAGCTGTAACTAGGAATACAGGTCGAGCAATTTTGCATTGTAATATTTAATTTTGTAAGACCTTATAAGCACATAAGCACACCAGATTCTCGTTAGACAAATCTTCAAAACATAATTTTCCATTTATTATGTTAAAAGCAGTGTTGTAAATATAGAACTATATGCACTAGAACTTATCTCTCTTTGTCTGTACAGTCAATCAAAGAAATAAGTACCAATTCAGTCGGTTAATCCCTGAGGAGCTCGTGGCTAAACAAATAACAGCCGCACGGGTCGATCTTCAAGGTTAAGCCACGCTTGACGAGGTTGGGCCGTGGATGGGTGACCAATTCAACATACAGAGTTTCCTCCGTGCCTCGGAAAGCACGTTAAGCCGTTGGACCCGGCTGTCATTTGAAGATCTTTGACAGTTGTTACGGGTAGTCAGAAGCTTGAGATCTGACACCAGTCTTGCCAAGGGGTACAGTGCTACCCAGTTACTGGGTTGTGGAGGTCAGATAGGCAGTCGCTCCATGTAAAACACTGGTACTCAGCTGAATCCGGTAAGACAGGAAGCCGGCCCCTACATAATTCGGAAAAGGCTAGGCAGATCGATAGATAGCAGTCGGTTAACCCTTCAATGGTCGAGAAACCTGAATCAGGTATGAAACAATAGAAAATCAATTGAATTGTTTCCTAATTACGACCATTGAGCTCCAAAAAACCTTAAACAAACTATGAGCATATTCTACTGCTCAGTTAACAAATCAACGACATTGTATATTACGTTTCATATATCAAATTTTCTATAGAGAACTTGAATAAAGAATCTGCTAATCAGTTGCTAAAACAGCTCAGATATAAATAGGGCCCAATAAGTCTTATGTAAATTACATTCAATTATACTTAGTACTTGTTAAAGGCAACAATATAGTAGAAGAGTAGGCACTAAGTTGAATAGGAAGGAACAGGCTTCTTCTGGGTAAGATCGCTCCATCGTCGATGCTGCCTCTGTCACCTCTGACGTAGACTAGAGTCAAGAGCAAACCCATAACAAATAGAAAAAAATAAAAAATAATAATTGAATAGGAAGGAACAGGCTTCTTCTGGGTAAGCTCGCTCCATCGTCAATTATGTCTCTGTCACCTCTGACGTAGACTACTGTCAAGAGCAAACCCATAACAAATAGAAAAAAAAAAAATTGAATGGGAAGGAACAGGCTTCTTCTGGGCATGGGGTATCAACTCATACAAATTATAATTAGTATTAAAAAAAGATTATAGATGGCAGCATAGGTAACAAATGTGAAAGTAACAATCAATTAAAAATGTTTAACAGCAGATTCAGGCTGAAATAAGTTTAGTAAAAATCAAAACTTGCTTTTTTAATGTTAATTTATCCATTTACACTCATTAATCAGGTTTTTTGAACAAAAAAGATAAGTGAAGACTTTGTATGTTAAATTAGTTAAAAGTAGCTATCGACTTTTCGTTTTGTTTTGAGTTCTTTGCAATAGATGGCGTGTTTCACAATTTGTCCTGAACTATATATCCATCGTAAGATTCATTTTGTAGGATTGTTATTATTTATTATAGGCGTAATTTAAAAGATATTATTTATTATAGGCGTAATTTGTAATATTAAAGTTTTGGTCTATTATTTAAAATCACTTTTTTGTGATGCTTGTTTACACGTCGAATTAACTAGATACCTCGCTGGAACAGGACTCGTATCGCGCTAGGGCCTACTCAAATCGCACGGGTACTAAAATAAGAGATAACGCGACGCGTGTGCCGCTTGCCGTCCGAGTTTACGCGTCGCATAGTAGGTACAGTTTGATTCAAACTTAATAACGGCTCGAAACACTTCGTGAGCCACTACGCGCTAGCAATTTCATGTGACAGCGGGGGTGAGGGGTAGGGTAGGTACTGCCATGCTGCGTACCTAACTAAAGTATTAAAAGTAATCATTTTTGTAAAAACATCTTGTTCTTTATATATCTAAGTACCAACCTAAAATAAAAAAGCTAATTTAAAAATCAAACACCCGACTGCTTAAAAAGCGAACTAAAAAGCTGTAAACAAGAAAATAACTAGCTGTGCAGTCGGAGGATACATATTCGCGAACTGCCTGATCCTCCGACGGCACAGCACGATTTTTACTTGTTTACAGCTTTTTAGTTCGCTTCCTTTTTGATTTAAAATGAGCTTTTTTTATTTACAACATTTAAGTATTTCTTTTTTTATAAATTGTTTTAAACATATACGTGGTATGTATTTTTGTAATCACCACTAAAAGCCCTTCATTTTCATACCCCACTCGACGGGTTACGAAGTTAAAAAATTGCAACCTCTACAATATGGAGCCCAAAATCCGCCATTTTTTTTTAATGGCACTCATCTAAGAATATTTGGGTGGCCAAGACCTATCTAACGATGTCTTAATTATAAAAATCCGTCATGTGGTTTTGAAAGATACGAGGTAATAAAGAATATTACACACATACTTACATACAAGAAACGCGCGAAAAATATAACCCTTTCCTTGCAGCCGGGTAAAAAAGGATAACCCTTATAGTGAATAATAAAATGACATGAAGTAGGTACCTACTTTGTGTTTTCATTCATTGCCGCGGAAGCAAGCTAACTACCAACATTTAATTCTACAACGAATTCTATAGTTTTGATTGATTTGGAATATTCGTGAATATTGTGAAATTCGCTACACAATGCGACCACTTAGATTTAAGAAGTTACCGCGGTCCAAAGATTACCGCGGTCTGAGCGGAGTCTGTCCCGAACCGAACATACCTACCTAATGTTATTATTACGAATACGAAGTAAGCGTTCAAGGACAAGACAACTGGCAAATAACGTCTGAGTACCTACATGATACGATTCCTCGCTCAAATTGCCATATGATTTAGTATCTAGGCAAACTACTAGATGGCGTTAGAAAACCACAGTCTCGGGCTATTAATGAGTCACTGGTGCTGCCGCCTGTTTAAAATATGGAGAAAGAAAAAATAGCCCGACCAATAGCCCGACTTAAGGAGGTGACATTTCTTTGTATGGGATTGGGTATCTGTACTGTAGTATTATATTATCTTTGTTCTGGGTAAGCTCGCTCCATCGTCGATGCTATCTCTGTAACCTCTGACGTAGACTAGAGTCAAGAGCAAACCAATAACAAATAGAAAAAATAATAATTGAATGGGAAGGAACAGGCTTCTTCTGGGTAAGATCGCTCCACGCTCCATCGTCGATGCTGCCTCTATCACCTCTGATGTAGACTAGAGTCAAGAGCAAACCCATAACAAATGGAAAAAAATAAAAAATAATAATTGAATAGGAAGCAACAGGCTTATTCTGGGTAAGCTCGCTCCATCGTCGATGCTGTCTCTGTCACCTCTGACGTAGACTAGAGTTAAGAGCAAACCCATAAAAAATAGAAAAAAAAAAAAAATATAGGAAGGAACAGGCTTCTTCTGGGTAAGCTCGCTCCATCGTCAATGCTGTCTCTGTCACCTCTGACATAGACTAGAGTCAAGAGCAAACCCATAACAAATAGAAAAAATAATAATTGAATGGGAAGGAACAGGCTTCTTCTGGGTAAGCTCGCTCCATCGTCAATGCTGTCTCTGTCACCTCTGACGTAGACTAGAGTCAAGAGCAAACCCATAACAAATAGAAAAAATAATAATTGAATGGGAAGGAACAGGCTTCTTCTGGGTAAGCTCGCTCCATCGTCGATGCTGTCTCTGTCACCTCTGACATAGACTAGAGTCAAGAGCAAACCCATATCAAATAGAAAAAATAATAATTAAATAGCACGCTATTTCATTACAGCCGAGATTTTTTTTAATTAAGGAGCAATATGGTTCAACCATAATTTAACTGACAAATAGACAATTATCATAACTGTTAGATAGAATGTAAAGTTTTTTTTTATCACCTATCACAATACGGTCCACCATTTTGTATATTTTTCAATCCCCCTGTTGAGCTAAGGTCTTTACCAAATCCCACCTTAATCTAGGTATTTAAGAGTTTTTAATATGTTCCTAATAGGTTTTTTTCTAAAATGCTTAAGTAACTAGCATTGCCAGCAGCTCCACCAGTGTGAAGGTCAAAAAACCGGCCAAGTGCGAGTCGGACTCACGCACGAAGGGTTCTGTACCATTATCGCAAAAAACGCTCCACTTAAATATTTATTTTATTCTGTTTTTAGTATTTGTTGTTATAGCAGCAACAGAATTACATCATCTGTGAAAATTCCATATGTCTAGCTATCGCAGTTTATGAGATACAGCCTGGTGACAGACAGACAGACAGTGGAGTCTTAGTAATAGGGTCCCGTTTTTACCCTTTGGGTACAGAACCCTAAAAATTATTTCACGGGAATATATTACTAGTGTAGCTAAAGTATCAGTGTTAAGATTGCCATTGTACCGATCAAATAATTATTTTTTTGCAAAAGATTTGTCTGAGATTGAGTTTTTTTGTGTTCCGTTTAAGCTTAAGACCGTATTATCCATGCAGGCAATCTAATAAATGTGAAAGATTATAATGTAATTTCTTATATATATTATATATAAGATAGGATCAGAAAAGATATACTTCAGTTGTTCATCTCGCATAACACATAGTAAACTTTTCATGGAAATAAATGAAGAAGTTTCCATAATTACAAGTGAAACCAAAAACAACAGCCAGTTAATTTGTCTATAGAAGTACCAGCTGTGCAAAACAGACCAATAAAAACAAGTTCATAGTAAATTGTATGTTAATGCAGACAGTTTAAGGTTCAAGGTGGCATAAAACATGATTCATAATGTACTTTGTACTTGTGTTTGCTAGTTGTTAGATCCCTTCCATTAAATAATAGGCCAGTAGTTCATACTGGCCCCTGATGTGTAGTGATGCAAATTACTTGGGATTACATTTTATTAAGCATATTATTATTTTTTATTCTTATATGAATAAAATCATTTATTTTTCAGCAATATACTCTTCATCATCATCATTTTGGCCAGTGGGTTGTCTTAGGGCCAGAGTTTTCAGCAGAAATACGACCACTGTTGTCCCCAAGTATTGTCATACCAATCACTAAAACAATCATAAAATAAACTAAATATTGGAACGTATGGCAATCTTTTTACTATTTCTATTGATTAAAAGAAGGATGCAAGTGTGTTTTCTTGTCTCTGATTGTACAATTCTTCTTTTTAATATTCTCCTGGTCACGGGTCTGCTAGTGCTGGATGAAGGACCTCTAAAGCCAGGATATCATGACTATGGTAGTTGGGTCTCTGACTACTTATACTTGGTATTGCAACCTTTTAGGCAGATCTTTGTAAATGTTTAATTAATTTATATTGGTTTTTAGGATTCCGTACCCAAAGGGTAAAAACAGGACCCTATTACTAAGGCTCCACGATCCGTCTGTCAGTCTGTCACCAGGCTGTATCTCATAAACCGTGATAGCTAGACAGTTGAAATTTTCACAGATGATGTATTTCTGTTGCTGCTATAAGAACAAATACTAAAAATAGAATAAAATTAATATTTAAGTGGGGCTCCCATACAACAAACGTGATTTTCGTGCCGTTTTTGCCATAATGGTACGGAACGCCTCGTGCGCGAGTCCGACTCGCACTTGGCCAGTTTTTCTAGAATGATTTCCTCCAGAGGATGATTAATTTCACACAACTAAAAAAGTGTTTTTAGGTTCTCCATTATTAACTACAAAATCAATTTGTAGTATGAGCCTCGTGTTTTTTGTATTAGTCAAAGTTATGACCTCTTTTGTCTTCTACCTAAGTTGTAAGTATTTATACGTCTTTTGTTTTATTTTAGCCAATTTGGGGCGTTTCGGACTTACCATTGTCACTTAACAACGCCGCGTCGAACGTAAATAAAACGTTTCGCTCTAAACGGCACTAATTAGCATAAGATTCGACGCTAATCTCGTAAAACATACATTTTACAGTGTAGGTAAGTAATAAATGCCTAATAATCAACTCGGCACAAACATGATTAAGTACGCCGCAAGAAATTAAATATTTACTTTTACTTACCAGATTTTAAATGTTTCTCAAACGCCTCTTTGGCAGTCACCCTTTCAGGCTTCCTATCCAGGGGCTGCGACAATTCTTGGGTGTACGTAAAATAACTTCTGTTCAACTTTGCACTACACAGCGCGGCACCTAATCTTCCGAAATTTCGGCTTGCTACATTGGGCACGAATTTACAAACAGACATTTCGATGAAGCTTATAAATACTTGTATTTCTTAAAATCTTAACCGACTAGTAGCTGTGTTATTAATTTATTATTTGTCTGATTTAATTAAATTTATGAAAAGCGTCCGAATACCACCACCTAGGCCAACCACTCGATCACAATCACACACTGAGAGTGAGTGAGACAGTCAGAGCAGAGACAGACACACACAACACACACAGAGTCACAGACAATGAATGAGTGAGAATAGTAACAGTGATGGGCAATACAATAAAGGGTTATTGAAAAAAAATCGATAAATCGATTTGACAATAGTTTTACATTTTGTATTATTTTGATATATCGTTTCCAAATAACGAGTTTTTATAACGCATGAAAACTATATTTTATATTTTACCCTTACAAATAAAACTAAATTCAAAATATCGGACTAATTATTAATGCCGTTATATTAAATGGGTCACTAAAGGTGGTGCTATCATACCTTTATCTCTATATTAAAAACAGCATCAGAATCAGAACTTTATTTTCTAAATAGGTTTTCAAAAGTCTCAAGGCACACTGCCCGAGAATCAAAACGGAACGTCGAATCCTGTACGAGATACGCGCATTCACTCGTCTTCGCGCGTATTCAAGAAGAAGTGAGGAATTTACAATTATCAGTTCATTTGTGTAACTGTGTGGTACTGTGTGCAATCGGAGCTGTTTGCTTGCAGACACGCGTACTCTGTCATATGCAGGGACTGAATTACCCAAAAATTAAGGTACCTTAAAATTTCGGTATGACGTCATACCGTTAAATAAGGGTTACCGAAATATTTTGATATTGTTATTTTTTTCAGTAGCGGAATTTTGAGGTTTGAAATGCATACCGGTATATTTCGGTAGAAGTACTATAACCTTTTATAAATATTTTGGTAGCGGTACCTTACCTTAATAAATAGGGGTTTTCTTTGACGCACCGCCTCGCCACTCTGTCTGTCGACTTGTCGTGTTATTATAACTCAGTCGGTATTGGTTTTTATTTCCGATCGGAAGGACACGACTGTGGCCGGACTAAGCCGAGTGCCTACCTAAGGTTTTCTTACGTTTCTCTGCTTTCTTTTGATTTGTTTCTATGCTATTTTCTAAAATGCATATTAGTTAGGTACCTACACTACCTAAGTCCCTCTAATAGGTTAATTTAGCAACATTACAATATTGGAATACATGACAGTTACATGCCTGTAACTTGTATAAAAGTGTGCTAGTAGCTTGCATGCCAATGTGCCATAATAACTTCTGTTTGGTTAATGTCATATTGGCATATATGCAAGCTACTTGCACATATTTATGCCAGATACAGGCATGTGTATTTTTATCCATACTCTATTAACCACGTCGGTAGGTAGTTGATTTCGACTAGGTACCTAACTAAGAGGACCCATAAGCAAGCTTACCTACTGGCAATTTGCGAACGTTGGCGTGGCATGTGGTTTAGTAGGTAGGTATATAATGTAGGTAGGTGCATTTATCTTACAAAGGTCACAACATGCATGACAGGCCCGCGGAGCGCCCCGGAGCCGGACTCCAGCTTCATTTCCCTTAATTTTTACATCTTTAAATATTTTGGGCCCAGTAGGTGGACACGCCAAGCTAGGCCTAGCTAGGTGCGAAACCGGTTGAGTGCTGCTCTATGGGTGCGAAACGTGGAAGGTCACAAAGGATACAAAACAAAACATCTAACGCCAATTCAAAGTTTTCGTTTTTCAACCACTGTCTTCGTCGCATGGTCGCATTCTCGGTATTTACTGGCCCGCGACTATCTCCAACGTAGAGATTTTGGAGAAATGCCACGAGAGCCCGATCGACCACTAGATCAAGCGTCGCAAGTGGAGATAGATTGGCCACAAGCTCCAAAGGGGTCTCGATCACAGACCCAAACAAACTTTGGACTGGAATCCCCAAGGGAAAAGAAAGCTTGGCCGTCCCCATCAAACCTGGCGTCGCACCATGTTGGCAGAAGCGACGAGCGGAATGACGTGGAGCGAGGTGAAGCGCGGGGAGGAGTAGCCTTTGTACATGTACTTTATTATCACATGTATGTAATGTTGTTTTTAGTATACAATAAATAATAAAGAATCGTGAAGCTCAAGACCAATCGCGATGGTGGATATTTGTAGACGCCCTCTGCCCTTTTTTGTTAACCTTCAAAAAGCGCCAGGACTGCGCAGCACGTGATCACTGTGCCACCGTCTTTCCTGGATTCACTTGGTGGGTGGACAGTCTCCAGTCTGAGCGCCCATGACCCCGGAATCCCGCGTGCTTATAATGCAGGGAGGGTTTCGACGTTTTAGGCATCGGGGCGATTGGCTTTCCGGCTCCTTCTTTTCCGAGTGGGATCGGCCCTATCACGACCCCGCTCGGCGGTTTTCTTCTGGACCATCACGGTCTCATCGAAGGAGGCCATTTTCCTTAAGTTTTCTATCTCTGCCAGCATGACCCACACCACTGCTAGAAAAGACAGGTCTCGCCCGATCCTGGCGACTAAGAACTGCCGCTCAGAGGCCCACTGGGCACTCCTCGAGCATGTGCTGTGCAGAGTCAAGGTCGCCTCCACAGTGGTGGCAATTTGCCGTGGTGTCTCGCCCAGTCCTATTCAGATATTCACCGAAGCAACCGTGCCCGGGCAGTACCTGGCTGAGCCTGTAGGAGATGCGTCCCTCTCTTTTCAGCAATGCTTCAAAGTGCGGCAGGACGGCTTCGACAACGTGCTTGTGTAAAAATTGCAGCTGCTGTAGCCGCTCGCACCACCGCTCGAGTAGCGCGTGTCACCGTTCCTGCCGTCTCTGCCTAAATACAGCGATTTCTGGCTAGCGCGCCAGAAATCGCTGTATTTAGCAGAGTCACAATTCTGGCGGATGCCGCAAATTCGGTTGTAAACCCTCGCTTCCATATCCGCCAGAATATCTAGCAGAGGAAAGCGTGCCAGGAGTGTTGCCGCCTCAAAGGATATCTTTCCGTAACCTCATGCGATACGAATGACCATTTTCCGCTGCAGACTATTTAGTCCTGCAGCGTCGGACACCTGACAGTCTGCTTGACCAAACAGGCGTCCCATTAAGGGCCATCGATCGCATGACACTGCGTAAAGGCGGTGAAATTCTTTTCAAGGTCCCGCTAAGTTGAGTAGTAGTGTCGCGTATGCAAAGCACCCACTGCCTTTTCAACGCGAGGGACTTGCAGGCGCTGGAAATGCTCTTCGAAGCCCCACCAACCATCCAGGGTTAGGCCAAGACAGTTAATGTATCAACCCACCTGGGCTTGCGCATCTCCAACTGTCACTGACAAGCTGGGCAGCTATCTGCCCCTCTCCAGTTTATGGAAACATAGCCTCAGTTTTATGAGGCGCTATCTACAAACCCAGCTCGCAGATCGACGCCAAGACTGTTGCCACCCCGAGCTCGGAAAACTGGATGGTCTCGTCGAAGATGTCCATGCCGGCTAACACCAGGGTTTTGTCTGCGTAAATAACGATATTAACGCCGGTCGCCGGGTCGGTCCACACAAAGGATCAAATCGTATGCAAGATAGTCATCGTCATCATCATCGTTTCAGCCGCAAGACGTCCACTGCCGGACATAGGGTTATGGATGTCAAATAGGCAGTCCTTTCATGTAAAATACTAGTACTCAGCTGTATCCAGTTACACTGAAAGAAGAGCCCAACCTCTTCTTTCTTTCTATTTAGTTGGGAACAAGGCATTTTTCATCTCGCCTGATGGCAAGCTATGATGTGGTCGACGGTGAAAAACGTTTGCCTAAAATTAACTTAAAGACCACAAGGTTGCAGCTTTCAGGAAACCAAGACTCCGGCAGGGAATTCCACTCCTTAGCTATGCGCATAATGAAAGTATTCGCAAAACGCTTTGTACGTATGGGTGGGAATGGTGGGATGTCCACCATGTACCGGTGGCGCATTGCCGTACGTCTTGTTGTCCGATGATGTAAAGGGCCAGGCGGAATCAAATTGTACAGTTCCATCGCACACTCTCCGAAATGTAACCGCTATAAAACCGACAGACTGGCCACTCGGCGTCGATGTTCAATCCTCTGGAGCTTTGAGGCGACCAGTGCATCGTTGCCGATAAGCCTCTTGGCCCGTTTGTCAATCGACTCATGTGCATCAAGTTGATATTTGGCAGATCCGTCCCAGAGGTGAGAGCAGTACTCCCTGCATGACCGAACTTGCGCTTTATAAAAGTTGAGCAGCTGTTCAGGCGTGAAGTACCGTCTCACCTATACAAGGATCCCCAACTTTTTAGGAGCCAACTGAGCCTTTGCCTCAATGAATGGACCAAAATTGAGGGTTGATGTTAACGTAACACCAAGAAAGTCGAGATGGTCCGTTATCGGCATGGTTACACCACGGAAAGATGGATTCGAGTGGAATAGGCTCTTTTTTGCGGCAAAAAGACACGCCTGAGTCCAATCAGCATTGAAACTGTCTGGTTTGGCATCGCCCCATTCGGAGACTGCCTCCAAAGACAGGTTCAAGCGCTCAACCAAGGCCTCCCCAGTAGCCCGTGCGCCGGACACGTATCTCTCAGCAACTCCTGAGTGACTCCTGCGTTAATACCTAACTGACCGGACGAGTAGCCATCGATAACCACTCGGATGGACCGATTCCTCAGGAAGTCAGCAATCCAGTCACACAGACCACTAGGCAGACCGAAGGAAGGAAGTTTACCAATAAGGCTCTCATATCAGACCCTATCGAAAGCCTTCGAGATGTCAAGGAAGACAGCAAGCACATCCCCGTGCCTCTCGTTGACCTCACTCCAGCCCAGTTGACCGATTTCGGCGGAAGCCGTATTGGTTGTCACTGAGGATGTCGTTGTCTTCTAGGTATGGAAGGAGCTTATTGTTCAGCACATGTTTCATACTCTAGGCTAGACAGATTGATTGATTTCATGTCAGTAAACATAATTAAATAATAATTTAATTTAACTCAAACATAGCCTCCGATAACTATTAATCCTATTTTCTGCCTTTGCCTAGTGTGGCGGACCACACTCGCAGACAGCGCAGTTTAAAAAAAGTCCCAGTAGTTTTTTGGGTCCCAGTCCAACGCTGATTTAAGTTGATGAACAATCAGAGTATCAGCGATCTGTTACACGGCCGACCCCATAGAACTTAAAAAAAAAAACTATTTTCTACCAAACCACTTATTTATTCACAAAAACCCACAATTACACTTTTGATTAAAGTTCTATTTAATAGTACACGAAAATACACCAACCGAAATAACGACTTTCTATAATCTCTTGTATCTCTCGAGATAAGTCTAACGAATTTGGGTTTACGCGACGGCTTCCAGAATCTAACTAACTAAATTAATATTAAAATTCCGCTAATGTGCGATAACTGCAATTCAGCATTGGCTTTGCAATGAAAACTGAGACTTTAACTAGAGAATGCAAAAGTCGGCTTTATTGCCTCGTAATAAGGGTTGTAACAGATCGACAAAATAAAAACGTATTGCGCGGCACACAGTCGGCAACGAACATAGAGTTGAGTAAAAGAGTAGATTCAGCAAACAAATTGTACACTGTTCTAACGTGTTCGACATCCCCGCGCACCCGCGCCGCGCCCCTCGCATATTTTTCGGTACCGAAATTATTTTAAGGTTAAACCGTTATTTAGCTCTACCTTTATTTATAAAGGTATCGGTATAGCTCTACCTTTATTTTAAAGCGGTACCGATATTTTTTGAGGTATCTTAACCTATAACCGTAACCGCTTTCAGTCCCTGGTCATATGTACGCATAGGAACCACAGTAGAACTATGTAGTGCATATGTTAAGATCTATAAGCAATGCAAATTTTAAGATTGATACGTTTTGACTCTGCGTAAGTATATATATACAAAATGTTTCTTATAACATGAACATATTGTTTTAGTTTTTATTTCAGTAGTCAACTCGATACTTTAAAAAAAAATCGATATATTTTAATTTTTTAACACATCAGCATACATCCCTAAATCACATAATGATTTAAAAATGCGACATCTTGTGTCCGTTTACCATAACAATTACCTACCAAGTTGCTTTGTCGCTGCAGCAGATGGCGACACACTCCTTAAATCATCTATACAAGCAATATTTTGTTAAGGAAATAGTGTGATAATAATAGTAATCTAGATGCGAAAGTTTGGATGGCAAGCAAGTGAGCAAGCTTGGTGATCAATGCTCGCGCCTAGGACTCACTAGGCCGTGCCTGGCGTGCCTATGAGAAGAGGACCTTACAGGCAGGTAACTATTCTATATTGAAAGAAAGATTTGTATTTTTGTAACTATGTAACGAATAAACTTAAAAAGTAGGGTCCTACCTACTGGATGATTTCAAAAATTCTTTCACCATTGGGCAGCTGCACTATCCCTGAAGACATAGGCTAATTTTTATACCTGTATTCCCACGGGAACGGGAACTACGCGGGTGGAACCGCGAGGTGTCCGATTGTATTAAAAAAAATTAAAAGCTATTACAAACAAAATGTTAATCTTCTTCTTTCGTGTCGATTAACTCAAACTATACAATCATTCAGATTTTGTCCGACCAGTATGTACCTACCTAGCTACTCAGACAGCTCTATCATTTGCTACGTTCAAATCCCGTAAGGTGCAGGTGGTCGAGCATGAAGGACAGAGAAAATGTTAATAAATAAGGTTAAGTTTTTGTTTAAAAGATATTCATGCCAAGTACTTAAACACGATTTCGGGCGTATGGGCGCCACGGCTGGCTCGAATGAAGCGCGTGCCTCTTACCATGCGGTGATCGCTTCCGGTTTTCGCATAATTGATCACAGAGACATCATTGAACATTTGTTTCTTGGTTGACATGATGAAGTCGATCTCATATTTAATTGCACCATCGGGGCTCTGCCAGGTCCACTTTCCGTGCTCACGCTTTCTCAAGAAGGAGTTTATCATATAGATGCCCATTGCACCTTCTCCTCAAAACTACTCAGTTAGTGACCCCAGTGGTTTCGACGTCCAACACCAAATTACCCCATTCGCAGCGCATCATGCATCGCTCTACTTCGTCGTCGGGGTGTGCCGAGGTCGGGACGTAGACCTATGTGACCTGCAGTGAATATCTTGAGGATTCTTAGTATAAGATACGCCACCCTGGCAGACACACTGATCTTCACCACGCTGTTCCCAAGGTTCTTGTGGACGATAAACCCGATTCAAGGTTAAGCAACGCTTGCCGTGGTTGTTCCGTGGATGGATGAGCATTTTTACATTACGAGTTTCCAGGACGGTCCCGGCAGCCCGCCAGCCGTGCGGTGCGCCATTCGCAAAAGCGCTCGGGTTCTAAATTCTGATCGCACGTGTATCGAAATAGGTAAAATTTTATGCACATATTCTTCAGATAAGAGCAATTTCTCGTTGATTATTCTGGTTTTTTCATTTTAAAACTTTCCGTAACTACTTTCTTATATTCTTTCTTTTCTTTTTCTTTCACACTACTAATAAAGATAAAAAACCTAATTATTTCCCACTCGCACTTGGCCGGTGCTTTAATACTTCACGTTTCGCATGGCCTGGGATGCAATTAAATGCACGCGCTCCCTCGACTGGTATCAGTCCGCCATTATTAGCGGATCCCATCAACTTGTGCGGCTGATCCAATGACCACACATATTCCTTTTAAGAAGCGCATGGAACAACTGCGCTCCACCTCTATAGGCCTGACTGGTCGGGCGACGACTCATTCAAGTTTGCCGCCCTTCGACGCTCGGCTACTCTTCTGGTGCGGATGAAGTGCGAGGTATGCTCTCTCTCCCTTTCAGCCCCCTCTTTTGCATGTGTCACTTCCTCGCAAAAAGAAGGATTGAACTGGGGCCTGAAGTGAGAGAACCCCATGCCAATTGCCTCGACGAGGGCACAGCGCTGCTGTGCCCAAGCTGAGCAATCCTCCAGCGTATACTGCGCTGTGAAAGAATGAAAGAAAGAAGTCTGTGCCCAGTAAGCACCTTAGTCAGCCGGAAACAGCCGTCTCTCCAGCCACTCTTCTAGAATAAGCCTTACAGTCGCTATTGTGGTGTGCCCCCATCTGGGTTGTTCGGTTACTACAATCTAACGGAGCTCAGTTATCCGCGCCTCTGTTGTCCGCGGAACCAGCCGCCGATCGTTATAATCAAAAATACCTTCTGCTGTACTAGTGGTGGAGTACGAGTACCGTAACAAGCAGAGCCCTAGCCAGTCCGAGTCATCCACGTCCCCCTCGTTCTCCCTGAGACCTGCTGCAACCGCGCCGCTGCGCGTCCACCACTCCGAGTTGCAGCTGAGATAACGGATGCAGGGCGAAGGGCGAATATTCTGCGCCTTAAAACAGAATCGGCTCACTAGGGAGGATACCCGAAAAAAACCGAGCGAATCCGTAGGCTCTAAAGCGGCAGCCCCGCTAGCGGAGAGGCACAGTGGGCTAATCACTCGCTTGCCCGACAATAACAGATTAAAGAAACCGAAACAGTAAGAAACCGGACCGATACCCTACTGACGACTTTTGGCTTTAAATCACGGACACTAATTGCTTTTTGGAATATGAGAACGCTTAGCGATGACAGTAGACTAGCCCAAGCAGTCGGTCTAAGCGAAGTGAGAAGAAACGGCTTCGGTGAGCTGAGAACGTCCAGGGGCTTGACTTTGCTGTATTCTGGTAAAGAAAGTGAGGAAGACGTGCGCGAGTACGGCGTAGGGCTTCTCCTTTCTAATACACCTGAGAATAGCCTCCTGGACTGGAAGCCGATATCAGGCCGAATCATGTACGCCCGTTTTAACTCGAGAGCCCGGAAGATATCCATCGTACAATGCTACGCCCCAACTAATGCATCACCAGAGGATACCAAAGACGATTTCTACAACGCCCTCAACGCCACCATTAGGAGCATCAAGAAACAAGATATCGTCCACAAATCGGTAAAACAAGAAGAAGCCGCTCAAGTCTAACGACGGTCAGCTCATAGTGACGTCGGAAGGGCAGCACTTACGCCTGACGCGCAGCAAGTCAGTTCTACACCACCCCGGCATCTCGACATCGACACGGAACCACCATCAGCTTCCGAAGTTGCAAGAGCAGTCCTCTCTTTGAAGACAGGTAAAGCGCCAGGACTCGACCTGATAACTGAGGTAATGCTACAAGCTGACTTATCCTCCGCCGTCAACGTTCTGACGCCTCTCATTGAGAGGATATGGGCCACCGAAGAGCTTCCGGACGAATGGAACAAGGGTCTTTTGATAACTGTACCCAAGAAGGGAGATCTTAGTCAATGCGATAACTGGAGAGGTATTACGTTGCTCTCAATTCCCTCGTAGGTTTTCTGCAAGATTATCCTGGATAGGTTATCGAAGGCTGTAGATCCTCTCCTACCACGCGAACCGTTCGTGCATGGATCAGATCAACACTCTCCGCATCGTTTTAGAACAGTCATCAGAATGGCAGAGGGAGATCTATCTCACCTTTGTCGATTTCGAAAAGGCATTTGATACGCTGAAGTGGTCCAGCATCTGGTCCCGCCTACTGGATATCGGAGTACCATCAAAAATTGTCTGTCTCTTGGGGAGTATATACAAGAATTATTCCTGTAGAGTGAATCACGACGGCCTCATCTCGGATGATATAGCAGTACACGCAGGTGTCCGCCAAGGCTGTCTCCTTTCACCGCTCCTCTTTTTAGTCGTTCTTGACGTGACTTTGCTTCGCATTTTCGCCAACAAGCGCTGCGGGATAGAGTGGGGATTATCCAACGTCTTAGAGGACTTGGATTACGCCGATTACCTAAGCCTGCTGTGTCATACCCACGCTGACATGCAAGCTAAATTAAATGATTTAAGTCAGGAAGCGGCAGAAACGGGACTAAAAATAAACTTATTTATAATTATTTATCATACCCTAATACATGTTGTATTTTAATTTTAACACATTTTTTTTCTGTTACATAAAATCTGGGGGATGTAGCAGAGATTGCTATCTCATCAACCTCTGCTACATCCTCCAGATTTTATGTATAAAGTGTTTATAGTACGAGTATTTTTATTCAGACGAAGTAATATAAATAATTCTAAAGTATCAAATTAGGATATTCCAGGTATTACATACTAATTTTGGGGTTGCTATGCTGATATTTTTTAAAATTTGCTGCGCTTTTTCAGTCTCTACTTTCGTTTGCCAGACTCAAACCCTTATTATATGACCGTTGCATAAACTACTATTAGTTTCCTAAGTGATCGGGGCAGTGCCTCAAAAATCACTGCAAAAATGTGTTGGTTTTATATGTCGTTTTGGTCAGTATGTCATCATCATCATTATCATCATTTCAGCCGAAAGACGTCCACTGCTGGACATAGGCCTCCCGCAGGCGTCGCCACATTGATCGATCCCGTGCGTCTCGCATCCAGCGCCTTCCCGCAACCTTAACCAGGTCATCAGTCCACCTAGTGGGAGGCCTTCCAACGTATCGTCTTCCGGTTCGCCATTCCAGAACTTTTCGGCCCAATCGGCCATCCGTTCTGCGAGCAATGTGCCCTGCCCACTGCCACTTAAGTTTGGCAATTCTTTGGGATATGTCGGTAACTTTGGTTCTCCGGCGGATATCATCATTTCTGACGTGATCACGCAAGGAAATGCCGAGCATAGCCCTCTCCATTGGATGACTTTGAGCTTTCTGATAAGGACCATTGTGAGCGACCACGTCTCGGTCCCATAGGTGATCACTGGCAACACACTGGTCATAGACTTTTGTTTTGAGACACTGCGATAAATTGGACGAGAAGATATGTCACACCCATAATAATTATGATGTTCGAGACTATTGGGTCATAATTCGACATTGGCAGGGAAGAATACCGGCAAGAAAGAATATCGAAACATCGGAGAGGATGAAATAAAAAGTTTTGGTGGACGTCACCGTGTCCCTATCGAAAGTTAGGCCTTTAAAAAGACACGAAGTTCCCTGAAGTCCTATTTTTATTCAACTCCGAAATCTTCTACTAATGTGTCTATCTGGCCAATCTCCTCGCCGTGTCATAAAACAGTCTGATTAATCATATAATAATTATAAATATTTACACACTGTATACTGTTTGTAAATTTTAATATATAAAATAAACAAATATTTATAAAATAAACTATTAAAAAAAGAACATTTGCTATTTAGTATAATTGTACATGCTAAAGAACTATACAATATGGGTCACACATTAAGCGGGTTTGTTAATATTTAAAAAAACTAAATTAAAAATTACACTGGATCCTAACCTCTATATTGTAATTTTTCTCTGTCTCCCTAAGATTTTCTGTAAGAGAACTCAACATTGAGTTAAGCTCGCCTTTGTACATGTACTTTATTATAGTAATTGTCGGCACGTAATTTGGCAAGGTATTAACGTAGTGGGCGTAATTTTGCGCATAGTGCGCGAACTGACCAACCACCATATATACTATACGTAAATGCTACGCGATTGGTCAGACGATTTCATTCAGGTGAGCGAGTCTCCACTGCAATGTTAATATGTATATTTTCGATACTCTTAAGGCGAAGGCATGCACTTGAGGCGCTCAAACGCAGCCTTCTCCAGCGCCTCACGATGGTCGGGGTGCGCTATCTTGATCAATTCGTAGGCTCTCTGTCGGAGCGACTTACCGAACAAGTTGGCGATTCCTTGTTCAGTCACCAAGTAATGGACGTGAGCGCGACTTGTCACGACGCCGGCACCTGGAAGTTAGGAAATAAATTATCAACAAACAAAATTTCAAAAATCCCCGACACATTTAGGTATCTTACTAAAACACCCCGATTCAAACAGTAAAACGCACATAAATTTTGAAGGGCTGAACCGAAATTATTCAAACATAGCTAACTCGACAAAATCGCCTTTCAAACAAAAAAAACTATATCAAATTCGGTTCATCCGTTTAGGAGCTATGATGCCACAGACAGATACACAGCAACACACATCAAACTTATAACACCCCTCTTTTTCCGGCGGGGGTTAATTAAAAAACACACACACGGAAACGTGAACTGCAATGGCTATGAAATATCTGAACCTGTTGTAGGCCCAGGTTGGTCGCTGCAACATCGTCGATCACATCATCGCTTTGCATCATGTAACACCAGGTAACAAAAACAAAAAATACAAAAAACCTGGCCAAATGGAGTATCCTTGACCCATCCCAAACTCAGTGCCAGTGGGAAGCCCCTTCACAAGATATGCGTCGCCTCCGTTCCTGCCCAGCATTGCACAACCACCTGCACCTTCCAACCAGCCAAGCCAACGACAGACCAATCCTCTTGCTAAACTTCTGGGCTTTCCGATGCGCAAGTCCCGAAACGGTGCTGTTTTTGTATGAGATTTACTTCTGCATAGCCATTGTAGCCAACTTCAGGGCGGCCAAGAAATTTGGTGAGAACTATAGCTACATTCTGGTCGGTCGAAATTGAATCAAATCGTCACATAAAGAAGAATTTTTAGAGATTAAAGCCAACAACCGGGCAAAAATCCTAACTACGTACTGCTTCTGACATACTCCAAATAGAAAAACATAATCACGCTTTGTTCCAGCCGGGCATCGAACTAGACCAACGAGGTAATTCTCCTCACTTTCTCTTTCATAAAAGTCACAACAAACACAACAAGTTACACCTGTGAAATTCAACCAATTAATAAATATAACCGCCGCAGGTTTATTACGTATCTTGCAAGCGCAAAACGATAGCGATTTTTGCGCAATAATTGCTCTTCAATACACAAGTTTTAGAGATTTTGGCGGAAGTGCATTTATACGAATTTAATAAACATAATCACCAAATTTCAAGTTCCATAGGTCAATGAGAAGTTAAAAAAAACATCGACAAAAATTGTGTGACAGACGACATACAGACGCACACGTGAATGCCAGTAGGACTCCGGCTCCGTTTGAAACCTTTGGGTACGGAACCCTGAAAAACCTTGAAACATACAAACCAACTTTAAGCGTAGGCACGATCTTGGACTTGCCCTTTTTGGTGACGGATACGAACGCGATGATGGGCTTGCCCAGTCCATCCACAGCCTCCGTCGCACCGCGGATAAAGTCTACCTGCCCACCGAAACCGGAATACATGTGGGTTCCTGGAAGGCGCAATAGATAGATAGAGTTACACATACAATGACACGACGTCATCACACCACTATATACACCGAAGGAATAAATAGAAACATATAAAAATATAGGTATTTTGCGAAACAAAATGATTTAAAAGTTTGGTATCACAATAAAAAAGTCAGTTTAGACATCAAGTCATCAAATCAGTCCTCATCAGTTACAAAACTTTCTTGTTTTCACAATACTTTTAGTTTCACAAGTTTCAGGTTGATGTATATGACTTGTAATACATCTGTCCCTTTTTCACAGTCGAACCATAATAGTTTTGACACGTCATGGTACGGGGTCAGATAAGCAGGCGCTCTTATTTTTATCTTTTCACGTTAGTTTAGTCCATCAAGTGATGTGCCTAATTCTAGGTAATGAGTCGGGAAGATGTTGGCTGGATGTGTTGAGCCCGTTGCGTCTATGCCACATTGTTTTTTCTCCGACCGACATTGGAGTTGTAAATGTTTTACTTTTGGGATATTTTGAGACAATTTTAATTGGCATATTGTGTCACTGCAACAATTTATATTAATGTACATTATAAACTTCTGTTATTTTATATTATCTATTTTACGTACGTTTTCAATTCACAAGTTTAAGGCACTAGTCGAAAATTCTTGCATACAAACGTAGTCTAGCGATTACTCCACTGTTTCACGATGTACGTTCAAAATAAAAATATATATCAATTTGTCTCATCATTATCTAGCCTTGTATGGAAACAAAAACGTTAAAAAATAAAATATTTGGGAGTTATGAGCGTCGAAAGTTCCATATTTCAACACTAATTTTAACGCATCTTTGGGCGGAAATAAATACCATAAGTAGAAGGAAAATCGCAAAACGGCCTCCATACAGGGATAGATTACGTAGTAGTTCCGACCATTGTCTGGTGAAGTCTGTGTCCGTCTACTCCCCGCCTGATCCCAGCCCAAGAGGCACCCGGCGGGTTTGGCGGTACAGGTCAGCAGATTGGGATGGCATGCGATCTTTCTTCGCATGCTATCCTTGGCAGCCTACTTGCTTTTCTTCGGAAGATCCTTCGGCGTGCGCGGACGCCGTGACGGATGTGTTGCGTCGGGGAATGGAGTACTATATTCCGTTCTCTGACGTAACAATGTCCAGTGTTGACCGGCCATGGTTTGGCGCCGAATGCTATCGCGCCGACGTGCTTAAACATGAGGCGTACCTGGCATGGGTCGACGCTCGATCGCGCAAGGCGAGTGATGTTGGTCAAAAGAAGAAGGCCTTCAACAGGGCTGCCAAGTCCTGCAAGAAGGTGTTAAGAAGGGCTCGGTTCGACCACATTAGTCGAATAGGGACCAAACTTGCTTCTTACCCAGCAGGTAGTAAAGCGTTTTGGTCCCTGGCTAAGTCGGTCGAGTCGAACTTCAGCCGTCCCTCACTACCACCACTGCTGAAACCTGACGGGTCGCTGGCCCACTCCGCTAAGGAAAAAGCAAATTTATTTGCCTCTCTTTTTGCGGAATCTTCACGTCTAAATCCTGGTGACGCGCAGCCCCCACCTTATCCTGATGGATGCAAGACGAGTATGTCGGACATTCGCATCCATCAAAAGGACGTCCGTAGGGTACTGCGCAACCTCGACGTGAACAATGCTAGCGGCCCTGACGGAATACCAGCGATAGTTCTCAGAACCTGTGCGCCTGAACTGTCTCCGATCTTGACACGCCTATTCCGCCTTTCGTACGAGATTGGAAAAGTGCCGAATGCTTGGAAGCTAGCTAACGTACAACCCGTGCCCAAGAAGGGTAGTCGAGCTGACCCGGCCAACTACAGACCCATCTCTGTAACGTCCATACTCTGTAAGAGTATGGAGCGTGTACTTAACACGAAGCTCCTGGCATACCTAGAAACTAACGAGATCCTTAGTGACCGCCAATACGGTTTCCGCCGAAATCGGTCTACTGGGGATCTTCTAGCGTATGCCATTCACATATGGAGTGAGGCCATCGAGAGCCACGGGGAAGCACTTGCTGTTTCCCTCGACATCTCCAAGGCTTTTGATAAGGTCTGGCATGAAAGCCTTATTGGTAAGCTTCCTTCGTTCGGTCTGCCCGGTGGTCTATGTGACTGGATTGCGGACTTCCTGAGAGATCGGTCCATTCGAGTTATCGATGGCTGCTCATCGGACCAATTGGATATTAATGCCGGGGTCCCTCAGGGGTCGGTACTCTCAGCAACATTATTCTTGCTGCACATTAATGATCTGCTAAAACCCGGCACCTTTGGGTATGCAGACGACAGCACTGTTGCTGAGAGATACTTGTCCAACGCACGGGCTACCGGGCCGCAGATCCGGTCTCTCCGTGAGGCCATGGTGGAGCGTTTGAACCTGTCCTTACAGGCAGTCTCCGAATGGGGCGATGCCAATCTGGTCAGGTTTAACGCTGCTAAAACCCAGGCGTGTCTTTTTTCCGCCAAAAAAAGAGCCAATTTCAACCGGCTCCAACTTTCCGAGATGTGACCGTGCCAATAACGGACCATCTTGAGCTTCTTGGCGTTACGTTGACATTGACTCTCAATTTTGGCCCATACATTGAGGCAAAAGCTCAGCTGGCAGCCAAAAAGCTGGGGATCCTTGCGAAGGTGAGAAGGTACTTCACGCCGAAGCAGCTCCTCAATTTGTATCAAGCGCAAGTTCGATCATGCTTGGAGTACTGTTCTCATCTCTGGGATGGATCTGCCAAATACCAGCTTGATGCACTAGAGTCGATCGAAAAGCGGGCCAAAAGGCTCATCGGCGACGAGGCGCTGGTCAAGTCAAAGCAGAGTCTTGAACATCGTCGCCGAGTTGCCAGCCTGTCAGTTTTTTATCGGTTACATTTCGGGGAGTGTGCGATGGAATTGCACGATCTAATTCCACCGAGCCCGTTTCATCATCGGACTACCAGACGTACGGCGATGCGCCATCGATACATGGTGGACATTCCACCCATACGCACAAAACGTTTTGAGAACACTTTTATTATGCGTACAGCTAAGGAGTGGAATTCCCTGCCGGAGTCTGTGTTTCCCGACAGCTACAATCTGGGGGTCTTTAAGTCAAGAGTGAATAGGTTATTTCTAGGCAAGCGTGTTTCACCGTCGACCACATCATCGCTTACCATCAGGTGAGATAGTGGTCAAGCGCGAGCCTATAGGAAAAAAAAAAAAAAAAAAAAGAATAGTAATTTAACAGTGCATATAATTTTATTTTGAAAATATACATTTTGTAGTTTTTTCATTATATCTAGACCCCAAAGGTCTGTTTATAAAATTTCGCGCGCTTTTCGTCCTAAATCATCATCCATTTCGATACAAATTTACAAAAGTGCTAATTCGTACCCGAACTAGCTTCTTACTGCTCATCACAGCATCTATCTCATTCGCACGTGTTGTCGGATGAGATGGCATGCATACCTCGCGCACAAAATAGTTCGTGCCGTTGACTAGGGGAACATTAACCCCCTTATTAATAAACACAGAATAAAGTTATACTAAGTATAAACCTATGAAAATGTATGGTTATTCCTTTATCAATCCTGGTTTAACTTTATTCCGTGTTTATTAATAAGGGGGTAATAGCCCCTACCAATTTTTCCACGCTGCTAGTTTAGGCAACTATCGGAGCGCAGTGTGTATATGAACGGTCGAACTATCACCGACAGTCGTAGCACAGTAAAAATATACAAACAGTAAACAAACTAAGCCTAGTTGATGATATAATTACCTACGCTCCATTGAAGCAATAGTGGTTGAAACTTTTAATGTTTTTGATATTGTTATGAAAACCCCCGCGCCTTCGCTCCCTTAAACTGGACCTACCTACCTACCACCTACCATCTATCTACCCTACCTACCCACCCTACCTACCCTTCCTACCGTCTTACCGTTTACTCTCTATTTGAAATAACATTTGACATGTTTACAACTCTTTTTACAGTCCGTTCAACCGATTTTGAGTTCTATCCCGTAAACATAAGGATGACATTAAAAGCATAAACCTGCTACCATTTTTTTTTTTTGCGCGGTTGAAAATCCTCATTGGATGTCCTCCGCCCTGGGGGGGTCGCGGGAACAACGATACTTCCGCAACCCCTACTGGCTAGTGCCGGCCCGCCTCTGCGGGCCACTACCTCGGGTTAGGGGGGGAGTGAGGTGTTGGACTCCCCCCGCGACGTCTAAGAGGGGCGCGCGTGGATCACTACGCGACACCACCTCGGGTCCTGATATCTGGGGGGCGACGGACGTTCCCGAGTCCGTCGCCTTTGGACCCATTTAGGGGGGCTGGAAGAGGGCGTTGTCCACCGCGTCTACTGCGGATCGGGTTAGCGGATGAAATCTCCCTCTCCCTCTCCGCAGCCTCCTTCTGCGAGACCGCTATTTCGCAGAAGGATACCACCGCGTCCCAGGACTCCTCGCTGCCGACCATAGACTCGACTACAGCCGGCAGCGACAGGTCACTGCCTACTTCAGAGATGAGGTCACGGCGTGGCTCCTCCCAAGCGGCACACTCTGCCAGCTGCCAGGTACTTCCCGAAGCAACCATGCCCCGAGAGCACCTACGTCACCCGAAACGACAAGGAGCCGTGCCTCCTCCCAAGCCAGCGCTCGAGCACTGGCCGGACCGCCTCGATGGTAATGAGATCGGCGGTAGGGCGTGAAAGCCTGCCCCGCCATTCCGCCACCAGGACCTCGCGAAGCTGAGACCGACGCAACTCCATATGTCGCAGCATCGGCCCTTCGCCCCGCGCCCGCGCTTCCTCGCGCCACCGGTACTGTGACGCGAGTACCTTCGCTTGCTTGTTTTTTCTAGTCTCACTCAAAAAAAGAATATCACAACGATGATTTCCAGAAATAATCCGTACAGTGACATATTTACACAACCCTCACAATTTTAGGAAAAGCAAAGAACATACGACTGTCCTTTTGAAAATCCTTCAAACGAATCTGTGAGATTAACCATTGTTAAAATTATTTCTAAATTTTTTGACACAGAGCAACCAGATCAAACAGTCATAATTTCAGCGGACAATACACAGGATACAGAAGGTTGCTCCAGATTACCAGAAGGAATAATCCGGTTTAGAAAGGGTTTACATTCTAATTTTATCTACAAATTTTTTGCACAAATGTTTCAAATCCAAGAATTTTGCATTTGAAACATTTGTGCTAGTGGATTCTTACGGCGCTGGTGGAAATGCATAATTTTTTTTTTTATTTAAATTAATTACAAGATTATTTTTGTCAAGCCAATTTATAATGTCACTCAGAGAATTATTAATGTCATTTTGGTAATTATTAGGATTAGTATATTCCACAATAGTCGTGCTGTCATCTGCAAACAATACCATTTTATGATCTTTGTTTTTGGGAGATCATCATCATTTCAGCCGAAAGACGTCCACTGCTGGACATAGGCCTCCCCCAGGCGTCACCACATTGACCGACCCCGTGCGTCTCGCATCCAGCGCCTTCCCGCAACCTTAACTTGGTCATCGGTCCACCTAGTGGGAAGCCTTCCAACGTATCGTCTTGTGTTTCGCGGTCGCCATTCCAGAACTTTTCAGCCCCTTCGGCCATCCGTTCTGCGAGCAATGTGCCCTGTCCACTGCCACTTAAGTTTGGCAACTCTTCAGGCTATGTCGGTAACTTTGGTTCTCCTGCGGATATCCTCATTTGGGAGATCATTATTGTATATTAAGAAAAGGGGTGGCCCCAGTACGCTACCTTGAGGTACACCATATTTTATATGCCTTGGTTAAGTAAGATACATACAAGCAAGACAGGTCATGTGGCAGCAGCCACGTCTCCTGGAGAGCGAGTATGTCCACTCCCTTGCATGAAGATCTAACTCCATTGACCTTTTGAATTTTATCTCCAATTTAGTAATACACACAACACGGTCTAGGGATATTTCATACTCAATTAAATAACTCGAAAAGTACTGGCCGCATTGGAATCTTTTATACACTGATTTGTTTGTAATTTATCTCAGACTAATTCTACGAATATAAGAGATTTTCAGTCGCATCACTACCCCCAGACAAGACCGATTTTTGCAAATTACTGCGCGAGCTCAACCAAATGCAACGGCGACTCAATTGGTCCAAAGGCTGCGAGTGGAACACCAAGTGCTTGTGAGTGACCAAACTGTAAGAAGGCGACTGCATGAAAGCAATCTACGCCCTCGTAGACCACTCCGGGTCCCACCTTTACGGAGAGGCAATCGTGGACGACGATTAGAATGGGTTCGGAACCACGTGGACTGGGGCCGTGAGCAATGGTCCAATGTGCTGTTCACGGATGAATATAGGTTCGGCTTCCATCCAGATTCACGAAGGACGCGTGTTTGGCGAGTTCCTGGACGATGGAGCCGTCTTCAGAACCCTCAGGAAGTTCACCCATACCAAGGAGGAACAATTATGGTTTGGGCAGGAATTCGTCTTGGAGGACGGACGGATCTCGTTTGGGTGCGGGGCAATATGACGGCAGAACGATACGGCCAACAGGTGCTGGGGCCCGTAATCTTGCCCCACAGAACACAAATGGGGCAAGATTTCCTGCTCATGCACGACAATGCCCGGGCACACACGGCGAGAACGGTAGCAGCTTGGTTACATACACACAATGTTAGGGCCTTAGACTGGCCTGCTCAATCGCCAGATCTAAATCCCATTGAGCATGCGTGGGATATGCTGCAAAGAAGAGCTCTGAAGGAAGTTCCTGAAAATCTGGCTACAGAAGATCAACTTTTTGCGCACCTCAGAAGGACATGGGACAATATTCCGCAGCAAGACATTGACAATCTTGTTCTGAGCATGCCGAATCGTTGCCGATGTGTTATGAACATCATGGGCGCTTTCTCAGACTACTAACTTCAAGTTTATAAACACAAATTAAATGATTTTCTATTTTTTTCAGTTTTTACTCATAAATTAAAAGTTAATTCATATACGGTTTCCGTCTATGCTTCATTTTTTTTCCTTAAAATCCTGAAATTTTAATCGAAGTACCTTAACCATTATTAAAAAATGGTAGAATATTAAATAACGTATCTTTTAAATATATACATGTCATATAAATAATTAACACATTGATAATAATTCGCTTTTTTAAAAATATCCCTAGACTTTGTTGATGTGTTTAGGACAAATTCTAATGATTTCTGCACATTGAGTTCGGTCACTCAGATATGATTCTAGGAGTTTCAAGATGTTTCCTCTTATGCCATACCCATGTAATTTTTGCAGCAAAATCGTATGATCCACGAAATCGAACGCTTTTGTCATATCAATTAGTATAGCACACAAAGGATCACCTTGATCTATAGATGTCATTACACAGCAGGTCAAATAGAGCCATATTAATATTTGTATTCTTTCTGAAGCCTTTTTATTAATTGCAAAAAAGTTAATAATGACAGTGATGCGTACAATGTACCTATCTAAGAGATTTTCAGTAATTTTTTGCATCTTACTCAATATTGGTAAATGATTCAGTGACAGATTGAGCCGACTCATCAGGAGTCAAAAAACTTACCAATAGAGTCAGCGCACACTTGTCCCATAAGGTCGAGCCCGATACATGGGTTGATGGCGGTCATACGCGGCTGCAGCAATTTTATGTGAGTATTTTTCACGTAGTCAATCTCCTACAGTTGTGAGTACAACATAATGTATCTAACCAATAGAGTCTGCACACACTTGTCCCGTAATGTCGACCTCAATACACGAGTTGATGGCAGTCATGCGCGGCTGCAGCGATATTATGTGAGTGTTGTTCACGTAGTCAATCTCCAACATTTCTGCAATGTTATTTATCAAGATTATTAAGTTTTCTTTATCCCACATCTTACTTGTATTTTTTTACTGGATATTTTATTTCAGAAATATGTATGTTCCCTTGGGATAATTTTCGACATTCACGCGGGCGAAGCCGCTGCCAGAAGCTAAATATTTTGTTTTTTTTCTCTATTCTATTTTAATCTATAAAAACCTGTTAGTTCCGCTATGCTCTAGTCCCGTAAGTACTACTAGTAACGGTTTTCTTCATCACTGCCCGCGAATTTGATATCAGGCATAGCGGCACCTTTCAGTAGGTATTTTTCGAGTCAACGATAGCGGGACTAGAGCATAGCGGAACTGACCGATAAAAACTGACCAATGAAGGGGTTGTTGTCCATGAAGTCATAAAACTCTCGGTTTCCGACGACGAAACTGCCCACCATGCGGCCTTTGTGGGTCTTCTTCCTGGAAAAATAAATAACACATGATAAACTAGCTCCTGAAAAGTGTTGTGACAGCTCCCACGTTGACCTGCTTCAAGAACAGATTGGACGGATTAGATACCTCGAAGATATGAGAAACACATGCATCGGCTAAGCAGCTGCTAGTGTTTTACCAAATCAATATCAATCAATACATATAATAAATCTGTAGAAAAATGGTTTTGTACACCGAAAATATAAAAAAAATAGCCAGAGTGTTAAAGGATAACAAACAGAACCCATTGCCAGTTTTTTTTTTAAATTTTTGTCTTTAGTTGTGCATGCATCAACTGAAATGTACGAAACCAATGTAATAACCTTAAAATATTGTGCGTAATTTGAAGTATTACTTAGTTTTTGTTTCATCGCAATCAGTTTATTCTATAAAAATAAAGACGAATTTTAAAGCATTCAAGAAGTAAAATATCAATCACAACACACGCATTTCAGATACTCGGACAGTTGAACTTCAACTTCATATTCGTTAGATGGCATTTGACATCACTTTCTGAATGGCGATGGCGGTGTTAAGATTCTCCGCGGAAGAATGACAAGAGAAAAATAATTGGTAGGTAGGCAGGGTCATAGACCATACTGTTATATACTAGAAGGTTGTATCACAAAATGCGTAAACGGCAGCGCATGTGGTAGGGTGGGAAGCTACATAGCAAGGTAAGTAAAGGCAGGTAGGTAAGTAGGATTAGAGAGGATATTGTCCAAATGGTTTGCGATTAGAGAACCCTTTTCCCAGTAGCGGACTGCTAAAGGTTTATGTTTATTCATATAAAATGTGTACGGAAAACCTGAAAAAGTTTTTAAGGTTATTCTGTTACACGCTATATGTAGTTCGTGCCATATAAGAATAAATACAAACAAAAATATTACTTATTGTTAGTGATACACCCGCGCTTCACCAGTTCGATGACGCCGACGCTGAACATCTCGGAGTGGATGCCCAGGTCCTTGTGGCCCGTCAATTCTAACAGCACTGCGTCGGGGATGCTGCCGATACCTGGTGGTGGAAAGGTTAAGTGTTACGCCGGCTCCACACGTGGGCCCCAATGCAGGTCCCAACGACACTCGTCCAACGTGTGGATCTAGAAAATTACATTGGCTCCAACAATGGGCCGGCGCGTGTCGGTTTTATAACAGCACAGATTTGTGCCAACGTTTGCGATCCGGTGGTGATTTGCATAGTCTTGTTGCAACACGCATCGAGTGCGTTGCTCATTGGTTCCGGCTTTTATGATGTATCGTCATCTTCTTAGAAGTGTTTTCTTTTTATTCAGTTAAAAATATAAATTATAATATGCACTCAGCTCTATAAAAGCGCTTACAGCAATTTCCATATCGGACATCTTCACATTGGCTCTGACGAGACAGAACTAGTTTAATAGCCAACGTGTGTACACCTCACCAATTAACCGACCAACGTTGGTACGAGCGCTGGGACCAACATGTAGAGCCGGGGTTAAGGTTTTTTTGCAACTATGTAGTAAGTCTGCAGTAGGCTGTTGCATTGCAGGGGTGCACACGAGTCACAGCCGACACAAAGGGATGGCGTCGCATCATGAAGCGAATTGTCCCACTCCTGGGCAGAAGCCTCCACCCATTCCTTTCATTTCTCTTGGTGTTATGATTCATTTCGCAAATTTTCGAGGACGCTATCCCAGGAGGCCCGCCGTCTTATCCTTGGTCTGCCGCGCCGAATCATCTGAACAACTGAAGTTCTGCTGCTAACTTTGCACTTTACATATTTTAAGTGGAGTGCACGAGCAATAACATCTTATAATCATTATTTTATGAGAAAATCTCTATTGAATTAAGCGTGTAAGAAAAGTTGGCGTGATGATTTGGACTAAACTGACTCGTGTCGACTGTTTGGCCTGATACGACAATTTATCATCATCCTGCCTTTATTCCATATTGCTTGGGGTCGGTGCAACAGGATTTCTTCTTCCATACCGTCCTGTCCCCCGTCACGCTATCACTGACTCCCTTTTCTTTCACATCACTTCTCACACAGTCCATCCATCTTTTCTTTGGCCTTCCTCTCCCTGTCCATTCATCCACAATTACATTGATAACTCTTTCAGTAATATGCGTTTCATCCCTCCTTACCACATGACCATACCAGGAAAATGCCTGACAAGGCAATTAATTATTAAAATTGTATATGAATGGGGAAGACTAGTATAAAAACAATGTAGTAATATACCCATCAGCAGTGTGGCGCCATCATCGACCAGGTCCTGTCCAATCAGCATGCCGATCTGTGTCTGCTGAGGACTGGCGGCCTTACCCAAAATGTTCAGGTAAGGGTGTTGGTGGTCTATGTATGATAATGTCGTAACATACCCATCTGCAGTGTGGCGCCATCATCGACCAGGTCCTGTCCAATCATCTTGCCGATCTGTGTCTGCTGAGGACTGGCGGCCTTGCCCAAAATGCTCAGGTAAGGGTGTTGGTGGTCTATGTATCATAATGTTGTAACATACCCATCTGCAGTGTGGCGCCATCTTCGACCAGGTTCTGTCCAATCAGCTTGCCAATCTGAGTCTGCTGTGGACTGGCGGCCTTGCCCACACCGTGTTCAGGCAAAGGTGTGTTGTCTTCTACCGCCAAGTCGATGTGAGATATATGGATGATGGCGTCGCCGAAGGTTCGTGGCATGTTCACGTTTATTTGTGCTGTAAAGGGAAAATGAATAAGTAACAATCACATTGATAATGTTACAAGATAGGCCAACGCCATCTAGTAACGAGAGGAAGAACTAGGTAGTAACTAGTGGTGCCATCTAGTATTGAATAGCGGAACTAATGTTCTCGAAAGCTCGTGTCAAATGGAATTTTCCAGAAGGTTCGAACCGAACATTCTGGATGTTTCTAGTCGTTTCGGGAACAATGAGTTCGAAAGTCGATGGTTCTGGAAGTTTCTCGAATTATCTAGAACAGTATGGAACGTTCCAGAAACTTCCTCAATGCTATATAAAGAGCGGTCGGATTCGTCGTGGGTATAGGTTTAGAAATTTTAAGCCTGGCCGGAGGCTACATAGCTTAGTCTCCACAGGTTAGTCCGGTTAAGCAGAGGACGGCTACTTTGGCCGAACTGCGAGAAGCCACGTATTAAAAAAAAAAAAAAAAAAATCGTCTTGGGTCAGTTTCGATTGAGAAGCGATACAGAGCGATCAAAGCGGAAAATAGTGCGAAGTAATAGAATTGTTTAAGAAGTGTTTTTTAATAAACAGTGATTAATTGAAGTCTGCTGTTTTGTAAATTAATTATTTATCCCTGAACCCCAGCTCGTAACAATAACATTTTATTTTCTTCATTAATTATGGACTTTTATAATCGCAATATTGTGTATGACACTCCTATCATACCCTAAATGAACACTAATACATATCAGATTTGGGTCATGAAACTAAACAGACTCTTAGAATCATCCATACCATTGGGGTATGCCACTTTGCACCACACACAAATGCCTACTAAGGCCTAGCGCATACTCACAACTTTTCACAACAGATCTGTTCGATGGTACTATTTTCATTGGAACCATTTATTTAAATTTGTTTCATTACGGTCATTTAAATATTCGAGATATCCTATACCCAAAACATACTTTTCATTAAGAAGTTCCAGTGGTCATCTGTGGTCTACTTCATCAGTTCCACTTCACCAAATGAAACTTTCTGAATGCAATGTAGATGAAAATACCAAATCGCTAAATGTATGCCTATAAAATTTGAGGAGTTCCCTCGGACTGATCAGAGATGGCTAAAGATGTCTTGGCCACAGTGAAGGATAATGAGACAAGAATATAACATTCAAATCTGATTTATTTACAATATTTTAAACCTTATATACTATTTTATCTTAAAACACACTAACTTACGAATTTATTTGTGTTCTATGCGTGTAAGTTGCAACCAAACAGTATTTTATCTGGGCCGCGCGTCAGCCGGGCCGAATGCTGAGTCAATGTCCAAAGGTAACATTGAACGTCCCATTTCCATGGGATTTCCTCATCAGATCCTGACTTTGTGACAACGGGACCACATCAAGAGTAGGTATACCCTTTCAAACAAATCATGAATTTTCAAAACCGTTTCATAATTGACGGAGTAATCGCGTAAAAAACATACAAAAAAACACACAATCGAATTGAGGACCTCCTTCTTTTTTGAAGTCGATTGAAAAGGAGATTAAGGATTGGTATTTTCCAGCCATGGCGACAGCGTGGCGCCAATTCAAATGCTAATGCGAGACTGATCAGTCGCGGACGGATCGACTGTCATGCGCACACGATCGCAATACAAATTGAGCGTTTGATCGATAGTTGTAATTTTTTTTTATCAAAAGCAAAACGACACAGCGTTTTGATATTTGTCGAGCAACTATCGAGTCGATCGTATGTGCAGGTTCTATGATCTCAATATATTTCTATAAACTTTTGACTCACAACTAAACAGTTGTTCGACTAAAAGTTGTGAGTATGCGCTAGCCCTAAATCTCAGACACCTAATCTTCATGGTTCTTTCTTAAATTATGATTTATTGTCAATGTGAGGACCATGTAGGCCGTTATATTACGATGAAAAATATGTTTTTGTTTGTTTTAACTAAAATTTTAATAAAATTCCAAAGGACAAATAAATAAAATGGCACAATCCCGTAACAAAGATCGAAGATGGCAAGGTGAGTAGGCCTTACCTCGAATCCCTCCCTTGTCTATTGCCAAGGTCAACATGACGCTACGCTCCTAGCTTCTCTCATATAGACATGATTTTTCTTTGCTATATCCTCAAACTTCCTAAACCCAAGGTTCTGTACAGGCGTTGTTTTGCCAGGATGGACGCTGACAAACTTAACGAAGATGCATCTGTGATTGACTGGAAAATCATGATGCCACTTCGGTCAACGAGAAGTTGGTTGGTTGATCTTTAATGATGTTGTGGTCAAGCTTTACGACGTCAACACGCCCGTCAAAAAAGTGAAACTGAAACGTCCTCCTGCGCCTTGAATGACCAGAGGAATACAGATTATGGCCATGCGACGATGAGATACTGATGAGAACTGGGCGCTATTTAAGACTTCAAGGACTAGATGTATCCAGATGATACGCAATGCTAAATGCCGCCACATTTTAGAAAATATTTCTTCTTGTTCTTCTGCCGATATTTGGAAGTTCCTTGGAACACTTGGTGTCGGCAAACCGCGACATTTAGACCTTCCAAATTCTATAGACTTAGACGATCTCAACCGTCATTTCTCCACTTGCCTACCATGGATCGTCTAACCAAGCACCAAACTATGTCTATTATCTCTGGTCTAACGCGTCCTCTCATAAATCCTTTTCGTTTCGTTCCAGTTGAGCCAGGCGAGATCAGCAAGATCATATTCTACATCAAATCCAAAGCGGTGGGCTGTGATAATATCACTCGTGATATGATCATAGCTATTCTGGATCACCTTCTACCTCCTATCACCCATATCGTAAATTTTTCCTTGTTTGCCGGAGTATTTCCCTATCTGTGGCGTAAAGGCTATGTTTGTCCGCTACCCAAAGTTTCCAATTCCAATCTTCCAACCCACTTCCGTCCAATTTCATTCCTACCCTTCCTATCCAAAGTGCTTGAGGCTTGTGTCCGGAAAACAACTTTCAACCTTTGTGCAGTGTAATTCACTCATAAGCCCTCGTCAATCTGGATTCAGACCCGGGCACAGCACTGTGTCCGCTCCCCTCAAAGTGTCTGACGATATGAGGGTAGGTTTGGAAGACACCAAAGTCACTGTACTGGTGTTGGTCGTTTCTCGAACGCCTTCAATACCGTCAGTCACGACTTCCTATTATCCCATTCCGTCCTATTTGATGTCTCTCCCGAAGTACTGAAATCGTCAGCAGTCGGTTCACGCTGGGGATTCGTCATCTCATTGGTGTAATTTGGAAACTGGCGTTCCTCAAGGCGGCATTCTTTCTCCTCTTCTTTTTACCATTTTCATAAATTTCGAACTTTAGTGTGCGTATCATCAGAATGCAGATGACCTGCAGTTATACTGTCAGGGGAATGTTGATGAAATACCTGTAAACTCCAATAAAAGTCAGGTGATCATCATTAGGAGTCACCGAAGCATCGCTAAAGTGGATGGTACAACTTTGCCACCTGTTTTGTTTGACGGTAAAATTGTTCCTTTCAGCACTAATGTAAAGGACTTGGGCTTACACATCGATAATACCCTTAACTGGCGTACTCAAGTCGCTAGTGTGAGTCGGAAGGTCACTGGAACGCTACGGGCTCTGTATCGTATGAAAAACTTATTACCATCGAACACGGAGGCAATGCTTGTGCAGGCCCTAATTTTACTTATCATCGATTATGGTGACGCGTGCTACTATGACCAGCATGCAGACCTTCTTAACAAACTTGACCGTCTTCTAAATTACTGCATTCGATTTGTTTTCAATTTCGTTATTAATATGAACATGTCTTTGCGATCGCTTTTAAAGTGGTTGTGTATAAGCCAGCGCAGAGAGCAAAGGGCACTAACTGCCTTGTTCTCATTTCTTGCCTCTTCGAATTCCCCTATTTATCTGGCCGAGTCAAAAAGTGAGGCTTTAAATACATTTGCGCCAACCACAATAAAATCTACGGTCATCCCATAACCGCCCTCTTCAATGTCCCACTGACTTCATTCACTGTTATTTCTTCGTTCAGTCTATTTCTCTATGGAGTGCACTTCCCCCACTGATCTCTATCATACAAGTACGCTGGACTACTAATATTATCGATGACAAAATGAAGATATTTGATTTTCGCCATTTTGGCGCTGATAGCAACGTGACTTAACGTGAGAGTCTATGGAACTAATATTAGAGATGGAACACAGGCTTCGATAAAGAAATACTCGTGAAAAAATCAATCGTGAGAATAATTTAATACATAAGAGAAAAAAAAAACAGTTATTTTTATTATGATTAAGAATATTTTCAGTCAGATTGCAAGCTATAAACTAGTGGATAGCGTGCTAGTAAAGTTATAACGCATTTATATTATGGTGATAGGCTAACAACTTATCCTTAAAACTAGTAGTTATATTTGAGCAAGTATCTCCTCGCTCAAGTACATTAGTTAGTTAATACTTACAATCGTTCGGATTCACTCGGTTGGCGCCCATCGGATTCGTGAAGGGAAAATCATTTAAACAATAATAATAATAAATGAGATGGATAATCATTTACAACGGACGTATTTCTCGCTCTGATCGCTGAGATCCTGTCTCTTTTTTGATTACATCGAGGTAAAGACTTATATCAGTTTTCAGCTCTGTTTCAGATGCAGATAATAAATTGTTTGACTTCAAAACATTTGTTAATAAAATTATAATTATCATGATATTATTCCAGAATTAATTCCAGGCTCAGGAACGTGGTGATTGGTACAAGAGAGAGGCCTGTGCTCAGCAGTGGGCGAAGTCAGGCTGTAGATGATTATGATGATGATTCCAGAATTTAGTATTACACATTGCTTTGAACATATTATTACTGATTATTAGGAATTCATATAACATTCATCACCAATACCAATATGAGATATTTAGTTCCAACATAATACGAGAAGTCAATACAGTAGATAAGTGATACGCCTTGCTAAGTCTACTATTTTGATATTAGTGTAATTTAAAAAATATCACTAATACTGATATATTTCCAGGCGAATATAATATATTACGTAATTATGAGAAATATCGGTATTAACCTATCTCTAAATGTGTCAATTTTAGTTCCTGAGAAACTCGAGCGGGGCGCTTTGAATCAGCTCAAAAATCAACTGTCATTTCATATAGTATGTTTAGTCCAGCGTACTTGTTTATTAGAGGTCAGTGACTTCCCCAGACAATCAGGATGGCTACCAACCGGTTAACTTTCAAAGTTAAAGCTCGCAAGCACATTTTCAAGAAGTTCGCAGTAGTATCGTCACATCGCTAATGTACTTCAGTTATAAATCTTTATTGTACACCATGATAAAAAATTATCAAAAAGATATCTTATAACAAAAACAAACATACAACAGGCGGCCTTATCGCGAACCGCGATCTCTTCCAGGCAACCAAGAATGGAAAGAGACAGCCTGGACACAATATGGGGTTGCACTTGGTGCAAATTTTACAACAAATAATTAATTTGTTAAGAATGTAGATACTAAATACAAAATATAATCTAAACAAAATAATAGATACATAAATACATACATACAACTAATATACAGACAAAAAAACAATTCAGCTTATACAAATTATGATCACAATGACAAGTAGTGCTCCTTCACAAGTTGCTTAAAAACAGGCAGTGATTGCGCGCGCTTTATAGTCACAGGAAATGCATTCCATAGACGAGTGGCCTGGACAGTAAAAGATTTGTCTAGGGAGGTAGTGGAATGCATTGGCATTTTAAGTTTCATATTATCCGATGACCTAAGAACCTTAAGGTGCGAGTCACACAGAAACTGAAACCGTGTCTTGAGATAAAGAGGGTTAGAAGGAAGAAAGAGAATATTATATAGGAGAGAAAGAATATGAGCATTCCGGCGATGGCGAATTGGGAACCACTTGAGTTTCACATGAAATTCAGAAACATGGTCATATTTGCGCAAACCAAATATGAACCTTATACAAACATTTTGAAGCCGCTCAAGTTTATCAAGTTGCACTTCAGTGAGGTCAAGATAGCTGGCATCAGCATAATCAAGGATGGGTAGCAGAAGAGATTGTGCAAGCGCAATCCTGGTTGCAGTCGGCAGAAAATTACGCATTCTTCTCATAGATCCAGCAGATGCGAATAGCTTGCGGCTAACTTCCTGTAGCTGGGCAGTCCAAGAGAAGTTTTTCATGGAATATACCCAAGTTCTCTTAACTTTCTCGCTAAAAGGGATAACAGAATTGTCAAAAGAAACTTGGGGTAGAGTCTATTATTACTAATGTTCAAGTATATCTAAATATTTCGTTTATTCTTTTGAGTATATACGGAATAATTATATTGTATTTATATTTTATATATATTTTTACATAAACCTGATTTGTTTAACTGTCAATATTGCACATACCACTAGTTGTCTCTGCATCACCCAAAGGTCGACTGGTAGAAAATGCCTAAGGCATTAAGTCCGCCTCTGTACGCATGTGTGCATGAAATATTAAATAAATAAGTAGGTGTTAGAATCTATTCTAAAGATTACTATATCTAGCTTATCAAATTACTAGGTGCCAGGTGAGTGAATAACTAAAGATTTATCTTATGACTGTCTCGCGGTTTCCGAATTGCGAATTAGTAGACTTTGCCATTCTTGATTGTTGAATAAGATATGATATCATAATTTACCAATAATGACTTTGGAGTTGACTAGCGCAGCCCTGACGCAATCGACAGAGGTTCCCAAACTGCAGTATCCGTGCTTATCGGGGGGAGAAACCTGCAATGTATGAATGCACATTATTAGTACAGTAAATGTAAGTATGATCAAAAGTGAGGGAACTCTTCAGCAGCCTTATTGCGAAATAAATTCGGCAAGGCAAAAGGGCACAGAGTATGAACAATCGACCGATCACATAGACGAAAACCAATATACTCGACCTGGCTGACTAAAACCAGATGTAACCTCCGACTGCACAGCATGATTTTCTGTCTTTTTAGTTCGCTACTTAAGCAGTCGGGTTTTTATCCGACTTCCCAAAAAGGAGGAGGTTCTCAATTCGATTGGTATTTTGATTTTTTATGTATGTACACCGATTACTCAAAGACGCCCGGACCGATTTAAAAAATTCTTCCCATTTGGTCTCATAGTGATCAGGTTAGGATCTGATGATGGGATCTTGGAGAAGTCGAGGAAACTCCTTAAATATTATAGGCAAACATATAGCGTTTTAGGCATTTTTATCAACAATGCAATCATTTGCACTCAGAAAGTATCATTTGGTGAAGTGTAATTGGTGAAGAAGACCACAGATGGCCAATGGAACTTCTTAATGCTAAGTATGTCACGGGTCTATGATATCTCGAATAGTTAAACAACTATGATGAAACAGATACTTATAAATAAATAGTACTGATGAAAATGGTACCACCGATCTGATCTGATGATGAAGCCGGCAGGTAGTCACTGACACTCCGAAATAAAACAATGTATCCTAGTCGTGTTTGGGCTTATTGGAATCGTCATGAGATGTATTTTGGCTATAATTATATGATTATATTGCAATTGGAGTTTTTTTTATCAATTAAAGCAAACCGTCTTCCAAAAAATACACTACAAAGTGAAAATTAACTTTCTTTTCCGAAGTCGGTGTCGAAACAAGGAAAACAATAGGTACCAAAGACACAGACTTCGCAAAAGAAAGTTATTTTTTACTTTTTAGTGTTTTTTTTAAGTAGTCGCTTTGTATTTTTTTATTTTTAACACGCTTTTATTAGCTTGGTATGTTTGTATCTATTGTAGCGTTATAAAAAATGAAATAACACTTTTTAAAAACGTTGCGTACGTTAACGTTTAATTTTGAATTAAAATAAAATACACCGAAAATATAAAAAAAATGAAAAAGGTAAAACACATTATGTATAAAAAAAAATACAAAAAATAAACTGCCTTCAAAAGCAAAACACAAAAAAGTGCAAAATAACTTAATAGTTTCGGCAGTCGATGTCGAAAAATTATAAAAAACAAGAGATACCAAGACAGTTTAATTTTTGAAGACGATTTATTTTTTGTAAAAAAGTTTTATTTCTCTCTTTTTAGTTTTAGTACACCATCACTAAAATGAGCAATTTCTATAGTACCGTACCTATAGGCACCGGTACCGGATTGACCAAATACTCACATAATAATATATGGCGCCCAGAAGCCGCCATTATTCTGTTTTTCAAATACAAATATGGATTTTGCTATTGTCTTGGTGAGATTAAGCACGCGTTTCTTAACCTCACAGTTTATTTTGATAACAAAATCGGTTTTTAGTGTTGTGTCTGTTGTGTTGTGTTGTCTGGTGGAGGAATCTTGTGTTCAGGTTTGTATCTGAAACTATTTAGGCACTCATTTCCTTAGGAAATGAGTGCCGAAGAACCCCCTGATGGGGGTGGAGGGACACCTCCAGATATTCACTTTATGGAGTGCTCTCAGAACTCCGACGATGGTCGCAAAAGACCCGAAATTAGAAAGCGTCCCAGAGAATCAGAGATTCTGGTTGACGCAAAAAGAAACAAGCCACCATCTGACTCAATCCAATCCGTGTTCACAAAGCCGGGTTTTGAGAGCGACTCAAAGATCCTGTATAGTGAGAGCGACAGGGCACCTTTCACTGTTTTTATTTCTAGAGTGGAAACGGACCCAAAGCAAGGCCTAACCTTAAACTCTCTAAAGTTCGCCCAATTTGTACACAACAAAGGCTTTAAGGGTATAATTCAAGGCAGTGTGAAGTCTCTGGGTCGTAACAGGATGTCCATCGATTTTGCCTCATTTAACGATGCCAATAAATCGTCAACAACACTGTTTTAATTGATAATAAATATGTGGCAAGCATCCCACGCTTTCATGTAACCCGCATGGGAGTTGTTAGGGATATTCCCACTGACTGGACCCTGGAGGAATTAGTTAATGGTCTGGAAACCCCTCATAATTGTGGTGAAGTCATTAGGGCCAGGCGACTTAACTTTAAAAATAAAAAAGAGGACACAGTAACTTGGTCTCCCTCTTCAACTGTAGTGCTTACATTCTCTGGCCAAGTACTCCCGGAGAAAGTGTACTGTTACAATGCTTCCCTTCCTGTCTCTTTTTATCACCTTCCAACAATTCAATGTCGTAACTGCTTGCGTTTTGGCCATATTAGCTCGCAATGTAGGTCTAACCCTCGATGTTACCGTTGTGCTCAACCCCACCCCGGTGATAGCTGTAAGGTTCCTGACTCACATGTCACATGTATTTTGTGCTATGGTGGAACCCATAAGGCTACAGATGACAAGTGCCCCGAACATTCAAGGCAAAAGTCTATCAAAATGGTCATGTCTCAGGAAAACCTTAGTTACCGAGAGGCTTCAGTGAGATTCCCACACCCAAAAAAACTTTATTCAAATGTAACAGCAGGTCCCTCCCAAGCCAAACCATCTCAAGCTCCTCCATTTGAATCCCTTCTCTTCTCACCCCCTGTCTTTTCTCCTACTTCTTCTCCATATTCATCCCCTGTTAAAACATCATACTCTAAGACGGTTTATCGCTCGCCTAAGCCTAGAGCAGAGTTGGGTAAGTCATATGACACCCAAGCCCATAGGTCAATGATTTATAATCCTAATTCTTCTCAGCCTAATGGCTGTGCTCTCAATCCTCCTTGTGAAGAAACTACTCTCCGAGCTCCTGACATGCTCTCTGATTAATATTTTATCTAAATTTAGTGACTCATTACCGCACAATGTCGTTATATTAGTTGAACAACTGCTCAAATCCTGGACTCGCCAAAATGGAGGAAAAAATTCTTCAGTGGAACTGTAGATCCATTCGTAGAAAAAAACACGATTTAATTTATTTAATAAATCGGTATAAACCCGTCGTCTTTGCTGTTTCGGAGACGTGGCTCAGTCCCGGATTTCCCTTTAGGGTTCCTGGATTTTCGTGTCTTCGGGACGATAGAGATGACGGATGGGCGGGTTGCGCCCTTATGGTTAGCAAATCTATCACTTTTTCCGAAATCCCTCTCCCCCGTCATGATCCTGGTCTACATGTAGTTGCAGTAAGAGCCAAGGACATATCCTATGTATCTGCCTATATTCCTCACCCCAACGCTAATCTTTTATCTGAGTTTAACTCTATACTCTCTTCTATTCCATCCCCCTTGATTGTGTTAGGTGATTTTAATTGCCGTCACACTCTTTGGGGCTCTCACTGTAATGACCCCGCTTCCAGTTTTTTGTTAGACCTTTTAGATGACCGCAACCTTTGCATTCTTAATGATGGATCTGCTACCCGTAGGGTTTTCCCTACCCAAAATATTAGTGTTCCAGACCTTTCTTTCTGTTCTCCCTCCTTAGTTTCAACAGCTTCCTGGTCTGTTCTCCCTAATTCTTTCGGGAGTGATCATTTTCCTATACTTATTTCATTTCCTAGTTCTCATCCTCGTTCTCCTCCAATCCAACCTCTACAAAAATATCGCCTTCCCCAAGCCGACTGGCCTAAGTTCTCGTCCCATCTGGACTCTGAACTCCAAAACTTTCCCCAAATAAATCCTTCCAACTCCCTTGCCCTCTACAACGATTTCGTTGAATGTTTGATAAAAGCGGCGACCTTTCAATACCCCTGAAGAACTCCGCCCGTCACTTGTTACCTTCTCCACCTTGGTGGGATGCTGAGTGCACGGATAGCGTTCGCAAACGCAAAGTAGCTGAGAACACTTTCTCCTCTAGTCTAAACATGACTGATTATCTGAATTTTAAAAAGACTTCTGCAAATACACGTAGGTTATTGGCAAAAAAAAAAAGAAGTAGTTGGCTCAAATTTTGTGAGTCTCTTTCTCCACGTTCCCCAGTTTCCCATGTGTGGAAAAAAATAAAAATCTACCGCAAAGCTTGTGATCAGCCTCTTGACATTTCGACCAACGACACAAGTTCCTGGTTGGAAGACTTCATAATTAAATTAGCCCCCCCCTTTGTTCCTAATTTTGATTGCCTTCCCACTATAAATCCTTCTTCGCCCTCTTCCTCTGATAGATTTGATGACCCATTCTCTTATTCAGAATTGACATGTGCCTTGGATCACCTCCGTGATTCTGCTCCGGGTGTCGATGGAATCCCCTACTCCTTCATTTCCAAATCTTCTTCTAACTGTAAACTACTCTTCCTCAACCTAATAAATTCCTTTTTCCATACAGGCCAAGTTCCAGAGTCATGGAAATCCCAAATCATTATCCCAATATTGAAACCGGGAAAAGACCCAAAAGACTCAGCTTCGTATCGCCCTATCGCTCTATCTTCTGTCTTGTCTAAAATCATGGAGAACCTTATCAAGAACCGGCTTGAATGGATCTTAGAAACCAAAGGCATTCTATCCAGATCTCAGTTCCGTTTTCGAAGGGGTATGGGCACTCTGGATAGCCTTAGCATTTTCTTTTCTGACGTCCGCATTGCTTTTTCTAAAAATGAAAGCGTTCTTGGTGTTTTTCTAGACATAGCTTCAGCCTACGATAATGTCCAACTTCCAATACTCAGGCAAAAGCTGCTACAGCTGAATATCCCTGTGAGGATGGTCAACATCATCTGTAATCTCCTTATGTCCCGCTCTATTTCAATTCGCCTTCAAAACTCCCTTTCTCCAAGCCGTCTAGTGTGGAAGGGCCTACCTCAGGGGTCGGTCTTAAGCCCAATTCTTTATAATCTATACACTTATGATTTAGAGTCTTCAGTTAGCTGCTTCTGTAAAATTTTACAATATGCCGACGACATTGCTCTCTACTGTAGTTCAGCCTCCTTCTCTGATTCCGCATCTCGCTTAAATTCTGCCCTTCACTATTTAAATCAATGGTTGACTGACCACGGCCTAAGCCTGTCAGTCCCCAAGTGTAATGCTGTTGTCTTTTCCCGCAAACGTAATATTCCCCCGATAAACCTTTTAGTTGAAAATGAACCCATTTTGATTCATGACAAAGTTAAATTTCTTGGCCTTATTCTTGACTCAAAATTATCTGGTTACAATCATTTGGACTACATTTTCAAAAAATGTGAAAAAGGCATTAATGTCCTGCGTGCCCTCTCTGGAGTACGCTGGGGAGCTCATCCAACTTCCCAGAAAATCTTATACAATGCCATAGTTCGTAGTCACTTTGGCTATGGAAGCTGGAACCGTGCAACAAAATAGCCCTTTGCAAACTTGAAAAGATCCAATCCAAGTGCTTGCGCATTATCACGGGAGCTATGAAATGCTCACCTATAAATGCCCTCCAGGTAGAATGTTTAGAGCCCCCACTTCACCTTCGTAGACAATTTCTCTGTGATAGGTTTTTTTATAAAGTCATCCAGACCAAATCTCATCCCCTTCTCCCCCTTATTCGTACTCTTTGTGAGTTAATCCCAACGTCCCCCTATTGGACCCATAAAAATCCTCCTCTACTTGTTATTAGCTTTAGGAAATTTAATAATATGCACATTTCTTTAGTCCAATTAAAAACGGACCCTCTATTTGAAGTAGATTTTGACTCCTTACTATTCCAACCAAAAATTATTCTTAACTTTAGTATCTCTAAACATGACCCTGCAGCCAATGATAAACTCAACAGAATTCTAGCTGAGGACTGGCACGATTGGCTCACGGTATTTACTGACGCTTCTAAGTTGTCAGATGATAGCAATGTCGGTTCTGCTGTGTGGATCCCAAAATTCAAAATTATCCTTAATGTTCGTAGTTCTCCATTTGGCTCTATTTATACTGGGGAAGCAATAGCTCTCCTGGAAGCAGTTTCCTACATTGAATCGCATGGACTCAACAAATCCCTAATTCTCTCGGATTCTCTAAGCTGCCTTCAGGATTTATTAAAGTCGCCTTTCCGTTCTCGTCACAATTTTTCTCTTGTTCTACAGATAAAACAACTTCTTTATAGATGCCACTGTTTAGGTATAGAGATTGCACTGGCTTGGATCCCTAGTCATTCTGGAATCGTTGGTAACGAGAATGCGGACTCGATTGCCAAGTCGGCTACTCGGAATGGGATCGAATCACGTCCATCTTGTTATCCCCGTGATTTGCGCTGTCTTGCTAAACCAGAGATGATGAAGAGCTGGAATACCCATTGGCAAAACTCACGTTTATTGAAGGGAAAATTTTATGGCTCTATTCAACCATATATTCCTTCTAAATGTTGGTTCAGCAAACTTAAATTTTCAAATAAATCAGCTACCTCCGTTATAATTCGACTCCGACTTGGGTTTGTTTGCACTCCTGTCTTTTTGGCCAAAATACACGTGAGAGACAATTCTTTGTGTGAATGCGGTCTAGCGGAAGGTACTCTGGAGCACTTATTTTTTTCCTGTCCTCGTTTAACTATTCCCCTTTACGACTTGCTCCCTGATAACATTCCCCGCCCAATTAACATCCCGTTTCTATTGACTTTAGTCCATACCCCCGCAGTAAAAATTCTTTATAGATTTATTAATAGTAACAAAATCCAACTGTAGCTAGTATTTCTATTTATGTATTATATAGGTACTTGAAGTTTTAACATTTATTTTGTGTTGTCCTATATGTTTTAACCAAAATTGTTTTGTCCCTTTTTAGCATGGTGAACAATGGAGGTCATCGCTACAAACACTGATCAATAGTTATATGACAGTATGCATAATTTTAAACCGACTATTTTCATCTACCTTGACATTGGCAAAATCATCGAATGTTCATCGATGGAGCTATAAACATAAAAATTGAATTGAAATACAAATATCTTTATTTGTTGAACATAGGTAGGTAGGTTTGTTAGTCAATTTTAATGTAGGTAGTGACACTCGTAAGGTTAAGACGAATCGATTGACGTAAGAATCATCAAAATCGGCCAACTCGTTTGGTCACTAGAACGCCACATAGGAACAAACATACATACATATCTGATAAACACATTACCCTCCTTCGGCGGTCAGGTAAAAGTGCGTGTATGACAAGATGTATCAACGTAAACGAAACAAAACGAGTAAGGTTCGGGGCAGGTGGCATTCTTTGGTTTTAGCCTACCCCCATGGGACATAGACGTTTGTTATTGTATTTTTTTACAATTCACATCAAATCTTATTTGATAATTTTGATCGCCTATAGTTTCAACACACCTGAATAAGAGCAATGTCGGGCTTGATGATTTTCAAGTGGAACAGCTTAGGGATGTCCTGCAGGAAGATGGGGATGGTGTCCGAGCGGCCCTCGGCTACTGACTTGCGGACGTTCGCGGCCATGAACAGGGATACTGATCTGGGGAAGGAGAGTACAACATTATTAGGCCGTATGGGTGCGATAGATCTGCGAAATTAAATCAATCTGGCTAGCCTTCACGGCCGGTCGGCTTCCAATCTAACCCAGATTCAGCTAACTACCAGTGTTTTACATGGAGCAACACTATCTGGCCTCCACAACCCTTATAGTTCTCTCCTAACTTCTTGGCTGCCCTGAAGTTGTCTTTCCGATACGCAAGGCACGGATCGGGGTCGATTTTGTATGAGATTTACTACTGCCAGAAGCCAACTTCAGGACGGCCAAGAACTTTGCCGATAACTGGATAACAAGATACCCCTTGACAACGCGCTATGTAAAGATGCTCACCCATCCACGGAACATCCTATGCAAGCGTTGCCTAACCTTGAAGATCGACGAGCTCCTTCTATATTTGACTCGATCTCGAACTGGTGCGAATAGTCGTGATGACTTCATTAAAACAATCGTTAACACATTCGAATCCGCGTGGCATTCGCTACAGTTTGATTAGAGCATTACAAATTATGCTACGGCTATGTAGCTGACTAAATGAGGAATCATAGACGTATCCTGAACACGCATTTAGGGTGGACGTCACGTCATCATCATCATATCAGCCGAAAGACGTCCACTACTGGACATAGCTCCTCCCCCAAGCATCGCCAGTCGCCACATTGACCGGTCCCGTGCGTCCCGCATTCAGCAGATCCTCGCAACCTTCACCAGGTAGTCAGTCCACCTGGTGGGAGCCCTTCCAACGCAACGACTTCCGGTTCGCGGGCGTCACTCCAGCCCCATCAGCCATCCGTTCTGCGAGCAATGTGCCCTGCACACTACCACTTAAGTTTGGCAATTCTCCGGGCTATTTCGGAACCAGGGTTCTCTTGCGGATCTCTGTATTTCTGATTCGCGATCCGCAAGGATACTCCGAGCATAGCCCTCTCCATTGCCCTTTGGGTGACTATAAGCTTACTGACGGGCCCATTGTAAGAAACCATGTCTCCGAGCCATAGGTCATAACTGGCAACTGTCAGTAAAAAAATGGCAAGTCTCTCGCTGAAATTAAAAAGTTCAGTTACGAGTAGCAGCCGGGCGAGCACGGCCTCTGTGATAGGCTTGAGCACGGGGTCTCATTGCTAAGAAAGAAAATTTGGTTCAAATAAATCTCACTAGATGGCGCGAAATGTACACACAATTCTATAGAATTGTGTGTAAAATTAACATTTTCTGGAATTGAACATAAAAATTTTATGTTCTTGTTTAATCAACTCTCCTAAGTACAAAATTATGGAATATTGGGCTCTTAATTCACATTTCAAAGATTATTTTAACGTATCATTTAAAATTGATGCCAGTAGATGGCGCATTTTTAAATTTCTGAGGCATTCCTCTCGATTGTTAAAATTTGCATTGCAACACATTTTAGTGCAAAAAAACTGTAAAAACGTGCAAAAAAATACTATAAAACGAACCTTCATTAAGGACGCTGTTACATTTTCGACGAACTCAAATTTAGGTATCTAGTCGCACACAGCAACATTACGCGCACGCACTCATTGAAACTACTGAGCGCTCGATTTTATACACCACTCAAATAATATTGGTCCTTTATATTATTTTTTTCATTTTATTGAAGTTGATTCAGGAAGGTTAGTTGGCACTTTGAAAATCCATTTGGTAACTGTTACAAACCGTCGTCGTAAAAAGTAGGTTATTATTTTCAACCGACTTCAAAAAAAGGAGGTGCTCTATCTATTCGACCCATATGTATCCGCGATTTTCTTTAAAACTACTTATCCGATACTATCGGGTTTACGTCGATTAATGTATGTGTTTTCAGGGAAGGTTATAATATATTAGAATATGTTATAGATCTTTGGAGATAAACAATGGAACTCTTCAATAACAAATAGCAAATGACCTGCGATTAGTGTGATCGTATAGTTATGTTTTGTTTTCACCATACCATAATATAAAATCACGCTTGTACGTTTTTATGGGGTAAACAGATTTATTTAGTATACCTACCCAATATGGGGTACCAACAAAAACTAAAAAGAGATAATAATAACTTTTCCGTGTCGAAAAACGAAAAACAATAGATACCGACACCGACTTTCGAAAAGAGAATTAGCTTTCACTTTGTTGTAGTAAGTAGGTATTTTTTAAAAAACTCAACGTAAAATAAGTAGATACCTAAAACGAAATAATTTCCGGTCACAAGGATTAAAAAACCGGCCAAGTGCGAGTCGGACTCGCGCACGACGGGTTCCGTACCATTATTGCAAAAAACGGCAATAAAACACGTTTTTTGTATTGGAGCCCCAATATTTATTTTATTCTGTTTTAGTATTTGTTGTTATAGCGGCAACAGAAATACATCATCTGTGAAAATTTCAACTGCCTAGCTATCACGGTTCATGAGATACAGCCTGGTGACAGACAGACAGACAGACGGACCGCGGAGTCTTAGTAATAGGGGAAACCCTAAAAATGACTTGAACATTTTGCATTACATATTATATACATATTATATAAAATATTACCATCAAATTTTTTTGGAGTATTACATAATGAGCATCAGCTAACGACATACTACCCAAAAACCATGAAAATGTCACCCATGACGAAAAGATGTCAAATTTTCGTCGGCGCCATCTTGTATTTTGGTTTTGACCCCGTATTCGATATGAGCGACCCCAAAATCCATGACAATGACACCCATGACGCAAAGATGTCAAATTTTCGTCGGCGCCATCTTGTATTTTGGTTTTGACCCCATATTAGATATAAGCGACCCCAAAAAACATGACAATGACACCTGTGACGAAAAGATGCCAAATTTTCGTCGGCGCCATCTTGTATTTTGGTTTGACCCCGTATTCGTCATACATACATACATACAAACCGGTTCAAATCATAAATCTCCTCCCACCCATCCACTTCTAATCTTCACCGCCGCCAGCTTAACCTTAACCTTACCCATCCAAATCCTAACCTTACTATGAGCTGCTTAAACCCACCCATCCATTTCTCAACCTTGTCAACAACTGCTTAACAATACCTATCCAAATCCCGATCATACCCAACATAATTTCTAAATCACATTCTAATAATAAAAGGAAACTCAAACATACTTTTATTTCGGTCCGGTAAAATATCAACTCCTTTCGATCACGACATACGACTCACGCATGCACACTACAATCTTTTCTATTACTTTTATCGTATTTATTTTTTGCAAAAAAGCGATACGCTCGTCCTTCAACGAGCGCTTCTGAGCGCGGAATGATAAGCTTCGAGTGCAAAATGTATGAAGAAGTCGGCAAGTGTTTTTATTTTAGCTAATAATTAAAATATATATTGATTTGGGTAAAAAATAATTATCTGAACCTGTAAAGAACTATATATACCGCAATTTTTTTATAATTTTGAAGATAAAAAATGCTGTAAAATTAACTAAACTGGGACCTATTCGGACCCTACTTTTTTAATATTTTTGCGATTATCATGATGGGCAAAACGTATTTGTGCGAAAATTTTGTATGATGTCATGCAATTTTTCTGATGCCAATCTGGAGCTGAATATATTATATTTAAATTAAGACCATAATATCTACACATCTGTGATTATATATACATTAAAATTGTACCTGAAAAGCACTGTTATTTGTAGAAAAATGTAATAGCGTCCTTAAGGAAAAAAATATTCACGAACCTTGTAAACCCTTTTACTTGCAAGTTAAGCTAACACCATCTATTGCCGTGAAACGGGATCGAACGCGTTTGATGTACTTACAAAAATAACAAGATTAATCAGATGAAAAACGCTAGTTACGTCGGCACGGTTTCTTTGTATGGGATGAGGCTTCTGTATGCTAGTATTATATTATCTGTGGCTTGAGTCACGCATTAACACGGTTTTTGTTCCCATACTGTGATAAAAATGCGTGACCCAAGCCTGTCACAGAAGGCCGTGCTTGCCCGACAGGACTACAAATCACATCTGTCGTTCTTTATAAATCGCGTGAACTGTCTATGATACAGCAGCTAGCAACAACTTGCAATGTAATGCAATGCACCTGCCTTGTTATCTCTTCACCACCCTTGGTTGACTGGTAGAGAATGCCTAAGGCACTAGGTCCGCCTTTGTACCTTTTTGTGCATGAAGTCTAAATAAATAAACCACTAGTCACCTCCAAGATACACTTGATAACTGATAAAATACAAGATGATGTTGATTATTGGAATGTCATCGACAACTGAGTTGTATGCCTTTGTGATTTATCTGTTATAGATAAGCATATCTAATATTCTAATCCAGGATTCATTAAATTTGAGATTGAACTTTTTTCCTATTCTTCTGTTCTGTTTGTTGCTGTTGTGTTGTCTGTGTCGAATAAATGTTGTTTCAGAGAAAATAGCTAATACAGAATCATGCAAGTCATACCTTCTGCTGAGGAACAATCAGAGAATACAATTGTATACTTAAAATTGTATTCTCTGATGGTTTTTTTTTTGCATGTAGTTTAGCTAATTTCTAGTTTACATTTCACGTTTAGGGCCGATTTCACCAAAGAAAGTTTTCGCAATTACTTTGGCTCCTGAAATCGGCCCTTAGTTGTTTTAACGATAAATTTATTACTCTGTTGGGATTGTTCTAATGTTGCGGAAAACATTAAAAAAATGAACATTGTACATTATTGTTAGCAACGTAACGATATTCGTGATTTGTAGTATGCAAATAATGACTTCTTTATAGCCAAATTAACTGTTTCAGTAGACGTAATTAGTAACGCATTAGCCAGTAAAAGTTTTATCATAACCCTTCTGGGTTACCGCACTTGTGTATATCTTATCAGACGTTAGCATTATTCGGCTGGGCTTGTCTATATTATTATAAGAATTTTAAACGATTTTCCAAAAAGGAAGAGGTTCTATGTTCGACTTTGTTTTTTTTTTTTTGTTCGTGTTTTTTCATCGATTTCTCCGTCAATTTTGGACCGATTTTGAAAATTCTTGTTTGAATGAGTATGTTCCCAAATTGGTCACATTTTAATTTGGTGAAGATCTGATGTAGAACTTGGATGATATATAATAGAACTCTTTAATAAATGACGGCAAATCTTTCGGTAGATTTTTTAAGATAAAATATAACCTACTTACTGTGTCAGAAATTTCAGATAGAGCCGAAATGAGGTGACATAGTTGCTCATCAGTATCACCTCATTAATAGAATAGAATAGAATACTCTTTATTATGTACACCAAATAAGTTACAGAAAGTATAGATAAAGAAAAAAAAAAAATACACTGGGTGACACAATGGGCGGCCTTATCGCTGAAAGCGATCTTTTCAAGACAACCTTTGGATGGATTTTAAAAAAGAAAGGAAAGAAAGTACTGTAGGTAGTCTATTGGTGTACTATTTATATATAAAATAAATACATATATATAAACATACTATATATAAAAATATATACAGTTATAAGTATGGAACAAAAACATAGAAATCAAGAAAACAACTACTAAAGAGAGAGGTAGTGATTCTTTACCATAGTTTTAAAAATGGGCAGAGATTGAGCTCGCCTTATTGACACAGGCAAAACATTCCACAATCGCACCGCTTGAACCGCAAAAGATTTGTCGTAAAATCTGGTGGAATGCATCGGCATCTCTAGTCCCAAGTTTTCCGATGACCTCAGGTATCTATTATGTGTGTCATGAAGGAACTTGAAACGTTCTTTGAGATAAGAGGGGGTTGTAGGATTGTATAGAATACTGTAAAGCAGAAATAAAATATGAGAATCCCGGCGAAGACGTATGGGAAGCCACTTGAGCTTTGTCCGAAATTCAGAAATGTGATCATATTTGCGCAAGCCAAATATAAATCTTATGCAAAGGTTTTGAAGACGCTCAAGTTTATCTAGTTGTGCCTGGGTGAGATCGAGATAACTGACATCAGCATAGTCAAGGATTGGAAGCAGAAGGGACTGTGCAAGCGCAATTTTAGTGGCAGTGGGAAGAAAGTTCCGCAATCGTCTAAGGGACCTGGCAGATGCAAACATTTTGCGGCTTACGTCCTGAAGCTGCGGACCCCAAGACAGATATCTGTCGATCCAAACCCCAAGGTTCTTAACCTTCTCACTTATTGGAATAGTAGTTCCGTTAAATTGTACCAGAGGAAGTTGTGTCCAATTTACTTTTGGAACCATCCCAGAGCTGCCAACAACTATGACCTGGGTCTTCGACGGATTTACCTGAAGCCCATTTGCTTCAGTCCATTCACAAATTGTTGCCAAATCCTTATTTAATGTATTAATTGCATCAGCTAACTCTGCAAGGGCAGCTTGTTTGTAGATTTGTAAATCGTCTGCATACAGGTGGTAGGAGGAGAGAAGCTTTTTGGAGATAGCGTTTATAAATATTGCGAAGAGTAAAGGAGATAAAACGCCACCCTGAGGTACACCGGCAGTTGTATAACACCAAGAAGAGTTAGATTCTTCTATGCATATACGTTGCCGGCGGCCATACAGGTAACTACGAAACCAATCAATCGCCGTTGGAGATATGTTAAGCGACCGAAGTATGCCAAGCAGGATATCGAAATCGACAGCATTAAATGCATTACTAAAATCTAGCAAGCAAAGAACCGTCAGATGTCCTCGTTCCATGCCTAGCCGTATGTCATCCGTAACGTTCACTAAGGCAGTAGCTGTGCTGTGACCAGGACGAAAACCGGATTGAAAAGGATTCAGCAGACTATTCTTACAAAGAAAAGCACTACGCTGATTGTGGACAAGGCGTTCAAGGACTTTGGAGAGGAACGGCAAGATGGAGATAGGACGGTATTCGGAAAAGGAAGTAGGATTGACCTTTTTGGGTAAAGGAGTGATTTTGGCCTCTTTCCAAGCTGATGGAAAGACCCCATGGGATATTGAGTAGTTAAGGATATAGCAAAGGACAGGAAGGATTTCGTCGAGGACAGGGAGTATAATTTTTCGACTGACACAATCACTGCCAACTGCGTTAGAGGTAATTGACACTATGCTCTTCTTAACATCACAATCAGAGAATTGACTAAAAATAAATAGGGGACGATCCGGAGTTGGAAGGTTTGAAAGATAGCTCAAAGTAGTTGCTTTCAAGGTCCCATTACATGAGGATGAAGACGAGAAGTGCTGATTTAGTTGATCAAGATCAAGGTCTTTAGGAATCGATTCTTGGCGAGATTTCCCAACTCCTATGGATTTAAGAAATTTCCAGACTTTAGCTGGGTCTCCATTTTCAACCGAGGTGTGGATATGGCGTCGTTGAGCGTCTCTACACACCTTATTGCAGCAAACCTACGTTATTGCTCATTTTGGATCAAAGTATGAAAAACAATATTAACAAGGGGTATTGTGTATTATTAATTTTCTTCACTTTTGTTTTGTAACTTATTTATTACACTCGTAAGATATAAAAGAGCGACGCCTCCTGGTACAGGCATCTATATGCCTAAAAGGGGATGCCACCAACTGAATAACATTGTACGAGTATAACGTGTAATAACGAAATAAAAAAATAGGTTTTTTTGTTATGTCTGTTTTTTTTTGTGTTACCCAGTCAGTACTGGATTGAGATAGTCAGATAGTGCCAATATTTTATATTAATAAGTGGCAAAAATGGAAGGTGCACGCACTGCCGTTTCAGCGCTATACCATGCCTAACATACATACATATACATACGTAACATAGCATATAGCATAGATTCCTAATATTTGTACGCTGTTTTACTTATACTTTGAGTTTGAGCTCATGCGTGGTTATCCCAGGCACCGGGCATCCTAAACATTACTGACCCGTAGTAGATTTTCGTAGGTTCTCTAGTAGAGACACGTTCTAGCAATACGAAGTCTAAGATCGCTGGTTTTAACCAAGAATAAGCAGGACCTGGATCTAGTCCTTGATGATACTAACCTGAAGGTATCTTTGCATTCAGGAGCGACATATTTGGCTTCCTTTTCAGTGTGCATATGGACCACCTTGATGTCCTTCATGGATCCACTCATGCCAACCTCTGTCATGGCATCGAGCAGAGGCACAGGGGTCGCAGCCGCGCCGTGTGCGTAGACCGTCTGTCCTGGAATGATGGCGAATTTAGAATAGAGAGAGCAGGAAAATGCATGAAAATGGATATGAAATTTAACTTACAAACGGCACGCCGTAAATACACATATATTAAACCAAATAATGTAGCAAGTATGAGCTGTACTGCGTTTCTATTGAAGATAAAAACATTGACAAAAAAAAAGAACAAAATGTTTTTTATATTTCTATTTTTTAATTTTGGTTGGTACCTCAAATTACCATGTAAATCATTTATTGACAAAGTACATCGCACGACGATTCCAATAAGCCCAAACACGATTCAGATACATTATTATATTTTGGAGTTCCAGTGCCTACCTTCTGTCTTCATCTTCAGATCAGTTCGATGGTACCATTTTCATAAGTATCTATTATTTATAAGTATTTGCTATATCATAGTCAGTTAACTATTCGAGATATCTTATACCCGTGACATACTTATCACTAAGGAGTTCCAGTGACTATCTGTGATCATCTTCTTCATCAGTTCCACTTCACCAAATAATACTGGAGTGCAAATGCTTGCATTATTGATGAAAATACAAAAATATATGTGTGCCTATAATACAAGATCCCATCATCAGATCCTGACCTAATGACTATGAGACCATGACGTATGCCTATAATATTTGAGGAGTTCCCTCGATTTCTCCAGGAAACCATCATCAGATCTAACTTGTTTACTATGGGACTACCTGGGAAGTATCCCTTTCGAACAAGAGAAGAATTTCCCAAATTAGTCTTTGAGTAATCGGAGTAAATACATTAAAAAAAATGGGAAATGAAGGCGGGCAAATTTATTAGAATTATTTCGCTTTGGATGGTACCACCAAGAAAGAGTTGAAACGTCTTATCACCAACCTAAAAACAAATTGTGCCGCAGGCTATGACTAAACAAGCAGCTCTTTCTTAAAGACATTTAAAAGGTTTCTAATTCGCGCTGTCCTTCATTTATAACTCTTGCCTTCATCATGGTGTTTTCCCTCACAGCCTGAAGAAGTATGTTGTGTGCCCCATACTTAAGAGCGGTGTGGTATCCTGTCCACCCTCATAAACTTTGTTAGCAACAAACTCGACTAAAATAAGAAATGTATAAAAAAAATCTTGATTTAGCCAAGGCTTCTGATATGAGTTCTGTCCCGATTTTATTCAACAAGCTGGAATTACTTGGTATTAGAGGTACTGAACTGGATCTTTACAAAACCCGGTTGGCTTCAAAGTGTTCGGATTAGCTACCATAATGATGTAGGCCTTGCAGTTATGTATCATGTGCCACAAGGCAGTATCCTGGGTCCAACCCTATTTCTCTTATATATAAACGATCTCACGAATCTCAAGCTTCCCCTTGGCAAAATAATCGCTTTTGTAGATGATACTGCGCTCTTGTGTTCTCTGCCGATATATGGACAGGGGCTTTCGATGCTGCCCAAAGGGGTTTTGATGCTGTGATGGAATGGCTTGAGTATAATATCTTAACTCCAAATGTAGACAAAACCAAGTATCATACGGACAAACACAAAAACCAATTACGATCGTCAGTACATCATACACATGAGTGTGTCTCTAAAGAAAATTGCTCTTGTACTTAACTGAAAAATTTTAAAACAATTAAATACCTAGACGTTATAATACCTAGACAACAACCTCAACTTTAAAAACCACACTAATACCCTCTGTGGTAGGATCAGGAAATTTCTATACGTCGCCGAACCTTCTGTACTGAAGCGAATATACTTTGCTCTCTGTCACTCCCATATCACTTACTGCACTTCTTCATGGGGTGGATCCCCTAAAACTATTTTAAAACCTGTTGAAGTTGCTCAGCGTGCCATTCTGAAGGTTAGCACCTTCAAACCAATATTGTTTCCCACCGCGCTACTTTACGAATTTTGTGGAGTTCTAACCGTAAGACAGCTTTTTTTTCTTCATGTTATAACAATGCAACATAAAATTCTCACCTCGACCCACTCATTTTAAATAGACATACAAAACACTTGGTTTGCCCTCAACCGATCGCTTTTAAAAACAATTTCGCCACTAAATTTCCTTTTTCATTGGCCCCCGCTACATCTACAACAAGTTAAATAAAATTCTTAATTTCTACCCCATGACAAGAAAATCTAGCGAACTCGAACTCACGTACGAGGAGACAGAGGAATTGCTTTGAGTTCTTAGATAGACAACAAATAATGGTAACATATTATAAACTATGATATAAATTTGTAAATTAAAACCGAAGATAATTATAAGAATAGCAAACGGTCCGCAATCTGCCACACCCTCTAACACTCACTCATCTCACTTCCACCACACACAAAGAGAGGACTAGTTACACACCTACACTTAGCATTTTTGTTTTTCTTTGTTTTATCTGTTATTTTGTCCTCCTTTTCTATTTTGTATTGGATTTCATATTCACATTACGTAATTTATTTATTTTATATTAGTATATACTTATTACCTGCGTATTAGATAAGTACATTCAAACATGAGATCATTATATTCCAAATTCTATTAATTGCAACTCAAGGGAAACGGCGTTGAAGGCTGAAATACAGGCTAGGCCTAGTTCGGCTTCAAATGCTAATTCTTTTGAGTATTTTAATTTTAGTTTAAACATTACTTGTGAAAAAATTTACAAATTTCTGTGAATAAAGAACACTCGATGAGCACTCGGACCCGATGGACCTAATGTCTCAACTCCAAACGGCTCAAACATATAACTGCTAATCATCTTCCTGCCCTTGTCCCATGCTACTTGGGACAAGGGCAGGAAGACTTCTTTTTCCATACCGTCCTGTCCCCCGTCACACCATCACTGACTCCGTTTTTTTTCATGTCACTTCTCACACAGTCCATCCATCTTTTCTTCAGCCGCCCCCTCCCTCTCCATCCATCCACATTTATATTTATAACTTATATCCATACAGCACGACAGGTCTAATCATGGACTTGTATATTTTACCCTTATAAGTTTTTAAACTGTCATGGTCACTAACATTAACATTAAAATCGGCGTATTTACCATGTTTTCGGCGCTGTTGTCGGTTAGGGAAGCTATTGAGATCACCAAATATATGAATTTCAACCGGGAGGATGGGTTTCAACTGTCGAGAGCTTGGAATCCAGTGGTTCAGCTGTGTAAACCCCGAAAAAGTGGCGAAAAAGTTCAGTGAGTTTCGTATGTCGGGAACAGAATCGAGTTGTGAGTGACAGTGGTAGCGGTACCGAGAGCAAAAAACGAACAAGAAAGAGGGTAGACCGATATGTCTCCTGATAAACACCCACCCGCAATAACTTCAGTTTATCCGTGATCATGGTGCTTGCAACAGCGCCGAAATATCGGAAACTCGCTACAAACAGTAAACATGGTAAATATCCCGATTCTAATGTTAATATTTTACCCTTTATCTTGAGGGGCATCCGTGGGTCGCTAGTTGTTCCAGTGACCTGTCGCTATTTCATCCAGCCCGAGTTGATCCAGTACGTTACGTCTCGGACTACCTAGCTACCCCTTGGACAAGCAACCCTAGGTACCAGAAGTACTAGGTACAAGAGTGTGCCAGCGAGAACTATCCTAGCTATACTAGCACGGAACCGGAGAGACCGCCAAAGTAGCAGAATAAGTAACATATAACTGCCAATGAGGTAGTTATATTTGCGCGGTTGCACCGTTTGATGTTTTCTGCATCAGCAGCAGCCGCCCCAGCACAGCCCGCCGTGCTAAGAAGATGGGATGGCGCAAGGGTATCGACACATATTGCATCCCACACCAAAGGCCTACCCAACTTCCAAGGCATTATGGTCATCCCGTCCGGTCTCTGCCAAGCAGCCTCTCGTTGCGTGCCAAGCCATTGGGTTCTAAAACAGCTGGCACCCCGGCGGTGAGAAGAGTTCGACATATGATGTCATTAATGCTGGCGTGCCGTGTTATCCGACCAGCGGTCCTACTGCAGGATAGGCCATGGTGTCCGAGGCGGTCGACTGCTTCAACACATTGACAACGATGTGGAGCTCCGCTAGGAGTACCCAGGCGCAGACATGTAGCAATCCGGAAGGTAGTGTCACTCAACATAGTACCTTTATTGGGTGACGGTAATGCCTGTAGCCAGAGGCCCGACTCCGACTCACCCACAGCCAGTAGGCGTGTTCCGTACCAATCTGCAGAGTGGCTCGTCGCAGTATTCGGGCAGGCCACTTTCCAGGCGCACACTGCGTCGGTCGAGCACGGCACTTCTCAATTAACCAGTAACAGGGATAAAATTTTAGTGGTTAACGTTTCAGTGCTGTGGACCAAAGCCAGGAACGCCAGTAGGCTTATACCAGAAATTTTGCAGATGCCGAGCCCGCCGAACCGAATGGGTAGTGTAACGTGACTTGCGTCCAGGCTCGGTCATCCGGGGTATGCTAGTATTATATTATCTGTGTCCAGGGCCATATTTAAGATAGATGTCAGAAGTGCATCAAATAATTTCGTATTTTTTTTCCATAAGAAGTGGCTGCTTCTATAAAGGGGAAGAGCGGAGAAAATTATAAAATTTGGTCCAAAACAGCAATACCTAATGAGAGTAAAAGACGAACGAAGGTTAATTATGGAGAGTCTATCCAAAATATCATTAAAATGGTTAATTTTAATTTTGCCATCAATGAATGAAGAACTCTCCGCTATTGTATAGAATTTCTTTTCTAGGTTGACTGTCGGTACTGTCATAACGAAAATTTCATATTTGGATTTGTTGAGGTCTAGGCCGACCCCCCCCCCCCCCCCGGTGGGTGGGTTCCCGCATTGTGGAGGCGGGGGGGCCCAATAACCGTGACTTGGTCACCCACGGTGAAGCTAAGAGGAACCCGAGGAAGTACCGCTCGTCAGGGCTTTTGCCGATTAAGCCGACGACGTAGCGGCCAACTTGTAGGTTGCGGTGCCGCTTGGTAACAGGCGACATCGCAACTGAGGCGGGCCGCGATGTCTTATGGAGCGTCCCAAGTCCCATACGATATCGCGGCTGAGGGTGGGAAGCCGCGGTGGGAGAGGAGTGCCGGTATTACGGTGCGCCGCTCTCCCTACCTTCCGCGGCCTATACGGGGTCGGTCCAGAGGAGGGTCCGGTGACGGACAGCCGCGGCGGGTCCGCGGTGTGTTAACGCGTGCCCATGTTTCCGGCTTAAGCGGCACAGGAGGACACCGTGGAGTTTTAGTGGGTAGGAGTCCCACATAACTGCGCTATCTCCCCGTGGTAGCGCAGTATGCATGAGCATTTCTCCAAGATAAAAAAAGGCCGATGTATTTAAACTGCTCTTTCAGGAATTGGAAATCTGCTAAAATGGTGTCTATGTCACCGCCTAGTGTTCCATCATCCAAATACCATACGTTAAAATTCGAATTTAGTTTTTGAATGATCGGATGAATAGCCAGACTGAAAATGACTGGCCCGAGACGGTCACCTTGTTGGCAACCAACTGAAGATTCCAAAACATTTACTTTGTACAATAATTTTGATGGGTATAATTATATCTATAGCATTGCCACAAAAAGCGGAAAATTTTTGGATACTCTTTTTTTTGCTTAAGCCAACAAAGTGACCCTTTTGACGGAATTAAAGGCGTTTCAACCTTGAGGATGACCTCACCCTTACCGGAATTCTAAAATGTGGAAATGGCATGTACGGCAGCCTTTAGAATCCTCTCTGGAGCCAAAGCAAAGCTTTAGGGGATGGAATTTAGTTGCAAGAGTTTTACCATACAATTTACAGCAAATTTTGGCTGCCATACGCCTGTAGATGCACTCGACGGCAATTGGACGAATACCGCTGCCCATCTTGATCAGGGCACATTATTTTGGCCCCGCACAAGACATCGACGACGGCATCGTTCACACCGCCGGAGAGCTTTAGGTTGACTAGATCCGCAAGCTCCTTCAAAAGACTCACTAGCGTCCCCTGGAATCCCCAGAGGAGTCAGGCCGTCGAGGCCGCCGGCGGAACCGCTTCGGAAAGAGCTCACGGCTGCAATTAACAGGGGGGCTGAAATCTGTAGAAATTATGAACTGAGATCGGAGTTGTTGGGTGGGTCGGGGAAAGTAAGATCATCCGCAGGCGCGTGCTTTTTTTGTAGCCAAATTTTTCTGGCCATGCAGAATTCTAAAAGGGAAGGTGAGCAATTCCTCCCAGGCACTTTGTGAGTTCTCCTGGGATGTAATACGGACGCATCAAGCCAGACTTAGTGTGACAAACCGTCTTGCACCCCGGGTGATGATTCTTTAAAATCGGTGTAGAGATTTTAAGTTTAGGTTTTCCAAAATATTTCGTTTTGTATTTTCGGGCTGTGTACTTTACCATAGTGGATCAGTAGCTCCGGTTCGCCCTTAAAAAACGTGCCTGGTGCCTGAGAGGAATGAGGACATCTCATCTGCTGAATATCAAGTGATGTAGCAGGTTGACTGCTACAGTTTCCGGTATCGCTACAATTTAAATTTCTCTTACTAATATTATTATAACACTATATACACACTATCTCTAATCAAATAATAAATAAAAACCGGCCAAGTGCGAATCGCACTCGCGCACGAAGGGTTCCGTGCTATAACATTTTCCGCAAAAAGCGGCAAAAAATCACGTTTGTTGTAAGGGAGGAAGCCTCTTGAATATTTATTTTATTCCGTTTTTACCCGGCTGCAAGGCAAGGTTTAGGTTTTGCGCGCGTATCTTGTATGTTTGTAATAATCCTTATTACCTCATATCTTTCAAACCACTTGACGTATTTTTATAATTAAGACATCGTTAAATAGTTCTTGACCACCCAAGTGTTCTTAGATAAGTTACGTTAAAAAAAGGAATTTGGCGGCTTTTGGTCGCCGTATTGTGGGGGTTGCAATTTTTCTTTTTCCAAACCCATCGAGTGGGGTATCAAAATTAAGGTTTTTTTAGTATTTGTTGTTATAGCGGCAACAGTATAATACATCATCTGTGAAATTTTCTGTGGAGTCTTGGTAATAGGGTCCCGTTTTTACCCTTTGGGTTTTTTTTTTTTTTTTAATGGCGCCTACCTCACCGCGCAAGGCGGAGTCTGCGAGCTAATGGGTTCCCCGGACATAGTCCGAGACCTTGGGGACTTATTTATTCAAGGTCAATTTTACACATTACATGAATCTTATTAATAACATTAAATGTCTATTACATATGAGTTTCTTAATTTACCTATTTTATACAGACTTATTTTACCTTATTGTATAGCTCGTTATTAGCGATACCTAGATTCTATTTTGTTCATAGATTATGTATCGCTCTGTACGCTTCCCATTGTATATATATATAGAATTTCGAGCACTGCTGTAGTTATTTGTCTATCTACTGTTCGTTTTGCTTTTTTTACACAGTATTTGATGAAATCTGTACTATACTTTTTGTCTGCTATAAGTTTACTAAGATTCTCAGGTCGTATTGTAATCCCCAGCTTTTCTTCAAGCTCATAACTTTCTCGGGCATATACCGGGCAGTCAGTAATTATGTGGATCGCTGTCTCGTCTTCGTCAGGGTCACAAGCGCATGATGGGCTTTCCTTACACTTGAACCTGTTCAGGTATTCTGAAAACCCACCATGCCCAGTCATCACTTGGGTAATCAACCCTGTTGGTCTTCATTTTCTGACGATGTTATAAGCGTCCACTGCGTCCGGGAAGAAAAGTTTCGTCGTTGCAGCTGTGTCCCCCGTTCTGTATCTCCGGTTCCATTCGACAAACGAATCCTTCCGGATTTGTCGCTTGGCGAATGACACCGGACACTGGTCGTAATCTGGCCTCTTTTTGAGGTGTAATGCCGCTTCTTTAGCCAAGTGGTCGGCTCTCTCATTTCCCTCCAGCCCCGCGTGCGCCTTGATCCAAAACAAAGCCACATGCTTGTTTTGGATGCTGCACTTTCTCAGGTTTTCCCTGGTCTCGACTGCGAGGGGATGAGAAGAGCGGTGGTTTGCGACCGTCTCCAGTGAAGATCGTGAGTCACTGAAGATGCCAAAAGACCTTTCTGTGTGCTTATAGATCTCCCGCGTGGCTTTGCATATGGCCAGCAGTTCGGCCTGGTAGACCGTGCAGTGGGGTGACAGCTTCATTTTTTGGCATTTCGTTTCGGCGCCATTGCTCCAGAGAGACAATGCCACCCCCACCTTTCCATAAATTTTGCTGCCGTCCGTATATATCTGCACTGCTTGTGTGCAGTGGTGTGCGAGTTGTTCTTGGTCTGCCAGGCATATGAACTGCAGACTCATATGTTCCGCCGGGTGGGGTGTCGAGGCAAATGCGGTGCGTCGCTCAACGTCCCTGTCTCCTAGCACTGGCTGAGGTACTCCCCTCCTCGCCTCATACAGGGCAGCTGCCTCTCGTATTCGGAGATCGAGGGGAAGCATCCCAGCCAGCACCAGCGCCGAGTTTAGGGATACGGTGCGATAGGATTTGCACACTTTCTGTGCAAATCCTCTTTGGACCGCATTTAACCTCTTCATTACACACAGCTTGGTGGCTGCGGGTGCCCATGCACTTGCTGCGTACAGGAGTCAAAATTGAGTGATGGAACTTGGCACTGACGGCAGCGGCGTGGCGCAGCGCAGTCGCGGTACGGGCCTAGGGCACCCATCGTGCAGGGAGCGTGCAGGAGGCGCATCCTTCGCAACCGTTGCCTAGGTGAATCGTGCCGTCCTGTGTTTCTATGATCTGTGTGTGGTACCGTCGCGTCGTAAGTTTTGACACGAAAGTTCACAAGTTAACTTGTTGCTTGCAACGGCACTGCGTGTTCTAATGTTCCGAACTAATCGACGAATAGTTGCGCGCACACACTTGTGCACTATAATAACTCCCGCGTCGATATCTGGTCATCATTGAGATTGTCCGCCGTGGCTGAAATTCAGTCTGGAGGTCTATTATAATGCTGCAGACAATGAATGTATATTCGGACTGGATAAACACCGAATCCGTTACAATATTATTTTAAATAATTTTGGTCAGCGAGATTTTTTTCTGTCAGTTGCTATCAACAAACTCCAATAATAATCCCAATAATAGAAATTAAATATTTACTTTTACTTACCAGATTTTAAATGTTTCTGAAACGCCTCTTTGGCTGTCACCGTTTCAGGCTTCCTATCCAGGGGCTGCGACAATTCTTGGGTGTACGTAAAATAGCTTCTGTTCAACTTTGCACTACACAGCGCGGCACCTAATCTTCCGAAATCTCGGCTTGCCACATTGGGCACGAATTTACAAACAGACATTTCGACGATGCTTAATAAATACCGTTATTTCTGAAAATCTTAACCGACTTGTACCTAGTATAGGCTGCGTTATTATTTGTCTGATTTGATTAAATTTATACAAAGCCGTTTATATAAGTTTATCTGTGATACAAAGCGCCTGAATACCACCACCCTGGATCACAATCATAGAATGACTCGGTAGAGAGTACTTATATTCCTTGATGATCATAGACTACTATAAAACCAGTAAATATTCACAATCACACGTGGACTGAGAGAACTTTATAAAAAAGAACCATGTATATATTAGTTTACTCTTTGAAAAGAACTCTGTACAATAAAGTCCTTATGAAGTCTGTGACCACAGAACATTTTTCTGTGTCTGAGAGTGAGTGTAAGACCAAAGATTACTATAATAATATTATACTGGGTATAGATAGGCAACTCCGCCTTTTTTTGGGTCCAAATGCAGCGCCATCTAGATTTTGGTTAGGGGAACTACATATGTATGTGTGTGTTTGTATCACTGACCTATAACATACTAACTGCCAGTTTCCCACGTCTCAATTATCGGGCTGTTAACGTAATCGACGATTAATCGCCTGTTAATTCTACTTTCAGTTTCTCAACACCCAACTGTGACAAGCGTTTAACAATTTGTCACATTTGAGAAAAATCTCGAATTAACCACATGTTACAGCAGTTTTGGGTTTCTGAGAACCATTTTCAATGTTAATCTCTTGTCAACGAGCCTAATTTATAATTGTTGGAAATTGGTCGATTATTCGCAGATTAAAATTAATATTATGATTTTAAAGGCTTACCCTCAGTTTCCCACCTTAAAATTATCGGAGAATTAATGTGACAAATTGTCAAGCACGCGTTATCTGCTGTGATTGGTTGAATGAATTTTCAACAGCCAATCACAGAAGATAACGCGTGTTTGACACCCTCAGTTTCAGGCTGTTGAAAATTCATTCAACCAATCACAGCAGATAACGCGTGCTTGACAATTTGTCACATTAATTCTCCGATAATTTTAAGGTGGGAAACTGAGGGTTATATTACGATAAAAAAGATAATAGGGGTCGTCGAAAACTGTGGTATGGGTTGAGTTATAAAAAATATGTTAATTTAGATCAATTATTAATTAGCAAGATTAAAAAAAATAGGATGTTTCAAACTTTTTAAATTAATTTAAAAACTTGACACAATTATCAAAAATAGTTATTTTGTATTTAGGTAAATAAAAATAAAATAAAATAAATTACTGACCTGGGAATCGAACCTTCCTCACGCGCATTAATTTTAACTGTACCCTGTATTTAGTACTTATCGAGGTCAGTTTCTGGATAGATTTGTGTTTAGCTTGAAGCGGCTGGGGTGGTGACCGCGCCAGGGTAAGCAACACTTGCCAAGGTCAGTCTTGGGATGGGTGACCACTTTTTTTTTGGATCGCTTGTTTATGGATAGGTGACTCCGCCAGGGTAAGCAACACTAACCAAGGTCAGTGTTTGGATGGGTGACCATCACCACAAAAATTTAATTATTAATTAACATTACCAAGGTCACCCAACCAAAAACAAGCGAACCCAAAAAAAGTGGTCACCCATCCAAACACTGACCTTGGTAAGTGTTGCTTACCCTGGCATGGTCACCCATCCAAAAACAAGCGAACCCAAAAAAAGTGGTCACCCATCCAAACACTGACCTTGGTAAGTGTTGCTTACCCTGGCGGGGTCAGCCATCCAAAACAAACGAAACAAAAAAAGCGGTCACCCATCCAAAAAAAACCTTGGTAAGTGTTGCTTAACCTGTGTGGGGTCACCTATCCAAAAAAAAGCAAACCAAAAAAAAAACGTGGTAACCCATCCAAAAATCGTCCCTGGTAAGGTTTGCTTAACTTGCGGGCTACACCAACCCAGCCGCTCAAGATAAAATACTATTACGTTATAGTAGTGAAGGAATTGAATGAATACTAGCTAGGGTAGCCAACCGAAATAAATTATTAAATGTAACAAGCGATTACGTAATTTCTCGATGATGCAGAGTTGAGAAACTCACTGACAACTGACGGCTGGTTAATTTGTGACAAATTGTCAGCTGATTTGAGATGTGACGTCGACTTCAGAAACTCGCCCGTCTCATATACAATTGTTATCCATCTGTTATAGCTGTTGGTTCTCCTAGTATTAAATAAATGAATAAATATTATAATCTTTCTAGGCGAATATATTACTATTACCTAATCTTAAGAAATATCTGTACCTATCATTTACCCTCAGTTTCCCACCTTAAAATTATCGGAGAATTAATGTGACAAATTGTCAAGCACGCGTTATCTGCTGTGATTGGTTGAATGAATTTTCGACAGCCAATCACAGAAGATAACGCGTGTTTGACAATTTGTCACATTAATTCTCCGATAATTTTAAGGTGGGAAACTGAGGGTTAGAATATCACAATAATAAGCAATATTGTTTAGGTTATTTTTAATACGATTTTTAAGTATTTCTTTAAAAAATAAAGACGAAAAGGGCGATAGCACTAGTTTTTCATGAAAGACATATTGAAGAGAAAATAGTTCGTCGTCCAAGATAGCTAATATTGAATCTATATATCCAGTATAGGTGTGGTATCATAATATGCTTTATCTAATATATTTAATCTAACAATTACCCTCTATACATGCCCTGATAACTTCGAACCTTTTTTATTCTGAAAAGTGCCATCTATTCGCCATTAATGAAACTTTTTGTTGCAGTGTTACCACTTTTTTCCTTTAAACAGTTGGTAGTTTACATTAATAGGGAACTATCCGCAAAGTTGAGTTCGATGGCGCCACAGGAATATAGAGTAAACAAACCAAACTGTCAAAGTCGAACGGCAAAATTTCGCGGGTTATGGATATTAATTTAAAATTATTATTAAGTAAAAAGGGATATTACTAATAATTATGGAAACCATACCATACCGCAGCTGAAACACCAGCTTCGAGAGCGTGGTGCTTCCGTAAAAGGAAAAAAGAAAGATTTAATTGAAAGGTACGAATATCAATCAATCTGCCTAGCCTTTTTACCAACTATGATGGGGTCGGCTTCCAGTCTAACCGGATTCAGCTGAGTACCAGTGTTTTACATGGAGCGACTGCCTATCTGACCTCCACAACCCAGTAACTGGGTAACACGGTACCCCTCGGCTAGACTGGTGTCAGATCTCAAGCTTCTGACTACTCGTAACGACGAAAGGTACGAGTATGAATACGAAAATTTAAAATAATAATTTCGTTCTAATTTCAATCCTGTAAATGTAAATTTAGATTTTATTAGGCCTAAAAGTATATATTATAACAATTTTGTTGTGGAACCTATAGTAAGTAAGTAAGTAAGTAAGTAAGTAAGTAAGTAAGTAAATTTTATTTGTTTAAACATGGTGTACATGATACATTGCATGCAGGATAGTAATGGGATACAGAAAAGTTCTAACATGTTCAGCCACATATCGTGGCGTACAAATTGGTAGGAAGAGATGGTGCATAAACCGTGATAATATTCATCAAAATTACATTTTATATCATTATACATCAAAGATTAGGTAAGTATAATAATTACAATTCAATAAGCATATTTTTTAGATACAATTCAATGTCAAAGTAAGTAATCATTAAATAAATTGGTCAATAAAAAATATGAATAATACTGTCATTAAAAAAAATTCAATTAATTCAAATAAAAAATACAACAACATGTCAAAAAACAAAAAAATAATACAACATTGTCATCTCAAAAACGAAGAAAATTATCCTCTTTCATAAACTCTGCTATACTGTAATATGCTCTTTCAGTTAGAAAACTCTTTAATTTACTTTTAAGGGCAGATATATTTAATGTTTTCCATGATTTGGGCAATTTATTAAAAATGGTCGGAGCCATGCAAAAGATGCTCTTACGCATAAGAGTAGTTTTAGCGCCGTGAACACAAAGTTTGAAATTATCACGTCTATTCCTAGGGAAAACATCAGACAAACGCTGAAATAAATGGGAATTTAATTTAATGAACATTACTGTTTCTAGGATATATAATGAGGGCAATGTCAATATTTTACGTTCTATAAAATAAGATTTACAGCTGTCCGTTGTTTGCAGTCTAAACATCGATCTAATGCACCTTTTCTGTGCCCGAAACGCTATTTCATTGTCCGTGCTATTCCCCCAAAAGATGACTCCATATCTAAGAATTGATTCGGCTAATCCATAGTAAGCAGTAATTAGTGCATCTGTGTTGAGAACCACAGCAAGCTGTTTCAGAGCGTAGGATGCACTACTCATTTTTTTACTAAGTGCCTCTATTTGAGGTTTCCAATTCAATTTGGAATCTATTAATAGTCCCAGAAATTTTGTTGTGTCAGCTTCATTGATATTTATATTATTAAATTGAATATTCAAATTGTTGATTGTTGGTGTACGTTGTCTAAAGTGCATTACATTAGTCTTTTTTAGATTAATTATTAAATTATTATCATTTAACCAATTTATAATAGATATTAGTGCATTATTAATGTCAAGTTCATATGTGTTTATGTCATTACAAGCTATTGTCAAAGTGCAATCGTCAGCAAAAAGTGTCATCGGATGTTCAGTTATTTTAGGCAAGTCATTTATATACAAAGTGAACAACGGAGGCCCCAATACACTGCCTTGAGGTACTCCGTATATAACCTCGCGTTCTTCTGATCTTGAAGTTTCTTCACGTTTAATTTTTGTATTTATTTTACTGATCTCTGTAACTTGTTTACGGTTATGAAGATAGGATTTAATTAATTTTAAAACGTTGCCTCTAACACCATAGGCTTCAAGTTTCTCTGCCAGGGAATTATAATGGACGCAGTCAAAGGCCTGTGTCATGTCGCAGAATATGGCACAGACTGGTGTTCTCTTATCTACATTTAGCATGACATTATTTAAAAACTCATAAATAGCCAAATTTATACTTTTATTTTTTCGAAATCCCTTTTGTTCGTCACTTAATATATTATATTTTTCTAAATAGGTATTCATTTCACCATATATGTATTTTTCGAACACCTTAGACATAACTGGTATAAGCGCGATCAGCCTGTAATTTATCATTAATTCGTGATTATCTTTCTTATAGAGCGGTTTCACTATAGATTTCTTTAATGCATCAGGAAATACACCAGCACTTATGGAAAGATTAATAATGAAACACAAATGAGTACTTATTTCAAATGCAACTGCTTTCAATATTTTTGTGGCAATACCATCGTAGCCAACGCTGTTTGTGTTTTTGAGTTTCATAATAATATTTAGTATGTCATAGGGCGTAGACGGAGCCACAGAGTACATTTTATATAGGGAGGACGGAGCCATAAACATAGATTGTGCTCTGCTAAGAATTAATGACGTTGAGTTTGTACCTGCGGTAATTGTTGGTTGTATTTTATCTATAAAATAATTATTAAATGTATTGGCAATGTCCTTTGGGTTTGTGATGTTTTTATTTTCGAATTTGATGCAAGAAATTGAGTTTTTCGGGGCATTGTATTTACTCTTATTAATTATTTGCCACGTAGTCTTAGACTTGTTATTAGAGGTTTTAATATTGTAATTGTTTTGTGCTTTCTGTGTTTGATTCATAATTCTTTTGAGTAGCTTTGAATATGTTTTGAATTTATCTCTATTAGATTGATTTGGTTTTAACCTATATTGCCATAGAAGCTTCCGTTTATTCTTACTACACAACTTTATCCCACGTGATACCCAAGTAGGATTTTTAGTAGTCTTAATGGTAATCATTTTGCTGGGGAAACATAATTCGTACAATAATTGGAACGTCTCAATAAAACAGTTGTAGGCTGCATTAGGATCGTCCATCTCGTATACATCTGAGAAGGATAGACTACTTAAACAAGTCTTGAATTTTTCTATATTTACCTAGTCTCGTGTACTTTTGCGATAATACTTAAGAATATCCTTTTTTATAACGGGGCACTTTAACAGTTGTGCTGTGTGATCGGATAGCGCGAACTCCAATACTTGTGATGTACAACGACGCTTGTTAAAATCATGAGCAAAATTATCTATGCATGTTTGGCTCGCAGCCCGAGTAGGTTGTCTCAAAGCAAGTTGTAAATTAAAATTTAAAAGAATACACTCGAATTCGGCTGACAGTTTACTTCTCTTCAAAATGTCAATGTTGTAATCACCAGCCAAAACTATATTCTTACATCGTTGTTTGGATAAATATTTTAAAACAGTTTCCAGTTTATCAAAAAACTCATTGATATTATTTGAGTTAGGTACTCTACAAATACACACAATTATAATGTTATAGTCCGTCAATTTAACTGCACAGCACTCGATTGCACTTTGCGAGGACATGTTTGCTACATCGGTCAATCCTTTCCATTGAATACCATGCTTAACAAGTATACATGCACCGCCTCGCTTACTTGTCTGTCTACTATAACAAGCAGCTAAACTATAATTAGGTAGGTGTAGCTGATTCTCACAGCCAGCCATTATAAAATGCTCTGAAATGCATATTACATCTACATCGACATCTCGTTCTGAAAGTTCACATAAACATACTGAGAGAGCATCAGATTTACTAACGAGACCGGCAATGTTCTGATGTAGTACACATAAATATTTAGTCACGAAAAAAAGTGTCCTTATTTGTCAGATTATTATCAATGGTTATGTCAATTGTATCACTTATTACTGCCAGTTTCCCAGGTCTCAATTATCGGGCTGTTAACGTAATCGATGATTAATCGCCTGTTAATTCTACTTTCAGTTTCTCAACACCCAACTGTGACAAGCGTTTAACAATTTGTCACATTTGAGAAAAATCTCGAATTAACCACATGTTACAGCAGTTTTGGGTTTCTGAGAACCATTTTCAATGTTAATCTCTTGTCAACGAGCCTAATTTATAATTGTTGGAAATTGGTCGATTATTCGCAGATTAAAATTAATATTATGATTTTAAAGGCTTATATTACGATAAAAAAGATAATAGGGGTCGTCGAAAACTGTGGTATGGGTTGAGTTATAAAAAATATGTTAATTTAGATCAGTTATTAATTAGCAAGATTTAAAAAAAATAGGATGTTACAAACTTTTTAAATTAATTACATTATAAAAACTATACACAATTATCAAAAATAGTTATTTTGTATTTAGGTAAATAAAGATAAAATAAATTACTGACCTGGGAATCGAACCTTCCTCACGCGCATTAATTTTAACTGTACCCTGTATTTAGTACTTATCGAGGTCAGTTTCTGGATAGATTTGTGTTTAGCTTGAAGCGGATGGGGTGGTGACCGCGCCAGGGTAAGCAACACTTGTCAAGGTCAGTCTTGGGATGGGTGACCACTTTTTTTTTGGATCGCTTGTTTATGGATAGGTGACTCCGCCAGGGTAAGCAACACTAACCAAGGTCAGTGTTTGGATGGGTGACCATCACCACAAAAATTTAATTATTAATTAACATTACCAAGGTCACCCAACCAAAAACAAGCGAACCCAAAAAAAGTGGTCACCCATCCAAACACTGACCTTGGTAAGTGTTGCTTACCCTGGCATGGTCACCCATCCAAAAACAAGCGAACCCAAAAAAAGTGGTCACCCATCCAAACACTGACCTTGGTAAGTGTTGCTTACCCTGGCGGGGTCAGCCATCCAAAACAAACGAACTAAAAAAAAGCGGTCACCCATCCAAAAAAAACCTTGGTAAATGTTGCTTAACCTGTGTGGGGTCACCTATCCAAAAAAAAGCAAACCAAAAAAAACGTGGTTACCCATCCAAAAATCGTCCCTGGTAAGGTTTGCTTAACTTGCGGGCTACACCAACCCAGCCGCTCAAGATAAAATACTATTACGTTATAGTAGTGAAAGAATTGAATGAATACTAGCTAGGGTAGCCAACCGAAATAAATTATTAAATGTAACAAGCGATTACGTAATTTCTCGATGATGCAGAGTTGAGAAACTCACTGACAACTGACGGCTGGTTAATTTGTGACAAATTGTCAGCTGATTTGAGATGTGACGTCGACTTCAGAAACTCGCCCTTACTGCCAGTTTCCCACGTCTCAATTATCGCGCTGTTAACGTAATCGACGATTAATCGCCTGTTAATTCTACTTTCAGTTTCTCAACACCCAACTGTGACAAGCGTTTAACAATTTGTCACATTTGAGAAAAATCTCGAATTAACCACATGTTACAGCAGTTTTGGGTTTCTGTGAACTATTTTCAATGTTAATCTCTTGTCAACGAGCCTAATTTATAATTGTTGGAAATTGGTCGATTATTCGCAGATTAAAATTAATATTATGATTTTAAAGGCTTATATTACGATAAAAAAGATAATAGGGGTCGTCGAAAACTGTGGTATGGGTTGAGTTATAAAAAATATGTTAATTTAGATCAATATTATTAATTAGCAAGATTTAAAAAAAATAGGATGTTACAAACTTTTTAAATTAATTACATTATAAAAACTTGACACAATTATCAAAAATAGTTATTTTGTATTTAGGTAAATAAAAATAAAATAAATTACTGACCTGGGAATCGAACCTTCCTCACGCGCATTAATTTTAACTGTACCCTGTATTTAGTACTTATCGAGGTCAGTTTCTGGATAGATTTGTGTTTAGCTTGAAGCGGCTGGGGTGGTAACCGCGCCAGGTTAAGCAACACTTGCCAAGGTCAGTCTTGGGATGGGTGACCACTTTTTTTTTGGATCGCTTGTTTATGGATAGGTGACTCCGCCAGGGTAAGCAACACTAACCAAGGTCAGTGTTTGGATGGGTGACCATCACCACAAAAATTTAATTATTAATTAACATTACCAAGTTCACCCAACCAAAAACAAGCGAACCCAAATAAAGTGGTCATCCATCTAAACACTGACCTTGGTAAGTGTTGCTTACCCTGGCATGGTCACCCATCCAAAAACAAGCGAACCCAAAAAAAGTGGTCACCCATCCAAACACTGACCTTGGTAAGTGTTGCTTACCCTGGCATGGTCACCCATCCAAAAACAAGCGAACCCAAAAAAAGTGGTCACCCATCCAAACACTCACCTTGGTAAGTGTTGCTTACCCTGGCGGGGTCAGCCATCCAAAACAAACGAACCAAAAAAAAGCGGTCACCCATCCAAAAAAAACCTTGGTAAGTGTTGCTTAACCTGTGTGGGGTCACCTATCCAAAAAAAAGCAAACCAAAAAAAAACGTGGTTACCCATCCAAAAATCGTCCCTGGTAAGGTTTGCTTAACTTGCGGGCTACACCAACCCAGCCGCTCAAGATAAAATACTATTACGTTATAGTAGTGAAGGAATTGAATGAATACTAGCTAGGGTAGCCAACCGAAATAAATTATTAAATGTAACAAGCGATTACGTAATTTCTCGATGATGCAGAGTTGAGAAACTCACTGACAACTGACGGCTGGTTAATTTGTGACAAATTGTCAGCTGATTTGAGATGTGACGTCGACTTCAGAAACTCGCCCTGAGAAAACGATCACTCACAGTGACAAAACTGTATCAAATCCACACAGCATCGGGCTATTCTTTACCAGGAATGAATTAGAATATAAACAAAATAGCCTATCAAAAATAAAATAAATAAGTATCAAAATCCTTTTTGTATTACGGACGGTGTTACCTGACCCATATTCTAGGTTTCACACATTTTTTAATTATGCATAGTTCTTAGGCATAGTTATAATAGCCAAACTTTACACATTACACGACATGTCTCTTAAGATACAGGTATATCCTAGTTTAAGAGACAGGGCAACGTAAATTGTCAACAGATGTACCATGTACTTACATCAACATGTTCTACCATACACTATTCTATAATTTCGTAACCTTGTATACCTTACTTGTAATTATTTAGTGTAAGTTTTGTTTTTCTCATCATCTGTACCTTTTTGATCAATAAAAAATTTATTTATTTAAGTTCTAACTCGACGCGATAGAAAGAGAGTTGCCAATGATTAAACATTTTAGTTCCGTTTCAGGATTTTTTGCCAAGCTGCCCGAACTACGGTAAATCCTAAGATTTACTAACCCTCAGTTTCCCACCTTAAAATTATCGCAGGATTAATGTGACAAATTGTCAAGCACGCGTTATCTTCTGTGATTGGCTGTTGAAAATTCATTCAAACAATCACAGCAGATAACGCGTGCTTGACAATTTGTCACATTAATTCTGCGATAATTTGAAGGTGGGAAACTGAGGGTAAGTCTTACTGGTCGCTAATGCGAGCTTCTATCAGCAACCACAAGGGACGTAACCGAATCAACTCATGATGTATAAAATAGCGAAAACTGGTGACCTACAACGGATGCCCCACAGGTTAAAGGGGAAAATTTGCATGTCCGTGATGATAAGACTGGAAACTGACCCACATACACTGACCTCTATAATACAAGTACGCTGGACTTCATATTATCGATGACAAAATGAAGACATTTGATTTTCGCGATTTTGGCGCTGATAGCAACGTGACTTAACGCGAGAGTACATGGAACTAATATTAGAGATGGGACACAGCTTTCGTTTAAAAAATACTTTTATGGTCTTTATCGATCGTGAGAATAATTAAATACGTAAGAGAAAAAAACATTTCAGTTATTTTTATTATTATTCATTTTTAAGTAATAGAATAATTGCTGTAAAGGTTAACTGGAAATATTTTCATTCAGATTGCAAGCTATAAACTAGTGGTGCTAGTAAAGTTATAGCGCATTACTGCCAGATCAGTGAGATTTAAATATGGGGATAGGCTAACAACTTATCCTTAAAACTAGTATATTTGAACAAGTAATTCTCGCTCAAGTACACTAGTTAGATTAATACTTTTGGGGGCTGAGTCACCCGCGTCCGTAGGAGAGTTACCCGTATTGTTGTTACCCTACACGTGGTCCCCGGGTGGTGCTAATCAGGTGACACTAACTGGTGGTAGGCTTCGGCCGAAGGCTTGTGACCACCCACCGGGCAAAGACGTACCGCCAAGCGGCCTAGCCGTGTTCCGGTACGATGCTCGGTGTAGCCACTAGAGGAGTTGGGTCGAGATAGTTGTTCCACTGCATGCTGACCAGTTTGACTCGCGCTGTTTTGGGCGTATCGGGAGACTAGTTGCGGAGGGTAGCGGGATCCGAGGCACGGTGCGCCGCTGGCTGACCGCAGGTAGTTGGGGGCCCAAGTAGTGTGCCAGCCACACACGAAAGGCTGCCCCGCCAACTGTCGAAAAATCCCGGAATGCACCATCGTGCTGGTTGGCGACCAGATGGGAGGGCCCGATGGACATCTCCGGGGGGGCTCGGGCGTCCCCGCAGTCTCCGGACTAGTGCCCCAATGATGGCGTCCTTTCAGTGCGTGTCTGTAGGTTAGTAGCGTGGAACCTCATCTCACTTCCTTCTCCTCTCCTTTCACTCTAACAAAAATGGCAAGAAGTAGAAAGAAAACTGGAGTTAAACAGCGGCTGCACCCCCTCCCCCCACAAAGTGCACCTCACTAATATTAGAGGCCTGCACTCCAATCTCACGTCAGTCCACCATCACCTGGAGACTGAAAAGCCAGCACTGTTTTTCCTTACGGAGACGCAGATAGGAAGTCCGTCAGACGTGTCGTACTTATCCTACCCAGGGTTTACCCTGGAGCACAATTTCAAACCACGCGCGGGTGTATGCATGTATGCCCGAGACGACACTTGCTATCGGCGTCTCCGTAACCTTGAAGACTCCAGGTTCTCAGTGCTGTGGGCTCTGGTGGACACAGGTCTGGATAAGATTATCTATGCCTGTGTCTACCGCTCGCACAGCGGAGATCAGGAGACAACCAGGCTCACAGAGTACCTCAGTGAGGCGGCTGATACGGCACAGCAGCGGTACCCTTCCGCCCAACTAGTGCTACTGGGGGACTTTAATGCCCACCACCAGGAGTGGCTCTTCCCATACCAGTGCACTGATCATGCTGGACGAGAGACGCGCAAGCTTGCGCTAGCGCTAAATCTCACCCAGCTGGTCCAGGGGGCAACAAGGGTGCCAGATGTTGATTCGCACACAGCCAATTGCTTGGACCTTCTGCTGACAACAGATCCAGACCGTTACTCAGTGTCGATATCTTCACCTTTGGGTAGTTCCGACCACTGTCTGGTGAAGTCTGTGTCCGTCTACTCCCCGCCCGATCCCAGCCCAAAAGGCACCCGGCGGGTATGGCGGTACAAGTCAGCAGATTGGGATGGGATGCGATCTTTCTTCGCATGCTATCCTTGGCAGCCCACTTGCTTCTCTTCGGACGATCCATCGTCGTGCGCTGATGCTGTGACAGATGTGTTGCGTCGGGGGATGGAGTACTATATTCCATTCTCAGACGTAGCAATGTCTATCGTCGACCGGCCATGGTTTGGAGCCGAGTGTAACCACGCCAACGCGGTTAAACACAAGGCCTACCAAGCATGGGTCGACGCTCGAACGCGCAAGGCAAATGACGTGAGTCAGAAGAAGAGAGCCTTCAACACAGCTGCCAAGTCCTGCAAAAAGGTGATGCGAAGAGCACGGTTTGACCACATTAGCAGAATCGGGCGCAAACTTGCTTCATACCCAGCGGGTAGCAAAGCGTTTTGGTCCCTGGCTAAGTCGGTCGAATCAAACTTTTGTCGCCCCTCACTACCACCACTGCTGAAACCTGACGGGTCACTGGCCCACTCCGCTGAGAGAAGGCAAACTTGTTTGCCTCCCTTTTTGCGGAATCTTCGCATCTGAATTCTGATGGCGCGCAGCCTCCTCCATCTCCTGATGGATGTGTGACGAGTATGTCGGACATTCGCATCCATCAAAAGGACGTCCGTAGGGTGCTGCGTAGCCTTGATGTGAACAAAGCGAGTGGCCCCGACGGGATACCAGCAATTGTCCTTAAAACCTGTGCACCTGAATTGTCTCCGATCTTGACACGCCTATATCGCCTTTCGATAGAGACTGGAAAAGTGCCGAAGGCTTGGAAGCAAGCCAATGTTCAACCCGTGCCCAAGAAGGGCAGTCGAGCTGACCCGGTCAACTACAGACCCATATCTATAACGTCCATCCTCTGTAAGAGTATGGAGCGTGTGATCAACGGTAAGCTCCTGGCATACCTAGAAGCGAACGACATCCTCAGTGACCGCCAATACGGCTTCCGCCGAAATCGGTCCACTGGGGATCTTCTAGCGTATGCCATTCACATCTGGAGTGAGGCCATCGAGAGCCACGGGGAAGCGCTAGCCGTCTCCCTCGACATCTCAAAGGCTTTCGACAGGGTCTGGCACGAAAGCCTCATTGGTAAGCTTCCTTCCTTCGGTCTGCCTAGTGGTCTGTGTGATTGGATTGCGGACTTCCTGAGGGATCGATCCATCCGAGTGGTTATCGACGGCTGCTCGTCCGGTCAGTTAGATATCAACGCCGGAGTCCCTCAGGGGTCAGTGCTCTCGGCAACATTATTCTTGCTGCACATTAATGATCTGCTAAAACCCGGAACCTTTGGGTACGCAGACGACAGCACTGTTGCTGAGAGATACGTGTCCGGCGCACGGGCTACTGGGCCTCAGATTCGGTCTCTCCGGGAGGCCATGGTTGAACGCTTGAACCTGTCCTTGAAGGCGGTCTCCGAATGGGGTGATGCCAATCTGGTCAGTTTCAATGCTGCTAAGACCCAGGCGTGTCTTTTTTCCGCTAAAAAGAGCCAATTCCATCCGGCTCCTTCTTTCCGTGGTGTAACCGTGCCGTTATCGGACCACCTCGAACTTCTTGGTGTTACGGTGACATCTACCCTCAACTTCGGTCCATACATTGAGGCAAAAGCTCAGTTAGCTGCAAAAAAGTTGGGGATTCTTGCAAAGGTGAGACGGTACTTCACGCCTGAACAGCTGCTCAACTTGTATAAAGCACAAGTTCGGTCATGCATGGAGTACTGCTCTCACCTCTGGGATGGATCTGCCAAATACCAGCTTGATGCACTTGAGTCGATTGACAGACGGGCCAAAAGGCTTATTGGCAACGTTGCACTGGTCGCATCAAAGCTCCAGAGCCTCGAACATCGACGCCGAGTCGCCAGTCTGTCGGTCTTTTATCGGTTACATTTCGGGGAGTGTGCGACGGAACTGCACAATTTGATTCCGCCTAGCCCTTTCCATCATCGGACTACAAGGCGTACGGCCATGCGCCATCGGTACATGGTAGACATCCCTCCCATACGCACAAAGCGTTTTGCTAATACTTTCATTGTAGCTTGTAGCTGTGCGCGCTAAGGAGTGGAATTCCCTTCCGGAGTCTTTGTTCCCTGACAGCTACAACCTAGGGGTCTTTAAGTCAAGAGTGAATAGGTTTCTTCTAGGCAAGCGTGCTTCACCGTAGACCATATCATCGCTTAACATCAGGCGAGATGGTGGTCAAACGCTAGCCTATAGTTTATAAAAAAAAAAAAAAAAAAAAACTTACAATCGTTCAGATTCACTCGGTTGGCGCTCATCGGATTCGTGAAGGGAACATCATTTAAACAATAATAATAATAAATGAAATGGATAATCATTTACAACGGTCGTATTTCTCGCTCTCATCGCTGAGATCCTGTCTCTGTTAATGTGCAAATAATAGTGACATTGCATTCCAGCAAGGTGAAGACTTATATCAGTTTTCAACTCTGTTTCAGATGCAGATAATAAATTGTCTGTCTTCAAAACATTTGTTAATAAAATTATAATTATCATGATATTATTCCAGAATTAATTCCAGGCTCAGGAACATTGAGTTAAATGTACTACGAGAAAGAAGAATAGAAGCTATTTCAAACAAAAGATTCCACGTAATTCGGTGACAGCGAGGCAAGTAGGGGGGAGGGAGGGGGGGTTATGTTCTCACAGATATAGAAAATTTACACAAACATGGCCGCCCTCCCGCCTCCGCGGTGACGCAACGTCACGAGATACAATAAAGTGATAAAATATAATTAAATTAAGCGTGTTTTCAACTTACTGTTGAAAACTCATTCCTTGACTTTTATTTATATTTCTCGAGTTGTTTGAACAGTATCTCAATATACACGAAGGCATATTATAAGAAACAAAACTCAGTACTCAAACGTGTCACGTTGCAGCGAGCGCTTGCCACAGACTAAGTGAGTTGGGGTACGCGCGCTCTAACGCGTTTTACAAACAATTGAGTTGAGGAGTCTCATCTAGTACGTAGTATATTTAACTCAATGCTCAGAAACGTGGTGATTGGTACAAGAGTGAGGCCTGTGCTCAGCGGTTGGCGAAGTCGGGCTGTGGATGAACATGATGATGATTCCAGAATTTAGTATTACACATTGCTTTTGAACATATTATTACTGATTATTAGGCATTCATATAACATTCATCACCAATACCAATATGAGATATTTAGTTTCAACATACTACGAGAAGTCAATACAGTAGATGAGTGATACGCCTTGCCAAGTCTACTATTTTGATATTAGTGTAATTTAAAAATATCACTAATACTTATATATTAGTTACAATATTATAATATTTCCAGGCGAATATATTAGTATTACCTAATTTTGAGAAATATCGGTATTAACCTATCTCTAAATGTGTCAATTTTAGTTCCTAATACGTTCGAGCGGGGCGCTTTGAATCAGCACAAAAATCAACTGTCATTTCATATAGTATGTTTAGTCCAGCGTACTTGTATAATAGAGGTCAGTGCCCACATAGGATTGAATACGTAGGTAAACAAGAATTTAAATTTTTAAATATTTTTTATTATTTTTTATTTCCAAAATGCTATCCTCTATGATTTATTTATGTAATAGGAATTTCTATAAAACTGAGGCAACTTAGAGATCAGCATGAAGATCTTAAGAAAATTTGAATTTCGCGGGCTACTCTAGCGTTTTTATCATTTTAGAATAATTATTGTATCTGGTTTGTACCATACCACCACTATTACTATACTCTATGCATACCACTTTGCTCCATTTTCTCGGTTTTGGGCACAGACTACTTAGAAATACTACGGTCATATATCAGCAAATAGTTACTGTCTTCCTTCATATCGATTTTGTCAAACATAAATCGAATTTCGTCGTATCACTAGTGTTTTCGATTTCTCTTTCGCTAAGTGTTTCTATATTAGTCTATTCAAAGTAAGGAAAACATATTTACATTAATTTATAAAACTAATTTTAATCATAAAGTTATTGCGCATCCTAAAAAAATAGATTCAGATTTCAGAATGAGTTTGGAAATGGTTTGGATTGGAACGTCTGATTACGTCTGTTGAAACGAGTTAAATCCATAGACAAAAAGAAGGATTAAAAAATAAATTTGAATTGGGTTGCCATATAAAATTACTCTCCCTTGGTAGAGGCAGGTGAGCCTTTTTATAAAAGAAACCGAAAATATGTATGTATGCACGTTTATAATATAGCTAGCTTTTGCCAGCGGCTTTATCATCCTGAATAAGACCTACGTGAACGCTCTGCCGGGATAAAAGTATCCTATGTCTACCCGTGTTCTTAATCCCAATACAATTTAGCCCGGATCATGATTAAAACATTATATTTTATAAACACCTCGTCATCTAGACTTTCATATTCAGATATTAAAAGGATAAGAGAATAGAATGTAGTGGATGAAAAGATAGTTGTTAGAGCGCCTATTATTGGTTTCCAGGCTCAATTCCAAATAATACCCTGATATCTTTGGCCCAATTTGGCCTGCATTAATTTTCAAACTAAAGTGAACCCCGGACAAAAAATCTCTCGTGTCGATTGTATCAACTAACGCTATGGAGGTTGATTGAAGGCATTAAAAGTAATTTTTTAAAATGTGTGTTATTTAATTAGTCTGCGTGAATTTAAATCATTATTATTAGGTATTTTATGTTTTAGATATATATATATATATATAATAAGATAAATAATTATTGACTCTCTGCATGTGTTGGGTCAAACTGGGTGCAGAGAGTAATTTGCAATTAATAAATAAATATGTAAATAAAAGCAGTAATTTTTTATTGATAAATTGGGAACTGCCAAAAGCCTATCGATTTTTGGGGAAATAGTACTACCATAGACCAAATTTTGCCTTGTGATAGGTCACGTGACGGCACGTGAAGTTACATAGACAACACATCCATTCGTCAGTTTTCGGGCGAGGAGGCAGCGTAGCTTTCTGTTTTATTGAGCGGACTGCCAAAAAGTGAAAACTGAAAAATGTCAGCTGGAACCCTTGACGCTAGGCAAGCAGCTAAGGAGCATGTCTTGGCTGTATCCCGGGACTTCATATCCCAGCCCCGTCTGAGTGAGTACACCAAAATTTTATCATATAATTCATATGACATGTCAATGAAAATATCGATTTTACTTCTGAATTTCTATGTTACGCAGTTTTGAACTGTCTTTCAGCCTTATTTACAATAATAAGTATTGTGGGTCTTGTTCAAGTAAAAACGGCAAGCCTAAACTAGTTTTAATCTAATCAAAAGAAAATTTTGAGATGATGTCGGAAATCCCCATTACCTTTGATAATGGACTGTGGTGTCACTTAAATAAATAGGCGTAATTAAGGTATGCTATAGTATCGAAATCCGAAAAAAAACATGACCAAATGTTGTAAATGTTATCGGAAAAGAACGTCGCCATGGCATCTCCATAATTTTTGACTTAAGTCACCTGATCGTAAGTACTTGCGTTTTTTAGTTCACCATGAAACAATTTTTATAGGCCCTAATTATGGTATAAATTGGCATTACTACATAATACTAGCACTAATAGTGAATATTAAAAGTATTATGATCTTTTCCAATAAAATTGTCCAATTAGAATAGGCACATTTTATTGGGTTCTAGGTAGATGCTATCTGTAAAAAATGAAAAATGGGTGGAGAACATTTTCTCATAAGATTAAAAGAAAATAATTCTGCCCTTTAATTTATCACAAAATACATACTGGTCACAAGACCAGAACGGTAGCAGATTCTGATAGATATAGCAAGTCTGTAGATTATTATTGGATGGAAAGAAGATATTATGTAAATATTCCCTCTAATAAAATCCTTAAACTCAAACACAAAAGGTTCATATAGTGAACCTTCTGCTGACTGATACTTGATTGTATCATACAGTCATATGATTATAGTGTCACTCCATATTTTACAATACATACATACATAAACTCACACACTTTTACCATGGGGAGAGGCAGAAACACCTATTGTAATTTGCAGTTCATGCAATAGTATAAAATGCTGGTGGTCAGCTGATCTTGTTTATGGGGAAGAGGCAAGCTATGGATTAATTAACTCTATCATACATACCTAAACTCACACCCTTTTCCCATGGGGATAGGCAGAAACACCTATAGTAATTTGCAGTTCATGCAATAGTACAAAATGCTGGTGGTCAGCTGATCTTGTTTATGGGGAAGAGGCAAGCTATGGATTAATTAACTCTATCATACATACCTAAACTCACACCCTTTTCCCATGGTGGTAGGCAAAAACGACTATAATAATTTGCAGTTATTGCAATAGTATAAAATGTTGGTGGTCAGCTGATCTTGTTTATGGGTAAGAGGCAGGCTATTAATTTCATAACTCTTTCTCAACAAAATTAAAAAATAACTGAATCTTCAGCATATCACTTTCTCATGATCTTCTTCTTTTCAAGTTGATGGACACTCTTAAAAAACTTTGAGTCCAGTAGGTGGCCATGCCATTTGCAGCATTAGTGACTAGTGTTGCTCATGAGGTCCTCTTAAGTACATTTGGGGCACTCTCTTATGATGAGAGTTAAAGATTTTCTAATTGGATTCACATAGGGCTGATCAGATAAAAATGGTCAACATTTGCTCAGTTGCCAAAGAGAAGCTTTCATTTCATCGAGTTATAAATCACAATGGGGCTCTAGAATCTTTAATTTCAAAAAAAGTATTGTCAGGTAAAAGTTTGTTGAGTAACCCTTATACAGCAAATAGCGCAGATACCAGCCAGTCATTTGTTTATTAGACGATTCTGGCAATGACCTCATTTGCTAACATCTGATGCTCGACAAAACTGGGTCTGCGACCTTAGGAAGTATTACACACTGAACTGGTCATCTGATTAAAGTAATCTACATCTTGAACCTATTAAAATCAGCTATTTATCCTACATTTTGATTTGGATTGTCACTGAAACGAGAATGCAAAATAAATTTAAAAAAAAGGAAGAATTAGCCTTATGGCTGGTTATATAGAGGTGTTATTTCATTGTAAGCATTACCTAATAACAGTTTAATTAAAATGACCCTGCTTGCAATGGCAAAAGGCCTATTGACAGGGTTAGGGCTCAATAATATGTAGTCAGCTGTTTAAAATCAATCAACTTCACCACAACTGAGGTCATAATATGATAAGATAATAGTTGCTAACACTGTCTCTTACAATATGTGTTAGATTTTTTTCATATTTTACAAAAACTAAACCCATTCAACAGGCGTGATCAGCTGGATTTCATGGAAAAAAAAAAATATTTTTCTTAAAATCTCATTTGTATTTCACTGTTATTAATTTATATGTACAGAATAGCGATACCATAAGTCAAAGAATTGATGTACTTCTACACAAGAATTAAAGGTTTATTAGAAGTAGCTATTTCAAAACTACAAAAATTCATAGACAATAATTTTCTATGGCAAAAAATTTACATGTTGAGCATGGAAAGTCAAAAGTTGCTAGCATTGCAATCCATTGATAAAGATTGCTCTCAAATAGCCAAGGAGAAATAAGACTGGAATCCAGTGAGAATGGAAGCCAACTTCACCATGTTTGGGCAAAGGCTATGCAGGTTGATTGATCATTAGGGTCATAAGTACACATCACTATGTTAATTAATTTCAGCTCCATATTATCACCAGCGTATAATATTCACAATGGATATTTGAGTCTCTGAATTGGCTGCAAGACCCTGTGCAGTAGCAATTTTTTTGTCAATATTTAAAGTGAAGAAGGAGACATTGTATAACTGTTTCTTTCACTCCCTTACTTTTGTCGCATCATCCTATTTCACTTACTCAATGCTGTGTATTCAATGACAAACTGTTTCTTGCGCAATGGTTGACAGAGCTAACTTCAGAGACACAAAGATCCGCTGTAAATATTATAATGCACACTCTCCAAAGAGATGGTATAAATACTCTTTAGGGATTCTTACTAACTTTTCATTTAAAAACTCATCACATCAGTCATTGTTGTCAAAGGAAATTGAGTATCTACAAAATTGATGTTGTTGAACATAGATATTTTATTTTGTGGTTTATTTGATTCAATCATGAATTTATATGTACTAATGTTACAACATAAGTGAAAAACTGACCTTAAACTAGCCTAGCATAGTATGTAGTTTCAATAGATTGCAAGGCCAGCTCTCACTGGTTTTGTTACCACTGAAGTGCGAAGTGCTGTCTCTAGTGCATAGTGAGATTATGGTTTAATTTTCACAGAAGTAGTAGTAGCTAAGGTGTAGTAGCGACTTGAGGTAGCTGTAAAAAGTAGAGACATGTGCACTGGCACTGCAAAATAAAAGAATATACATAACATAATGCCTGTGTTCCCCAAAGGGTTAGGCAGGGATCTTATAGTACAATAATAGAATCTTATAAGAAATAAGCCAAGTAAAGTTACAAATAAGGGTACAAGGGTAGGGTAGGGTTACAAGTAAGGGTTATAATAGTCAGGTGACCACGTTGTTTCCTTTAGCTGAATCTAAATCTATAGGAGAACGTCCATATTTACTAATGCATTTTTAGATAAAAATAGTGTTATCCTTCTACTAATCCTAATCTGGTAACCAGCTTATACCAGTTTGAGAAAATCTGATCAGCGCACAAAACGTTATACTCAAGAATTATGCCCGTATAAAGATTGTACTTCCTACTATTTTATTAGTAGAAAAGTCAATAAATTTCAACTTGAGAAAATAGGTCATCTGCCAGATTAACATTCTTAACTGGCGATCTTCCAACAAAGGACTATTCAATACTATGTTTATTGTAGGAGGATAAATATGACATAATAATTCTCTCTAGATATACACCTACTCTTTTATATTTTTTTGAGATACTTATTCAATTGTTTTTATTTTATTTTATGAACCGTAATGAATGTAGGTTTCTTTTGAAAAAAGGGCATGTCTATTTATTGGATTGTGTCTTTCACCGGATTATTGCAAGCACCGTGATTTTTGAAATCTCGCAATATTATATCTTAATAAATTGTGATCATAGAAATATTTCGTTTACAATAAAACACATCAAAATTCGTTTGTTTATAATCTATCCGTGTCTTGCTGAGAGATTATGAATAATTTAACGGTTTTTGCAATTATACAGTGAAAAAAAAATACAAATCTGCTTGTTCATACCTCCAATAATTCTACCCAATAAATCTCAAAAATGTACCCTCATAACTAAAATAAATGTTTCCTATTTAGCCTACAAGACGGTGTCTGGTGTGAACGGACCCCTGGTCATCTTGGACGAGGTCAAGTTCCCCAAGTTCTCCGAGATTGTACAGCTGAGACTTGCTGATGGCACCCTCCGCTCCGGTCAGGTATGTTCGAGATAGATTTACTTTAAATATTTTAGTTGTAATGTATGTACGCGTTTTTCCTTATATGTATCTTTAGCAGGATGATGAAGTTACATATAAGGAAAAAACGCGTAGTTGGAATTTACAAGGAATCATAGAAGGATATGGTAACATCAGTCTCGATGAAGGAACTCGAAGGTGTGCTTTGGAAACCTTTCGATGGCCTATTAGAAAATCTATTTAGTTTGGACTCAATAAACTCAACTAGTCCTATTAATTCAGTGTGCTTTTGTAAATTGGTAAAGCGTCATATTCAAGCTTAAAACACCGTATACACACATGGTAACACTGGATCAAAAAACCGTCCCTCGACATGGTCCTTCGAGTTGGATTGCTGTCCCCAATATTCCAATAATTCCCGGCGGAGCAGTAACGGTGTGTCGCGAGGCGTGACTCGGATACACCAATCAAACGAATATATTCAAGCCTACGTCATATTATGACAACGAGTTTTGATTGGGTAACACCGCGTCAGAAGGCGTCACGTTACGACACAAAGTAGTCATGTGAAAATGTCTATGCTTAAACAATGATGCTTCTTCTGTTAAGTATGAGGACCTGGATTGGATTCACGGGTCGGGCTTTGACATTTGAAATTTCACAATAGCAGCCCGGAGTCTGGACTACTGACTGGTTGATGGGACCTAAACATAACTGTTTCTACAGTACTCGCCAAACTTCTTGGCCGCCCTGAAGTTGGCTACAATGGCTGCGTAGTAGTAAATTTCATACAATAACAGCACCGCGCCGAGCCTTGCGCATCGGAAAGCCAACTTCAGAAGTTTGGCGAGAACTAAATATAACCTGAGTGACCTGGATGAGGCTGGTACAGGAACGTGTGGACTGGTATAAAAAAAGAGGGGTCTATGCTCAGCTGTGGGCGAAGCCAGACTCCATCCAGAACAGATACATTTAGAGACTGACGATGATGAGACAACTAGTGGAATGATGGTGTACTATAGGACGTGATGTTACATATGCTGTTCTCTTCCCCAGGTGCTCGAGGTCAGCGGCACCAAGGCCGTGGTCCAGGTGTTCGAGGGTACCTCGGGTATCGACGCCAAGAACACTCTCTGCGAGTTCACCGGCGATATCTTGCGTACTCCCGTGTCTGAAGATATGTTGGGTAAGTGGATCAGCTACTGTTAGGATAAACCTTGTGGCTGTCAAATTAGTTCCACGTATATGGCGATAAGTGCTTGTGGCGACATATTTTCATCTAGTATCCACCGCATAGCAAAGCATTCAGCGAGTATAGTTCTCGCCAAACTTTTTGCCCTTCTTCCTGAAGTTGGCTACAATGGCTGCGCAGTAGTAATCTCATACAAAAACAGCAGCGTTTCGTGCCTTGCGCATCAATCAGGGTGGCCAGAAGTTTGGCGAGAACTATAACCTCATTGGTTTACAAATTCAATTCTTCTAAATTGAATCTTCACTGTGACATTTAGATGGTAGATCTGAAATTTTGTTATATACAGACAATGGTCAAATGGTTTGAATTTTGATAAAATTAAAATTGCATCATTATTCTTCAAAATCATGCGGCCGATTACTGTATTGAGTACTTGGAGTTTCTTAACTCAGAAATCGGGGGATACGGTTGTAGATGAAAATTACAATTTACGGTTAAATGTGAAAGCCATCTTGTGCTGTTAAATGTTAAAGTATTAAATTTAAAATGTATCTTTGGCCTTGCACTAGTTTTGTGATGCGGCGTCATTTAATATCACGTATATGTTAAATGATAGTCAAAATGCTCGGACTTTATTATGAGTTTGTGACTAAAAACCCATGACTAGTGGTCGAAATTGATGAATACGTAACGAAGTCGCTCGTTTGTTTTGCATAGAATCTTCTTGCTTCGTCGAACATTTTTTTTCAAACTGACTAATGACTGAGGGGTGAAAAGTAATACAAACCATATACAAAAGGTCAAAATTACCTATCTTTTTGACACTCTTTTATTAACTTGGTATGTATGTATCTATATATCGGAAGCTTTGAACGTGATTTTTACCCCCTTCAAAACGTCGAATTACTTTGAAACTTTGCACACTTATCAAGGACCGATAACAATGCAATAATTTAAATAGTTTGTCCCATCATCCTTACCAGAATCTCTTCACCCCACGCTTTTTACAATAGCATTTTTTTTTGTTCTTCACATTATTCTTAATTTAAATTGATTGAAAATTATTTTTTGAACTATCTTTAATAACCCAATCTCAGAACACCTAACAAAAGATTAAAATATCAGGTGATCACTATCAAATGTTTGCTTCGTTACGTAACGTCGTCAGTGCTACGTATGTACAATAGACAATCTTCTTAGACTTCTTGTCTATTGTTGTTGTATTGTATTCTATGTAGAAATTTTTTCCTAAAATGTAGTCTTAAGGTAAAATTGCTGCTAAATGCTAAAAAAACATAACACTCATTTTCTTAAGCTTTCATGAAAAATAAATGGAATCAATTCACGGAATTACTACTACTATTACTATTTACTCGCTTCATGGTAGATTGCTTACCACCAGGTGAAATCGAGGTCAAGAGAGAGCTCATCAGGAATAAAAAAAATATATAAATAATAACCTAATATTTATCTTTTTCCACTAGGTCGTGTATTCAACGGATCCGGCAAGCCCATCGACAAGGGACCCCCCATCCTGGCCGAGGCCTTCTTGGACATCCAGGGCCAGCCCATCAACCCCTGGTCCCGTATCTACCCTGAGGAGATGATCCAGACTGGTAAGCTTATTATTATGATGAAGACAGATTTAGGAGACGAAGGAGATGGCGGGAGAAACTGGGGAAAGGAAACACGGGCTTGCGAAAGATACAAGGAATGGTAGGAGGCTTATATCCAAAAGGGGTGTGACAGTGCAGGCTAGCAAAAAAAAAAGTAGATTACAACTTCATAATATCTGAAATAGTGAGAAGAACCCGAAATAAACCCTATAAAAATGCTATTTCAATTGCCCCTTGTAGCAATGTCAAGAAAAAATGCAACTCAAGTTAAAATTTCATGTTCCATGTTTGTTACTGTAAATCCATACTTGATATAATAAATGCGAAAGTAACTGTCTATCTGTCCGACTGTTACCTTTTTACGCTTAAGCCGCTGGACCGATTTAGATGAAATTTGGTATGGAGATAGTTTGAGACCCATGGGAAGGACATAGGACAGTTTTTAACCCGGAAATCTTCCTTAACCGGTTGAATGCCGTAATTACCGAAACAATGTAAAAGCCATTGTGTCCCGCGTGGATTCACGTTTCGGGTACTCAAGGAGTTAAGGGGGTTAAATAATTAGTTCAGCATACAAACTGCCACCCAAGGGGGATCTACCTGTCGCCCCTAAATAAGCTATTCGAATAACTAATGCTACGCAGACGAAGTCGCGGCAACAGCTAGTAAATAATATGTGTTTTCCAGGTATCTCCGCTATTGATGTGATGAACTCCATCGCCCGTGGTCAGAAGATCCCCATCTTCTCGGCTGCTGGTCTGCCCCACAACGAAATTGCCGCACAGATCTGTAGACAGGCTGGTCTTGTCAAGGTGAGAACCATTATTTAAAATTCGCATGTTTCAGATACATATTCGACATTTTACTTAAATTTTTAATGACGAAATTTTTTCTTCCTATAATTTACTCAATTCTAAATTTTTTCCCCACCAGATGTCCGGCAAATCAGTGATCGACGACCACGAGGACAACTTCGCCATCGTGTTCGCCGCTATGGGTGTGAACATGGAAACCGCCCGGTTCTTCAAGCAGGACTTCGAGGAGAACGGTTCCATGGAGAACGTGTGCCTGTTCTTGAACTTGGCCAACGATCCTACCATTGAGAGAATTATTACCCCGCGTTTGGCTTTGACCGCTGCCGAGTTCTTGGCTTATCAGTGTGAGGTAAGGAATAGGATATTATTTCGTTTATTCACTTATTATACACATCTATATTTTTAAATATTTCTTACTACAAATCATACAAAAAATATAAATATAAAAAATAGTAGCTCACCCACAGACATAAATCTAACTAGATGACGCGATTGTATGTACTTCGCGTGCCAACAAACGGAGTATAGTTAGTACGATATATATATATATATATATTATAGTAGTTACGATCAATTATCGTAATCTGGGCTTTTCATTTAGCATTATCGGCACCGGAAATCCACCGAAATCTAGAACTTTTTATGCCTTATTGAGCTGTAAAGAATGTATAGAAAAAGTTGGCCGAGGCATTGGAAATGTTTTCTTTCATTGATAAGTAAATTTGTTTTTAAATTGTTTGTGAAAAAGTGGCACGCTTGGTTTTCATACAGATGGACTTTGTGTTATCCAGTTAGATTTATGTCTGTGGGCTCACCGATATCGGGAACAAGGTCCAAGCTACCGGTAATCAGGGCTCCTGAGACAGGAACCTCCAGCTGTCCAACGAGAGTTTCCTAAGATGTTAGTCAAGGCTTGTGGCGATTAAGACATACCTGGCACGACTATCGGTACTGTGACGGCTGAGTCCACATTCCACATGTGGGCAGCCTGTGTGTCAAGTCAAGACATTTGCATATCTTTCTCTGCTTTTACGAGGTTCCTGCTTTGCGGGACATTCATATTATTAATTAATGTAATTAATTAGATCCCTCTTAGTGCAAATGGCGAGCTTTGACGTAGAGTTATGACGTTTCAAATAAGTATTAAATGCTGTAAAAACAACCTCTAGTGTGGAAGCAAGATTTACTGATCAACCACCGTTCCTGAAAACATATCAAACATTATTGAATTGTAAAGCTGTATTGAAATTCAATAAAGAGATTAAAGAAGGAAGAATTTAAGAGACTAACCCTCAGTTTCCCACCTTAAAATTATCGGAGAATTAATGTGACAAATTGTCAAGCACGCGTTATCTGCTGTGATTGGTTAAATGAATTTTCAACAGCCAATCAAAGAAGATAACGCGTGTTTGACAATTTGTCACATTAATTCTCCGATAATTTTAAGGTGGGAAACTGACTGTTAAAGTCTTGCTTTACCGATTCTTCATCACATGCACTTGTAGAGATGATAGCCTTAAGTGTATTATCTTTCACTGCAATTCTTATAATTGTGTAATGTTGTAAAATGTTAACTGTTTGAGAATAAATGAAATTCTGAAAACAGATATTTGTGTCTCTGAAGTTGGCTCTGCGAACCATTGCGTTACACTTTGTCATAGAGTACACTGTATAGATTGAGCAGTGGTGGCCCAGTGGTAGCGGCCGCAACTTACCGAGTTACAGGTCGTGGGTTCGAACCCAGGCAGGCGCTTTACTTTGTCTAAATTTTTCATCACCACCGCTCTTAAAACGGTGAAGGTAAACATCGTGAGGAAACCGGCATGTCCTAGAACCAAAAATTCTAAAACTTGACATCCACCAAACCTGCACTGGGCCTGTGATTATGGATGTGTCCCAGCAGTGGGAACATTAAAAGGCTGATGATGATATTCTGAAAACAGACGAAGACTAAAGATCATGTGTTGCTATTGTTAAAATATTGACTTTGTCTGTATAGAAACACGTGTTGGTCATCCTAACTGACATGTCCTCATACGCCGAGGCTCTGCGTGAGGTGTCCGCCGCCCGTGAGGAGGTACCCGGACGACGTGGTTTCCCAGGTATGCTATTATTTTTTATTTTCAACTACCAAGCGCTGATCAAAATTTTCTCTAGGAGTCGACGTCGCACGCGGCGCATTTGAGAATATGACTGTGATATTTCTATGATTTTTCAATTTTTCTTTGATATTTCCTAATTTTTTCTATTAAAACCCAACTTGTTTTTACGGTACGGAACCCTAAATTTAAGAAGCCACGCACTTGGCCGGTTTTTAACATAAGATAATTAGAAGCTATTAATAACGTCAGAAAATAGATCATTCTGCCTCTCAGTTCTATGGAAAGACTCACTCTTTGCTTTTTTGTGTCATCTGTTGCCACTTATAAATACCTATTGTGTGGGGATGAAGGTATTGGAAGATTATAACAATATCGGTCATATTGAAGTGGGAGTACGAAACGATAATACTCCACTTCGGACGGTGTTTCGCGATTTCTCTGTGACCTTAACGTATGTGATCTTAACATATATAAGCACTTCCCAGAAATCCTCATAAACTAGTAAAATACATACACCAATCAATCAATCTCAGATAATATAATACTAGCATACAGATGCCTCATACCATACAAAGAAACCGTGCCTACGTAACTAGCGTTTTTTGTCTGATTAAGATGATTATTTTTATAAGTACTTCGATCGCGTTCGGTTCCGTTACACGGCTATTGATGGTGTTAGAAGCGAATTGCAAGTAACACGTTTTTCTCGGTTCGTGACATTTTTTCTTTAAATGCAGTGACGATTTGTTTTATAGTATTTTTTGCACGTTTTTACATAACTAACCTAACCTAACAATATCTATTTGTCCTCAGGTTACATGTACACCGATTTGGCCACCATCTACGAGCGTGCCGGACGTGTGGAGGGCAGGAACGGCTCCATCACCCAGATCCCCATTCTTACTATGCCCAACGACGACATCACCCATCCTATTCCTGACTTGACAGGTTATATTACTGAGGGACAGGTACGAAACATTTTCTTTTATAAGTATTGACAAAATGAAGTGTTCATTTTGTCAAAACTATCTATCTATACTAAGATTTGTATGTTTGTATGTAACGAATAAACTTAAATACTACTGGACCGATTTCAAAAATTCTTTCACCGTTGGGAAGCTACACTATCCCCAGGTGACATAGGCTACTTTTTATCCCTGTATTCCCACGGGAACGGGAACTACGCAGGTGAATCCGCGAGGCGTCCGCTTGTATCTCATAAACGCGTATACTGATTTACATGATTTAAACGGATACAATGATTCTACGCCTATACCTTTCTTTTGAGACCAAAATATCTCAATAAAGAAAATCATGTTTTCAAGTTACGTAAGGTACAAGTCGGCTCAATGGATTTTACTTTTTTTTTATCTAGCGGCGACTTGAGTTGGGTAGACTTATCTGCCAAATAATTCCATACCAGTTCTTATTAAATTATTGTTCTCTGTACAGATCTACGTAGACCGTCAGCTCCACAACAGACAGATCTACCCTCCAGTCAACGTGCTTCCTTCCCTGTCTCGTCTCATGAAGTCCGCCATCGGTGAGGGCATGACCCGCAAGGACCACTCTGACGTCTCCAACCAGCTGGTAAGATATTTTTATTTATTATTTATGGGCAAATGCAAGGAGCAGATTTATCTTCTTTGGCAACTTAGCCGATAATGACTATTCTGTCAGGTGTCGTGTAGGCGTATTTTTTTATGATTCATTGTAGCTGGCAACAGGGAAGGTTGTGAATTTCTTTTTCTTATTGATGGCAAGAAAAAGTATTTTTCAAACTGTTTTTGCTGAAATCGTCATCTGTAAAAAATAAAACTTTGTCTACATTTGCGTTTCATAGTTATGGAATGACTTCACCTTGGGTTCGTTTTCTAGTTTGGACACTATCATTGGATATTTCATTTTGTTTGGCAACAACATCAGTTTTGTGTGACAAATAACAAGTTAAATATGATCAAGTCCAATAATGAATATCGTTTTCATAAGACGATAGAGTCTGGCAAACGAAAGTAGACACTCGAATTATTTGCAAACTTTTTACATGGCAATGCTATACAGATGTCAACATCATTTTTTGGTGATTTGTTGTGGTCTTGATAAAAGCATTTATTAAGTGAAAAATGAATAAAACAATTAAAGGTGGATCAAGGGAGATGTTGTTTCGCATGATGTTTAATTATCAAGAAAAACAACAGGAGAAAGATGTCGAATTCAAACAATGACAAGATTGTTTACGTGTGATGTTAGATTTCATAAGTTAGTATGACGCTAATAAGTTGATATTTTGGCTTAATTCGTAATCACTATTTATCTTCGATATATAATATCGAAAGTATTTCCTACTTAAAGAACCTGTAGTATTTTTATTCAGACGAAGTAATATAAATAATTCTAAAGTATCAAATTAGGTTATTCCAGGTATTTTAAACTAGTTTTGGGGTTTCTATGCTGATATTTTTTAAATTTGCCGCGCTTTTTCAGTCTCTACTTTCTTTTGCCAGACTACATACATTATATAACATTCCCTCTGCTGAGACACAAGCATCCACTGTAAGAGGGAGTCACCTATAATCCACCATGCAGATACAGTATGGGTTAGTGGATGTTACATGTCTTTTGATTGTAGGACATACTGGTTCTCCTTTACCGTTTCAGAGCAATCCACTACTCTTAACACACATAATATTAGCACTAAAGTGACGTGTTTGTTCCCTTGCAGTACGCTTGCTACGCCATCGGTAAGGACGTGCAGGCCATGAAGGCCGTGGTGGGAGAGGAAGCGCTGACCCCCGACGATCTGCTGTACCTCGAGTTCCTCACCAAGTTCGAGAGGAACTTCATCTCTCAGGTAATAAAATTTATTGATTTATTCACTGACGTACGACGCACGCGAGTGATTTGTGGAGGTCAAACGGACCTCTCCACTGGTATTCAGCTGTATCCACCCCTTAGACTAAACAGGTGATGATAACTGACAGACAATGCACAGCTTTATCGGTTAGATCTAGAAGTATATCATAAGCACAAGAGTTCCCTTACATGAACGAAGCTGAGCACTTAGGAAAAATTAAAAACGATACATCGATTGAAGGTGATAAGAGGGTATTAATGTTTAAATGGAAGTCTTTGTTTGTGAAAGTTGGTAATGACTTTTTTTTTTGGAAACTATCCATGAAAATGAAATCCCAGCGGGCACACGATTTTTGTGATATTATTTATGGCTTGTATCCTACACTGATTAAGGAGTAGCTTGTGGCTGAATAACAACAGCCGCACTGGACGGTCATCAAGGTTAAGCAACGCTTGACAAGGTCGGTCCGTGAATGGGTGACCATTTCAACATACCGAGTTTCCTCCGTGCCTCGGAAAGCACGTTAAGCCGTTGGTCCCGGCTGTCATTTGAAGATCTTTGACAGTCGTTACGGGTCGTCAGAAGCTTGAGATCTGACACCATTCTTGCCAAAGTGTACCGTGTTACCCAGTTACTGGGTTGTGGAGGTCAGATAGGCAGTCGCTCCATGTAAAACACTGGTACTCAGCTAAATCCCGTAAGACTGGAAGCCGACCCCAATATAGTTGGGAAAACGCTAGGCAGATTGATCCATATATTGGTTAACTTTACATATTTTATTACATAACATTAAATAATTGATCTACACGAAAAACTTCACATTGTTCAAATTTATTACTAACACAATAATTTACCATCTCCAGGGTAACTACGAGAACCGCACAGTATTCGAGTCCCTGGACATCGGCTGGCAGCTGCTGCGTATCTTCCCCAAGGAGATGCTCAAGCGTATCCCCGCTTCCATCCTCGCAGAGTTCTACCCGAGGGACTCGCGCCACTAAGCAACCCCTACCGTGGTCAAGGCTAGCTGCACGGTTGGATGTGCTTGTATGGGCAGCTAAGGGCAGTTTCGAGCTATTTCAGTCAGTTTTGGGCTATTTTGACATCGTAATATCAAGCAATGCTACCAAATTGTTGGTAAATTTATAAATACATGAAGCAATTAAAAGCAATAGTAATTATATTGCTTCTGGAAAATTTTGCCAGTTAAAACTTGCTGAAAAACTGCCCGTATAAGCTCAACTACACACAATCAACGTGCCAGAAATATCTAAAGTGACCCCTGTTAGCCCCGATCATGATATTCTTGTAAGATAAAATACTGTTTAATAGTAAGTTGTTAATAGTTTATTATAATGTATTACATACATGTATTATGATCATGTGCAAAATTATATAAACGCGTTTAAATCGTAAGTAACGGCCATCATAATGCAGAACAAGACCGACTTGTGTATATATTTTCATCGTTAATATTCTAGAGAATGTACTAAGCGGTTAAATTATTATGTATTTGAATAGATGCCATTTATTTGTCTTTTTTTTTTCGGTGCTTCGGACACTATAAACGATATTTAAAGCTAAAGAAAGTTATTTTTTGTGTGCACAAATTGTTGACATGTGTTCAAATTATATGTAATAAATAATCAAAACCTGTTGTAAATCAAGATGTTGCTATTTAATGTGTGAACTTCCGCCGTTTTTGTGATGTGACAGATATTATTTATGTAAATAAAAATAAAACAATAGCCCAGTAACAACATGTTACATTCCAAATTAAGTTTTCCTGTTCACTCCAGCCGACTCTGTATTCAGCTATTTAAAGTGAATTAGGATACTGTTGTTTTCAATGGAAATAAAATATAGAAAGTTATTATTGTTTGTTTCACTACAATTACGTTGCATATTGGCACGGAGTCCCAGCGCTAACAAAGAAAATTTGGTTCAAATAAATGTCACTAGATGGCGCGATATGCTTCTTCTAGAGTTGATCATAAAAACTGTTATTTTATTAGTCAACTCAAGCACAAAATTATCGAATACAGCAATACTAGCGGACGCCTCGCGGTTTCACCCGCGTAATTCTCGTGCCCGCGGGAAAACGGGGATAAAAAGCAGTCTGCCACCCGGGAATAGTGTAACTTTCCAACGCAACGGTGAAAGAATTTTTGAAAACGGTCCAGTAGTTTTTAAGTTTATTCGTTACATACAAAAATACAAATCATTCCTCTTTACAATATTAGTATAGATATAGATTGGGCTCATAATTCACATTTCAAAGATTATTTGAACGGATCATTTAAAATTGATTCCAATAGATGGCGCGGTTTAAAGTTTCTTAGGAATGCCACTCGTTTATTTTTAATTTATTGTGTGACACATTTTGGTACAATGAAACTATAAAAACTTGCAAAAAATACTATAAAACAAATCGTCACTGTATTTAAAGAAAAATATTGTCACTAACCGCTAACACCATCTATAGCCGTGGAACGGAACCGAACGCGATCGAAGTACTTATAAAAATAATCATCTTAATCAGACGAAAAATGCTAGTTACATCGGCACGGTTGCTTTGTATGGGATGAGGCATCTCTATGCTAGTATTATACTGTGATATTGGTGAGCGTAGACAAGTAAAATGCTATTAACATTTTCTTCTATTTTCCCCTGCCACACTATCATTAACTCCGTTTTCTTCAAAAACATTCCACATATTCATGATCTTTGAGTGTAATTGCTTGATCGCAATTTAGAACTCTTATTTCAACTGTAATTCAGTACGATATCAATATTAAGATTGCTCGTGTATTTGATGCTCTGTATACACTGAAGTAGTTTCGAGCAACTTGCAAAATCATTATTTTTGAATAACCTGTTTTAGTTTTCGGGATAGTTCTCGCCAAACTTCTTGGCCGCCCTGATGATGGCTACAATGGCTGCGCAGTTGTAAATCTCAAACAAAAATAAGTTAATAAAAAAATAAAATACCCGATATTCGCAAACTGGCTGACCAAAACCAGATGTATCATCCGAGTGCACAGCATGATTTTTTCTTCTTTATGTATTTTTAGTTCGCTTCTTAAGCAGTCTTGTTTTTAGATTTTTTGAATTTTGAAATTGAACATCTCAAAATCCTTTATTTTGATACCCCACACGATGGGTTTGGAAGAAAAAGAAAAATTGGGCGCCCACAATATGGCGCCAAAAATCCGCAAATTGCTGCGCTTAGACCTCTTTTCTTGTGCCTATCTGCACGTTTCTGTGCCAGCCTTATCCGGGTTCTAACCGCGATGGTAATGTCGTCTGCCCATATCGCCGCCGGAAGCCTGTTATTTCTTCTTCCAGACCTTGGACGCCAGTCAGTCACCGCCTTACTCCAATAGCTTTACAGCCTACAATTTTTTTTTTTACATTTTTGACCATTAACTGCATTATTATGTTGGCATCTAAGTGCAAACTTCATATCAATTCAATTAACCAATTTATAAAAAGTTATAACTTTAATGATTGCCACAGGTAATTTATCCAAATATTAAATAATCGGTCGACATAATATAACACACTATCAGTAAATTATTTCACTTATCAATAATTTATCATTATTTATCGTTGTTGTCCGTTTGCATTTGTAGAGGAAAGATAATCGTGATGGTGAATGCAGATGTGATGCTTTGTCTGGTAATCTGCCTACATTATCTGTGGTATAAAAGTACTGGGTCGTGATTGCTTTACAATGAATGAATATAATTAAGTTTGTGAAGAAACCTGTCAGTCGAACCAAAAATACGAAAACTTCACTAGGCTTGGGTGTAGGAATATTGCCCACGTCCTCTGAAACTTGAAAGAGTCGATGCCAATGTCCCAGCAGTGGCAATATTCTATAGTGTGGGACTTGTAAAATACTTCAAAAGCCGGACTTGCGGCTTGCTAGGGCCATGTCGGCCCTCGCTTCTATCTGCCCTGTTTGTTCAGTGTGTGTTTGTCGCAGAAATACATACTTATAGTAGGTACCTAGTAATATCCGGTCAATGTGCACGCAGGCAAAGCACACTTACACCAAGAAGTTAACTCAGTTACTTGTTAACACGAGATTTAATTAACAAGTAGGTATGTCATACATAATCAGCCGGATTAGCTAAACTCGGCGTTTGTAAAATAACCCAGGGTGGCGCAAGCGAGCCTTCGTGAATGCCCCGCTTTAAGAATCTTTATACAATACATTAACACAAACAGCTCAGGATCGTAGCATGTGGCAGTCTGTAGTTTCTGCCTACCATATGGGGGAAAGGCGTGAACTTATCTATATAAAACAGCTCATAGTTAAACGTTAAACAACTCCAAGTACATACTACTTACATTAATTTAGTTGGTTGAATATATGAAAAAAACATTTTCTTGTGTGAACATAAATATTTAATTAGGTAGGTACAAGTACCTACATTACAAATTGAGTGACATAGTCACGAAATAGTAACTTACACACATCATAACATAAAACAAAATAGATAATTGACTTTTTTTAAACATTTTTCCGTAGGTAAAACAAAAAGTAGGACCTTACGTGCCTACCTAGTAAAAACAAATACCTAGAACGTAAAAAAAATGCATGGACAAACACTTATAAACCTAAAATCAGTATCAGGGAGCCTTATTACTTATGTAACTACCTACTACAATTAGGTGTTGTTTGAATGAAACCTATAAAATGCCCTTAGTTATAAGTTATCATCGCTTCGATTTTTCTCTTGTTCAACTTTTTTCAATTTGACTTTGCATTCCTCTTTGGTAATAAACTCCTTAATTTTATTATCGTTTTCAAAGTTTACTTTATTCTCACCCTTAACTCTATTAAAACGATTCACAAACTTATCACTGACTTCAACAAAGCTTTTGACACTAACATCCTTGATCAGACTTTCGTAACCCGCCCGTACTTCCTCAATTCTGCTACAAGTAGTGTCTGGGAAGATGGTCACTAAATCGTCCTTGAATTTTTTCTTCTTCAAAACATACTCTCTATACTCGTCTAACGTAGGGAACTTTTCGTTGTCTTTGACACAATGTTGATACAAATTATATAGTGACAGGATTTTACCCAATTCCAACTGATTAATCGGTTCAAATGTCAGCATAGTCTCGCCTTCAATATTGTTGACAACAACTTGTTCAGCATTATTGAACAATTTGCTATAGAACGATTCATTTTGGTCGATAGTGAAAAAGGGGCGGAATGTTTTTTTGCAAATATGAACTTCTGTGTCACCGGTACGATTCAGAAAGTGAACGTACTCTTCCAGATTGACTTCCTCTGCAATAACGTCGTCTCGCAGCATTTCTTTATGCTTCAACTTTAAATAATTAAGCTTTTTCACATTCGACGAATATTCAATTTCACTGATTAGAAAACCGTTTACTTTTTTGAAAATTTTCTCTACCATGTACAAAACTTTGTCTCTGCGTGATGGAATTTTCTTCAGAATCATCACATGCCTCATTAAATCCTTTCGCTTGTTGATAGTGTCCAAGTCTAACTTGTAGTTCAGATAGATCAAGATTTCGATCATAGCATGTGCGACGCCGTAATACATTCTCAGACGTTCGTGAGAAAAACGTTCAGGATCGTCTTTGAAGATGAGCGTGGACATCTCGACGCAGTACCACAGAGCAGAAGGTAAGGTACAATTCACTTGAGGATCCAATGGTAGAGATGACAGTCCAATTTTGCATTTCGTTGTACTGATACGCCTCAACGCGTACTTTTTGAACTGTGCGACTACGTTTTCGTCCATCCATTGTTTCTTCTCACAAATTTTCCATAACACGAAGTAAAACAGACCGATGTTATATTTTACTTTCTTGAAGTTGAAGTAGGTGGCAGACAGAATGTAGTCGTTGTATCTATCGAAGTCATCAGTATCCACCAGCACTAGCCCGCCGTGGAATGGTCGCCGAGTTCGAGGCTCTAATTTGGTTTCTTGCTCCAATAACTGTTTGTAAACAGTTAAGGTGTAGAAATAACCCAACGAGTCATTAAGGTCAGGATCCTCCAACAAAAACAATGGACATTCCATCATGGCATTGAATTTTGAGAATGATGCCGTTGATTCCGATGATTGGAAAATAAGTTTCTCCAGCAGATTCAATTCTGTGCATAAGATTACAGGAATACCTTTCTCGTCAGCCAAAATTATGTCAGGAAACTCGATTTCTTGGTCAGCTGTGAAATTGACATTCTCGATCTGTTCTTCAGGAACTTCATTTCTGAATGTGTTCTCGAATTTCAAAGCGTCGAAGTCATAAGACTTGTTATCATTGACGATGTAGTTAATTAAAGTGGAAATCGACTTCTCAATGTCTACTTTCAAATCGTATGTTGGATTGCTGAAACTTGTGTACCAGTTTGAATTCTTAAATTGAGTTATAAATGTATTTTTGTCCATCGTATCAGGAAAGTAGTCAATCGACGAGGACGACGACGTCGACACAGCGTTCAACCTATTTTTCAACTTTTTCAGCTTTTCAATTTCGGCGAGAGATTTAGCATTGTTTTTACCTGAAGTTAGGAACTTGAATCTAATGTAAGACTTCAGACTCTCTTTTTCGGTAGCAAAGTTGTCGGCGGTAATTTTATCGTAGTCATATTCCTTAGAAATATCAGTTTCATCGAATAGTTCATTGTTGCGGTAAATTAAACATTGGCTCTTGATGAACGACGCAGTTACCGATAGGTCAATACACCGCAAGTCTTCACTTATGGCGTGAAACACGACCTTTTCGTAATTCATATTTTCATTAAGTACTAAACATTTTTCGAAGCTCTGCCTGTTGATCAGGCCGTCGGTGATGATGTATAACAATTTAATTTTGTCGGCACTGTTATCAATATTTGCTTTTACCCACTCAATAATAGTTTCAGGCAAAGTGTTAGTGCCTCTGCCTTCTTGATCCATGTACGCATTACGAGCTTTTGTTTCGTTGATTTCCTCACACTGGTTCCCCCAATGTAAATAAACAATTTGTGATTCTTCATTAGCGAAGGCACTGTTGATTTGATTGACGTCACTTTTAAATTGTTCGAGAGTTGAAAGTCCACTTTGATGGTAGTACTTCACTCCATCTGTTGACATGGAGAAATCTTTTGCGTAAATGTAATAGTTAACCATTATGAACTGTGATGATAGTTTGGTAAACAATATTATTGAGACGGATAGTGACACAGAACTCTCTCTCTCCGGCGAGAGCAGTATACTGTATCCTCGACATCGACAGTCAAGACTGAAATATAAACCGCCAATACCGGCTTATAAAGCCTCCACACACGGGTAAACATAACTAACCGAATTCCTTATCTGCATTCAGTCAGTCAGTCAGTCACAGGCGTCAGTTTGGCCTGACCGGAGGCGACGCCCGCCGCACGCAAACTCACGTACCTTGATGACAACACATGATTCACATGTCATGATCAGTGTTGCCGATAACCATGGTCTCGATTAGTCAAAAACCTTACTGAAAATCCCCAGTTTTGGGGAAAATTAAATAAAATATTCCCCACATCTGCCCCACAATTTTTATCAAATATATAAAAGTAATATTAATTATATAAATAAAACATATCATCTGAAGCATCAAATTTTAAGCTCCCTCCTGTCTTCTACCTTCTCTAGTGGCCATAAGCGCTACTACAGTGTCAATGTGTAGGCAATTACGATGCTCTGTTTTCAAATTCTTTAGGACGCTAAATTTTCTTTCGACAGATGCTTTTGAGATAGGTAGAACGAGCAATACGCTTAGTTTGAGCTTTTGATGGTCATTTATTTTGCCATAAAATAAAATCAAAAACCTTCCTGCCGGATAAGATGAGTTAAGCTTGAATTAAATATATATATAAGTACCTTTTACTTTTATTACTTCTAAGTTCAGTTCTAATGTAAATGTCTTAATTCCTCACGTTTTCCCCACATAATCACCCTGCCCACTCAAACGGACTGAAAATCCCCGCAGTTTGGGGAATTCCCCACAGATTGGCAACGCTGCTCATGATAGCGCACCGAATTTAATGTTGTTAGGTAGGTATGTGAGTATGTGACGGAAAGAAACGAAAATCTTATTACAGAGGAAACACTCAGGGATTTTGAAAAGCAACTAACTTAATCTAGCGCTTTGACGTTATAGTTTGTGAAGCAGAAGCTATTCAACTTTTTGTTATACCTACGTATAACAAAACGTACGTACGTATGTACTTATGATACTAACAATATGTCGTTTTGTGACCACTTGTTTTAAATTGACTGTGATTTTGTTGTGAAGTTTGAATTAAATTATTATCAGCTGTGTAAAATAAGTGAGACTCTTGGGTTACTTACCACTAGGCGCACTTGCGCCACCCTCGGTTAAATGATAATGATTAATGACCATTGGGTTAGCATATTTAACCATTAGTTGAGTTTACTACCTACAGAAAAAACTGGGTCTTAGTAGCTAAACCGGCCAATTATGTACACAACTAACTCGTGAGTTATTTTTTAGGTGCAAATGCCCTTGCACTCAGAGTTAGTACGATAACCCAGGGTGGCGCAAGCGGGACTTAAATAATTATTAAAAATGTTAAACAGATCAGGTGAAACTGACAGTAAAACTGATCGTGTGTATTGGAACATGGAAAATACGTCGACCTAGTATATCTGCAACACAAACAAATATTATGAGTCAGCGTCTGGGTAACGCGCTAACGGTTTCTGATGAATACGACAGAGGGCGCTAGTAATCGATGACGCCATATTACAAGTTTGTTACTGTTTGTTATATCGCATGACCTTGGTATTGGTAAATTTGGTTTGATCGATGAAACATCAAAATAGACCACAAAGACGTTCTCTAGTTTAAAAAAATACTTCAGCTAGTAGACGAAAGTTTCACAGATTTTCTATATGTCGGGATTAAAATCTATTATCGAAATAATATGGTGTAAGTTAAATTTTTTGCACAATAGTTATATTCGCCCAGTTTTGTTTTATGATGTCTGTTTCACAAGTATTTCATCAGTTCTGCAATGCTTTGGGTATCTGCATATTTATAGACCATAACATGTTTTTGTTGAACGCTTGCATAGGGTTTTCACATACATTTGAAATTAAAGATAAACATAGACACTTCGAATAGGTAAGTTAGTAGGTAGGTCTACCTACGGTAAGCCACGAATATTGATTAACACTTACATATCTAAATTGATACAAAATTCAAGGTAAACACTGCTATGGTCAGGATGGACGGCTGTGATGATATAGATAAGTAATCTTGATCCCTTATTATTATCACCATTTTTTTTTTCATACAGATAGGTATCAATTGATACAAAAAATCAGTTACTGAACAAGATAAAAGAAATCTATCTAATTATAAAGGATTTCAGTGCCGCTATTTTTATCTTCCGACGGCAAACGATGGGTGTTATAATTTTGAAGTGTGTACCTGTGTGTTTGTGTATCTGTCTGTGCATCATAGCTCCTAAACGGACGAACCCGTTTTGATACAGTTATTTTGTTTGTAAGGTGAGTTTTATCGAGGTTTGCTTTATCGAGAGTGAAATCGGTTCAGCCGTTCTAAAGTTATGGGCGTTTTACTGTTTGAATCGGGGTGTTTTCGCAAGATTTCGTGTCATAATTAGTTAATGACGTGTTCAATAGATTGTCGATCGAAGCATGTCTATAAAAAAATTATGTTGGTTTGTGTACGCTTCAAAAACTCAAAAAGTTCTGCACAGATCGAGCTGAAATTTTAGCATGATCTTATATATAAAATTCTCGTGTCACAATGTTCGTTCAGGTACTCCTCCGAAACGGCTTGACCGATTGTCATGAAATTTTGTGAGCATATTGAGTAGGTCTGAGAATCGGCCAACATCTATTTTTAGTTAGGGTAGGGTAGGTAGGGTAGGGTAGGGTAGGGTAGGTAGGGTAGGTAGGATAGGGTAGGTAGGGTAGGGTAGGGTAGAGTAGGGTAGGTAGGGTAGGGTAGGTAGGGTAGGTAGGGTAGGGTAGGTAGGGTAGGGTAGGTAGGGTAGGGTAGGTAGGGTAGGGTAGGTAGGGTAGGGTAGGTAGGGTAGGGTAGGTAGGGTAGGGTGGGTAGGGTAGGTAGGGTAGGGTAGGTAGGGTAGGGTAGGTAGGGTAGGGTAGGTAGGGTAGGTAGGGTAGGGTAGGTAGGGTAGGGTAGGTAGGGTAGGGTAGGTAGGGTAGGGTAGGTAGGGTAGGGTAGGTAGGGTAGGGTAGGTAGGGTAGGGTAGGTAGGGTAGGGTAGGTAGGGTAGGGTAGGGTAGGTAGGGTAGGGTAGGTAGGGTAGGGTAGGTAAGGGTAGGGTAGGTAGGTAGGGTAGGGTAGGTAGGGTAGGGTAGGTAGGGTAGGGTAGGGTAGGTATGGTAGGGTAGGGTAGGTAGGGTATATAAATGTTTGGTGTTTTTATGGCAAAAAAAGTTTACCGGGTCAGCTAGTATTCTATATAAATAAAAATGTTATGTTGGTTTGTGTACGCTTCAGAAACTCAAAAAGTTCTGCACAGATCGAGCTGAAATTTTAGCATGATATATAATCCGTATCAAGGATTATATATTATCATGCTATATTGCATATATTGTTTTTAACAATTTTTTTTTTGATTGAATTTCAGGCAGGGCAGGCAGGGCAGGTAGGTAGGTAGTCAATTGACGGGGTCTGCTAGTACTAGATAAAATTGTGAAGGTAGCATGATATAAAATGAGTTTGGGTTTTATTAAATTTTACTTGTTTCTATTTGTTTTTGCGTTTAATTAACTTTTACTTCATCTGAGAATAAACTGAAGTGTTAATCGACTTTCGTTGTTGACTGTACCTGAGTAGTTAGCATACCTATATTAAGCAGGGGGTCATGTGATAATGATTGGTTTTGTTTAGGTACCTATCTGTTTTGATAAGAGAGTGACAACGTTGCGATGCGCGTTGTTGCTAATTGATTATTGTAATTTCCAAACATGATGAAATGTCACAATCATGAGGATAATATTTTTTTTATTTTTTTCCTGTCTACGGGTGTTTACTCTAGAGCTCGATTTAGCAGGTACCTACCTATTGTTTAGATTTACTTGCGAGTGTCCTGTGTCAAAATATACAGCTAAATGGCTGTATTTTCAGGGTTTCATAGTAAAACCACAAGGATTAAGGAACCTATAGATTCGCCAAGTCCGTCTGTAATTTTTAGGGTTCCGTACCCAAAGGGTAAAAACGAGCCCCTATTACCTACTAAGACTCCACTGTCCGTCTGTTTGTCACCAGGCTGTAGGTATGTCATGAACCGTGATAGCTAGACAGTTGAAATTTTCACAGATGTAATTCGGTTGCCGCTATAACAACAAATTCAAATGTTTTTAATATTTGTTGTGCACTTTTGTTAACTGTCCTAATTTTGTAAATCTCTCTTTAGCAATGAGGTTTGCTGTCAGAGAACCCAATTATGGGTTAAGCTCGCCTGTGTACATAAGTTTTCCTTTTGTATTTTTAACTGTATATTTTGTGTACAATAAAGAATATGAATATGAAATTCTAAAAACAGAATAACATAAATATTTAAAGTGAGGCTCACATACAACAAACGTGATTTTATTACCTTTTTTGTGTTATTCCGAACCTGACCCGAAATCCTTACCCGGTCGCGGGTTAGGTTAGGAAATTAAAAAAAAAAAAATGTTCCGTACGTAAGGCATAGCACGCACTGCGATTTTTATTCGCGCGATTTTTTTTTCCGCCCATTCTGTGACCTATGTGTGTATGAAGCTGCACGCACTGCGGTAAAAAAATCGCGCTCAAATAGTACTAAAAAGTTCGCGCGGAAAATAATTCGCGCGAATAAAAATCGCTGTGCGTGCTATGCCTGACCCCCTTACTAACCTGACCCGATGTATCGTTCCTATAATAACCCGAATTGCGATATGGTAGGTTTCCCTCTCCTCTTTCTCAGAACAAAAGGTACCTATGTGTCAAATCAGAGTTTTGTAATTGGCCGTCAGTGGTGAACAATTACTTAATTTTGGCGTGCCCCAAGGAAGTCTACTCAGTCCCCTCCTCTTTCAAGTCTATGTTAATGATCTCTGTCTACTCAACCTCCCCTCTACTCACATTATAGCTTACGCCGATGATACTATTTTACTGTCCAGTGGACCCGACTGGGAAACAGCTAGGGAGGCCGCCGAAAAGTCCTTGAGACGGGTTATGTTCTGGCTGGGTAATAATAGCTTGACTCTAAATGTCGGCAAAACCAGCTTTATCACCTTTGGTTCCAGGCTATCCACCCTTCCATCAACACTAGAAATTAAAGCCCATGTTTGTGACAACCGTGTCCGAAAGAATCTCTGCCCATGTCAGACTGTGACAAGAGCTTCGTCCGTAAAGTACCTTGGCCTTTACTTAGATTCCTGTCTCAGCTGGAAAACCCATATCGAATCGCTGTCTGCACGCACCAGAAAGCTTCTTTACCTTTTTAAAAAACTAAGAACTTCTGCCCACAAAGTAATCCTGAAAATGGTATACACCGCCCTGTGTGAATCAGTACTAAATTACTGTATCGTTGCATGGGGTGGTGCAGCAAAAACAATTATCATCAAAGTGGAAAGAGCCCAACGAGCGGTAATAAAGGTATACTCCTAAGCAAACCGTTTGGATATCCCACTCAAAAAGTTTATTCCGAATTTAAGGTGCTAACGGTTCGGCAGATGTGTGTGTTTCGTGCAACAATGCGAACTCATAAAATTACTGTTCCCAATGGAGAAAACAGCCCTACGATCAGAAGAAGACCCAAACCGGTTTGTCCAAGAGTCTGTACTAATACTACCTTCGCACGTCGTCATAACCGTTACTTAAGTGCATTACTTTACAACAAACTAAACGATAAACTGAACATACATACATTGAATAAGTTTAAATGTAAGTTCAAGTTAAAAGAGTATCGTCTCACCCTAAACTATGATGAGACGAAAGAATGACTTACACCATAAGGCAAGCAGACACTCACATACACTCATTCATGACATTCCCTTTCCCCCCTTTCCAAAGCCCCGAATTGTACTATGCTAAATTAATTATTGTATTGCTATTTTATTGATTTATTTTTATATAATATACTCTGCATTATTATATTTTCTATTTTATCGCTATGTAATGGACGGATATGACCCCTGTAACACAGGAATTTCCTAGCATGGGGGTCATTGATCGTGTATTCTGTACCTCACCAATTGCATCCTAAGTTAAGTGTAATTTATAATTCTGTACTTTTTGTCAAATAAATTATTACTATTTTATAGATAAGAAAAAGAGCTGGACTAATAATACTGCCCTGAGAACGCGTAATTATGGGGAATTCGTCGCTTGTCTATTCGCCGATCGCGAGTTATTTTCGTCTACGTGTGAGGAGATTACTTTTGAATACTAAATGCTAAATGGATGCATCGTAAGAGGAAATATGGGCGGAGAGCGCCGACTTATTTACTTTAATAAAAGTCATAATTCCAGCTTTGGCTCTCGTCTATTTCCTCCTCCAATATTTATTGGACCAATTTAAAAGATATACCATAAACTGGAAAAGTAAGATATATACTATGCCCCTATGTTTTCCTTTTTCATTTATATTTGTCAAATTGGTACACTAACCCTCATTATCCCACCTCAAAATTATCGCAGAATTAATATGACAAATTGTCAAGCACGCGTTAGCTGCTGTGATTGGCTGTCGAAAATTCATTCATTCAATCACAGCAGCTAACGCGTGCTTGAAAATTTGTCACATTAATTCTGCGATAATTTTAAGGTGGAAACTGAGGGTAAGCCTCTGTTCACAACGCAATTTTGAGAATTTTGTGAGGGTTCTAGTGCTTCTAAAGATAATGTATCATCAAAAAGTAAAACAGGGGCATAGTATATATCTTTCATTTTCACTTTATTGAATATCTTTTAAATTGGTCCAATATTGGAGGAGGAAATAGACGAGAGCCAAACCTTGAATTATCACTTTTATTAAAGTAATTCAGTCGGCGCTCTCCGCCCATATTTCCTCTTAGCTAATTTCATTAAGCAGCACCTGACAGATAACCCGTTGAAGGCTTTTGCTAGATCACCAATTACGCTTTTCATTCAGGTTTCAACCTGCATCATAATATTGATACCAACTCTACAAGTCATGTTGCAGTTGTTGTGTTTGTGTCTTCTAACAAACGATTTTTTTGCAGACTGGGACTACTTATAGCAAATCTAAACTGATAATTTCAAGTAGTCATACAAATAAACATACCTACTAAGAGCAGCGGTCGTTGACTCTTCATAGTTATTGTAGGTACTTCCAAGCAAAATTTAGTTCGACCCTGTAGATGATTTTTGATAACCTATGACTAAATTTTCTTCATTGTTATTGGCACTGGCACGGATCGCGATGCGATCGTCAGCATGACTCATTCGTTTAGTAGCGTTCCGAACGTCCTGGCGTCTCGACGCCCCGCGGCTCTGACTCTATACATACCAAAACAATAACGTACAAGTTGTGGCTAAAATAGACAAAGCCGCTATCAAGCCAAAGTGACGCGAGTTCACAGAATCCGTTTAGGTTGGAGCGAGGCATTTACCTACATAAATATAGTCTAGCGTGGGTTGTGCCGCGGCTAGTTTCTTATTTAGCAAACTAAATACAAATTTAAAATGGTTAATTATTACATTTACGCGAAAGATTATTCCGGGTCAACGAATCATATCGCGTATTATCACATTAATGGTCTCAAAACACTTGAACAATTTAAAAGTGACGTGAATCAAATTAAAAGTGCTTTAGCAGATGAAGAATCACAAATTGTTTATTTACATTGGGGAGACCGGTGTGAGGAAGTCAACGAAACAGAAGCTCGTAAGGCGTATATGGAACAAGATGGCCAAGGGTATAACACTTTGCCGGAAACTATTATTGAGTGGGTAAAAGACAATGTTGATATCAGTGCCGACAAAATTAAATTGTTATACATCACCACCGACGGTATAATCGACGGACGCAGCTTCAACAAATGTTTGGCACTCAATGAAAATATTAATTACGAAAAGGTTGTGTTCCATGCGCTGAGTGAAGACTTGCTTTTGATTGACTTATCGGTAACTGCGTCGTTCATCAAGAGCCAGTGCACTATTTACCGCAACAATGAACTATTCGATGAAACTGATATTTCCAAGGAGTATGACTACGATAAAATTACTGTCGACAACTTTGCTACAGAAAAAGAAAGTCTGAAGTCTTACATTAGATTCAAGTTCCTAATTTCAGAGAAAAACAATGCTAAATCTCTCGCCGAAATCAAAAAGCTTAAAAATTTGAAGAATAGATTGAGCAATGATTCCACAGAAACCTTTCCAGACACGACGGATAAGGATACATTTATACGTCAATTTAAGAATACTAATTGGTATAGAAGTTTCTGGAATCCAATATACGATTTGAAAGTAGATATTGAGACGTCGATTTCCACTTTAATTAACTACATCGTCAGTGATTACAAGTCTTACGGCTTCGACGCTTTGAAATTCGAGAACACATTCAGAAATGAAGTTCCTGAAGAACAGATCGAGGATGTCAATTTTACAGCTGACCAAGAAATCGAGTTTCCTGACATCATTTTGGCTGACGAGAAAGGTATCCCTGTAATCTTATGCACAGAATTGAATCTGCTGGAGAAACTTATTTTCCAATCATCGGAATCAACGGCATCATTCTCAAAATTCAATGCCATGATGGAATGTCCATTGTTTTTGTTGGAGGATCCTGACCTTAATGACTCGTTGGGTTACTTCTACACCTTAACTGTTTACAAACAGTTATTAGAGCAAGAAACCAAATTAGAGCCTCGAACTCGGCGACCATTCCACGGCGGGCTAGTGCTGGTGGATACTGATGACTTCGATAGATACAACGACTACATTCTGTCTGCCACATACTTCAACTTCAAGAAAGTGAAATTTAACATCGGTCTGTTTTACTTCGTGTTATGGAAAATTTGTGAGAAGAAACAATGGATGGACGAAAATGTTGTCGCACAGTTAAAAAAGTACGCGTTGGGGCGTATCGGTACCACGAAGTGTAAAATTGGACTGTCATCTCTACCCTTGGATCCTCAAGTGAATTGTACCTTACCTTCTGCTCTGTGGTACTGCGTCGAGATGTCCACGCTCATCTTCAAAGACGATCCAGAACGTTTTTCTCACGAACGTTTGAGAATGTATTACGGCGTCGCACATGCTATGATCGAAATCTTGATCTATCTGAACTACAAGTTAGACTTGGACACCATCAACAAGCGAAGGGATTTAATAAGGCATGTGATGATTCTGAAGAAAATTCCATCACGCAAAGACAAAGTTTTGTACATAGTAGAGAAAATTTTCAAAAAGAAAACGGTTTTCTAATCAGTGAAATTGAATATTCATTGGACGTGAAAAAGCTTAACTATTTGAAGTTGAAGCATAAAGAAATGCTGCGAGACGACGTTATTGCAGAGGAAGTCAATCTGGAGGAGTACGTCCACTTTCTGAATCGTACTGGTGATACAGAAGTCCATATTTGCGAAAAAACATTCCACCCCTTTTTCACTATAGACCAAAATGATTCGTTCTATAGCAAATTCTATAATAATGCTAATCAAGTTGTTGTTAACAATATTGAAGGCGAGACTTTGCTGAAATTTGAACCGATTAATCAGTTGGAATTCAGTAGAATTCTGTCATTATATAATTTGTATCGAAACTGTGTCAAGGACAACAAAAAGTTCCCTACGTTAGACGAGTATAGAGAGTATGTTTTGAAGAAGAAAAAATTCACGGATGATTTAGTGACCATCTTTCCAGACACTGCTTGTAGCAGAACTGAGGAAGTATGGGCGGGTTACGAAAGTCTGATCAAGGATGTTAGTGTCAAAAGCTTTGTTGAAGTCAGTGATAGGCATGTGAATCGTTTAAATAGAGTTAAGGGTGAGAATAAAATAAACTTTGAAAGTGATGATAAAATTATGGAGTTTATTACCAAAGAGGAACGCAAAGTCAAATTGAAAAAGTTGAACAAGAGAAAAATCGAAGCGATGATAACTTTTAAGGGAATTTTAAAGGTTTCATTCAAAGTACTTAAGTAATATGGCTCCTTGACACTGATTTTAGATTTATAAGTGTTTCTTCATGCATTTTTTTACGTTCTATTTGTTTGTTTTTACTATACCTACTAGGTAGGGTACATATGGTCCTATTTTTGGTTTTACTTATTAATTAAGTACGGAAAAATGTTTTTATAAAGTTCATTATTTTGTTTTATGTTTAAGCTGTGTGTAAGTTATTTTTTCGTGACTGTGTCACTCAGTTTGTAATGCACATAGCATAACTAATTAAATATTTAAGTTCACACAAGAAAATATTTTATTCTTACATTCAACCAACTTTACAAAAATAGGGAAGGTAAAATAATGTAAGTAGGTACTTGGAGTTGTTTAACAATGCGCTGTTTTTATATACATAAGTTCACGCGTTTTTCCCATGGGCAGGCAGAAACTACAGACTTCCACCTGCTGCGATCCTGAGCTGTTTGTGTGTATTGTCTAAAGCCTCTTAAAATGGGAAATTCATGAAGGCCCGCTTGCCCCACCCCGGGTAATGTACTAACTGCGAGTTTAGCTAATCCGGCTGATTATGTATGACATACTCGATAATTAAACCTCGTGTTAACAACTAACTCTAGAGTTAACTTCTAGGTGCAAGTGGGCTTTGCCTTTATATTGTCCTGATATTACTAGGTACGGTAATTTAAGTCTTTATTTCTGCGACAGACACACACTGAACAGACAGGCCAGATCTAAAGTAGCGAGGGCTGACATGGCCCGTAGGCTGCGGGAAAGTCCGGCTATTGAAGTATTTTACAAGCCCGTCTCTTAAATCATAATTAGCCCACACTATAGAATATTCCCACTGGGACCTTGGCATCGACTCTTTCAGAGCACGTGGACAGTATTCCTACACCCAAGCCTAGTGCAGTTTTAAAATTTTTGGCTCTAAGACTGACAGGTTTCTTCACAAGCTTAATTGGTATTCATTCATTGTAAAGCAACCACCAGTCTACAAGTCCCAGTACTATTATACCACAGATAATGTAGGCGAATGTAATACCAGTAATACTAACGTAACCAGATAACGGACAAATCATCACACCCATTCGCCTATCACGATTATCTTTCCTCTACAGATACGAACGAACAACGAAGATAAATAAATAATGATAAATTATTGATATGTTAAATAATTTACTGATAGTATGATATGTGTCGACCGACTATTTAATATTTGGATCATTTCTTGTAGAAATCATTAAAGTTACTTTTTATAAATTTGTAAATATTATTGTTATGAACTTTGTACTTAGCCAACAGAATAATTCAATTAGAAAGGTAACCATTTTAAAATTGTTTTTTTTTGTAGGAAGTTAGCTATTGGAGTAAGGCGCTGACCGAGTGGTGTCCAAGGACTGGAAGAAGAAATATCAGGCGTCCAGCGGCGAGATGACACTACCGTCGCGGAAACCTGGATAAGGCTGGCACAGTAACGTGGGGATTGGCACAAGTAAGGAGAGGTCTAAGCTCAGCAGTGGCCGAAGTCTGGCTGTATATGATGATAAAGCATTACTGATACAAACCTACACATCGTCGAGTATCACAGATTATAGTGCTCGCCAAAGAACGACTAATATAATATAATACAATATAATATAATATAATATAATATAATATAATATAATATAATATAATATAATATAATATAATATAATATAATATAATATAATATAATATAATATAATATAATATAATATAATATAATATAATATAATATAATATAATATAATATAATATAATATAATATAATATAATATAATATAATATAATATAATATAATATAATATAATATAATATAATATAATATAATATAATATAATATAATATAATATAATATAATATAATATAATATAATATAATATAATATAATATAATATAATATAATATAATATAATATAATATAATATAATATAATATAATATAATATAATATAATATAATATAATATAATATAATATAATATAATATAATATAATATAATATAATATAATATAATATAATATAATATAATATAATATAATATAATATAATATAATACGATAAATTATATATATAACATGTAAAAGTGTTTGTAAAAACCAACTTACAGAAAATAAATCTTTTATCACAAAATTAGCCTTAACGATGTTAAAATATTATCCACATATACCATATACCACTGCCACTTTAGTTTGGCAATTCTTCGGGCTATGTCAGTAACCCTGGTTCTCTTGCGGATCTCTACATTTCTGATTCGATCACGCAAGGAAACGCCGAGCATAGTCCTCTCCATTGCCCTCTGGGTGACTGTAAGCTTTCTGATGAGGCCCATTGTGAGCTTCCACGTCTCAGAGCCATAAGTCATCACTGGCAACACACACTGGTCATAGACTTTCGTCTTGAGACACTGTGGTAAGTTAGACGTGAAGATACCGCGCAACTTCCCGAACGCTGCCCAGCCGAGTCGGATCCGACGGTTGACATCTTTCTCGAAGTTGGCCCTACCCAACTGGATCGTTTGTCCCAGGTAGACATAGTCATCCACAACTTCGAGTGTAGAGTCTCCGACCCTGATAGAAGTGGGTGTAACTTGGGCATTCAACATCACCTTGGTTTTGTCCATGTTCACTCTTTCGGTTCTTGGCTCTTTCTGTTCTTTCTTTTCTTCTTTTTGTAAAATTTTCCATGCCATTCTGACCAAACGTTTAGAGTGGTTCTTTGAAAAACAATGTCTTTTTCCTGAGGATATGGTGGGTTTCCGTAAGGCACGATCTTGTTTGGATAACCTAACACGGCTAGTTTCTGAAATTCAACATGGATTTTCTAAGAACTTAGTTACAGCGGCGTGTTTTATGGATATAGACAGCGCTTATAACAATGTTGATATTCCTTGCCTGTTACGTGTCTTAGATCAGTTTGAGGTTGGATCACAAATATGTAATTATTTGTGGTCTTTTTTATCAAATAGACATCTGCAAGTGGTAGCATATGATTGTGAGATGATTAGATGTACTGGCCGTGGGTTAGCTCAAGGAGATCCATTGTCCCCACTCTTATTTAATACTAGCTGTGCCCGCGACTTCGTTCGCGTGGTTGTCGAGAGCAAAACAACGTCGTTTAGATAAGAGTATATCACCTTTTTGATGATTTAGATAAGAGTCCTGACTTTGGTATAGTTGATTACGTTAATGCTTCTCTATATACTATGTTAGCGGTGGAATTACCCGGAGCATATACAAAAAGGTTGTTTGGGTTGCTAACACGTGATAGAGAAACATAGAGTTGGCCGTGTGAAAAACAATCAAAAGTAAGGTCTACACCCGCAACGGATAACGTCTGGCCTTGGGCTTTATTAATAGTCATAGCGTAACAGAGGCTTACAGGAAATTGCACACGTTTGAAAGTAAACGGAAAATTATTGGGGATAATGGGTATCCTGGGAATGAAAACAACATCACCGGAGCCGCAACCTGTTAAGATTTCGGCTTCGATGACATTTCGTTGGAGATTTGTTACTCTCAACCGAGTTCCATTGCATAGTTTTGGTGGGCTTAAATTTCTGAGTAGAATGATTGGTACTCCGACTTTTAAATAAATTTTGTGTGCTGGAAGACCTGGTGTATTTAGAGAGTCTAAAAACTCTACTGGATAGTGGGTGGCATCTCCTTCTTCTAAAACCGTGTTAATAGATAAATATTCCCTACTTTCTCCAGAAACATGTACCAATATTTGAGAATTTATTGCTGCTGCTTGGTCGTTGCGAGGTGCCAAAATAGCTCGTTGGCATAGCCAAGCAGCGTCATGGTTCGAGATCTCTGATGGATCTCCGTATACAGAGGAAATGAGTTCCTGCTGTGAGGCAACAGAAGAACACAGGCTTTCGACTAAAGTTACTTTACCTCCTTCTTGAGTCGGGTATGTGCCGTTACCAATTTGAAGTAGTAAATTTGAGAAAACCTGCGCGTTTGCGTCACCTCCCAAATATGCTCGCATATTAAAGCTCAAATTAGTTAATATGACACTACGCCATAAAATAGAGCTCTTTAAACAGGCACCTATTTCATCGGCCCTCGTTCCTCTGGGTATTATAGGGAGTGTCTGCCTGAAGTCTCCACAGAATAGCACCGTTAAGCCTCCCATCGGTCGGTCATTTTGTCTTATATCTCGCAACGTTCTATCTACAGCTTCCACAGCTTTACGATTTGCCATCGTACACTCGTCCCAAACGATAAGGGCGCAATCGCGTAAAACCCTTGCTTTATCACTATTGCGAGACACGTTGCAAACAGGGTTTTCTGTGCGGTCCAAGTCGATTGGTATTTTAAATGTTGTATGTGCAGTTTTTCCTCCTGGTAATAAAGTGGCAGCTATTCCTGAGGAAGCGACGGCAAGGGCAATTTTGTTTTGGCTCCTTATTTGAGCCAAGATAACTTTAGTGAGGAAAGTTTTACCTGTTCCACCAGGTGCATCTAAAAACAGCATTTCTCCTAATGAATGTTCTACACTACAGCATACTCTATCAAAGATTTGACGTTGTTCTGACGTCAAATTTGAACAGCCATTTCGCAATATTTCTGCTAACTCTTCGGGGTTGTAATTTATTTCAGATGTATACTCCCTATTAATTCGTTCCCCACCAACTGTCGGTGTCGGCAAGCCGTATTGACTGAGGGGGTTCCCTCCTATACTTGTAACTATATCTTGTATAGCCAGCAAAGCCCTATTATGGCAGCTTTCACGTACTTGGTCAGAAGTTTCACTATTTATATTTTGCTGTCTCAAAAAATCTTCGGCAAACGCGTCTTTATATTTTTGCCACAACTGCCCAGCGTCCGATAGGCCACAAAATGTCAACAAAATGGCAAATAAATGGCGCAAACGATGTGGACTATCACTGACGCATGCTTCGGCTAAAGCATCATCCCAATGCTGATCGCCATCTAATAAATGCCGTGCGCGGCAAGCAGCTTGAAATGTGGGATATTCTATATCGTCCACTTTGCGGAGCTCAGCAAAAGAAGTAGGTCCTCGCACTGTGTGAAGAAGAAGGCGTAAATAATAACACTCTGCATTATTTGGGTGCACCGTGTATACTCTTCCAATCACGTGTTCTTTAAAAATGCCGGACTCGCCTTCTACAGCAGTTCCACGTCTCCTGCGATTAAAAACACCTTGCTGCTTGTTATAAGTATAATAATGTGGCACTTCATTGTACAACAGAGACTTAGCGAAATTGTCTCTTTCGCAAAGGCGAAAGAATGCGAGCAAGGTGGTTTGTCTTGGGTTGTTCATTCTTTCTGCCACATTTTCTGGCTGAAAGTAAACTCGCTGCCCGCCTTCCAGGTGCACGTCAAGATGGATGACTGGCGGATACCTTTCATGAATAGGGAAACTCAAAATGCGCCAAACTGCCTCCGAAGAGCTTATGTATCGGCCAGATTGATACCTTGTCACTTCATCAAATTGGTTGTTATTTCTTAGTGCTATCATGGCTTGATCACTACCTTTATTAACATATTTACATATATATTTTATAGATTCGACGCTATTACAAATTTCAACATTAATGTGTGCTTGAAAAGCGTTTGACAAAACTGGAGAATACGGTACCACCCAACTATTATTTAGAATTATTTCTTGTCCACGGAATCTGACAGTAGCTGTGAAACCACCTTGTGACGGTGATCTTCGCCGGTATTGCGGATACCCATTTTCCCCAGCCATAGTTAGTTCTTTCAGTGCTCTGGGGTATTTTTTTGAGCATTGACCATCTTTCATGCACGGTGATTCCCTGTTTAAGAGGCCACATGGCCCGTGAACCATATGTGTTTTTACTATGTCATGCAAAATCGGATCTGCATTATAGTCCGGAAATTCTGCACTTATGACACTGTCTATAGCATCGGGACGAATTTTTTCTTCCAGCCACAGAAGAATGTGCGCGTGGGGTAAACCACGCTTTTGCCACTCGACGCTATACATAAAACAAAGAGTTGAACCGAAAACTTTCTCCTTTGTAAGTAGATTAATCAAGACTTTGAGTTTTAAATGAAAAATCCTAGCAATAATGTCATGTCTGTCGTATGACGCCTGTCCTGTGAGAAGTGCCTGGCAAATCTCCGTCCACTTTGGATTTGTTGTAAATGTTATAAAAAGGTCCGGCCGGCCGTATTTACGGACGTAACAAAAAGCATCTTGCGTTCGTTCGTGCATATACCGCGGACCGCCTGTGAAACTGGATGGCAAAATAACCAATCGACCCAAGTTTTCGACGTTATTATCTGATTGCATGGCGTCCCGCAAGTGCACGTATTCTTCAGCGCGTAACCGTCGCTGGTTAGTGCGAATATACACTAAACGTTCAGTTTCTATTTTTGCGTACATGTCCACAATAAATTGGCTGAACAAACCACGAAATCGTTGCAAATATACGAAACTGTTTTGCCTTATTTGTAAAAGGTAGGAATAGTATTGTTGAGCAGATATTTTTTTTTGATAATTAGTGACTCTCGTAGTAGGGTTCACTTGGTACAGCCCAAAATTGTACCCATCTTCACCATGACAATAGATTAGTGGATATTGCAGGGCGTCGTAAGCTCGGTGGGTTTCCAAAATGCGTTGAAGGCGATCGTCGCGTGTACGCAACACGATATCACGTCTCTCACACTCCTGGTCGACTAAAACAACTGCAACTTCATCTGCGACGGGTGCATTGTGTCTTCCACGGTGTTCACCCACAGGACGTCTATCGGCACTTATAACAATTTTGAAATCATTGCTGCCTTGTGGAATTGACTCCAATGCAGCTTTGAATTCACGAACGTACTGGTTAACGCGATGCAGCAATTCTTGAAGTTGACCCAAAAGCTCAGCATTGAGCTGGGGAAAATTGTGATTTCTAACATTGAGCTGTTGCGTGTAATCGGATACAAAATAAATTTGGAGAAATTTGGGTTCATTTTCTGGCAGCAAAGATCCAATAAGGTGATAAACTTGACCTTGTACTTTGAAGGTTGGCATGAACGGTCCTTCCGTTATTTGTTTTGCCCCAAAGGAAGTCATTTGGAAAGCACTGTTATATAAACGAATATTATCCAAAAAACGGTTCGACTGGGGATGATCGCCATTCAGGAGACTTATAAGTAAGTGTGGTGGATCTTGGAAATTTGGAAGAACAATTTTTCCATTTGAGCAGCACATTCCATCTGTCTCTTTCCTCCATTTCAAAGCATGACAAAAATTACAAATTTCTCTCATGTCACCCACGAAAGTAAAGCCAGCATAATTAATTCTAGACGAATATGTGAACCCTGATTTTTCCCTATTGTCCCAAGGTAATAAAATATTTGCATCGTCATTTTCCATGGACTCATCAGCTCCGCTATTTGTTTCTCTATTCATATGGTATCGAGCTCGTTCTATTTCTAGGCGAGATTGACGTTGTTCTGCTGTTTCTGCTCGTCTTAGTTCATCTATTCTTTCCCTTTCAGATGCAAGATAACTTTCATTGTTTCTTTGTACACCTACATAGTTATGTCTAGCTATTTCTAATCGTTCTTCTCTTTGGGAGAGAGATTCAGACTCGCGCGAGAGAGCGTGTCGCTCTCGGTCAGATGACAGACGTGCTTGGCGTTCCTCGATACTCTCTTGAGAACGCAAAGTCGCGGTCCGAGTTCTTTGCGAACTTAAGCGCGACTCCCTTTCTGTGAAAGTCTCTGACTCGCGTGAGAGAGACTGGCGCTCCCGATCAGCAGACAGCCGAACTTCGCGTTCCTGGATATTCTCTTGAGAACGCAAAGTCGCGGTCCGAGTTCTTTGCGAACTTAAGCGCGACTCCCTTTCTGTGAATGTCTCTGACTCACGTGAGAGAGAGTGGCGCTCCCGATCAGCAGACAGCCGAACTTCGCGTTCCTGGATATTCTCTTGAGAACGCAAAGTCGCGGTCCGAGTTCTTTGCGAACTTAAGCGCGACTCCCTTTCTGTGAATGTCTCTGACTCACGTGAGAGAGAGTGGCGCTCCCGATCAGCAGACAGCCGGTCTTCGCGTTCCTGGATACTCTCTTGAGACCGCAAAGTCGCGGTCCGTGTTCTTTGTGAACTTAAACGTGACTCCCTTTCGGTGAACGTTTCCGATTCACGTGAAAGAGCGATGTGCTCTCGGTTAGCAGATAACCGTGCTTCACGATCTTCTTCCGATTCCTGAGACCTACAAAGTCTCATCCTTTTCGCATTTCGGCTACGCAGCGAAAGGTTAGTTTTTTTTCTTTGAGGCATTTTCAAGGAAAATTAAAGCAATAAACAAAACTAACAACACTTATGACTGAATAGCCTACAAACTTAAAAGAACGGTGCGTCGAACAGTCTAGTGTGACAACGTATCGTCTGTTCGTGGTCGTGACTCAACGAATTGGCAACACTAACTTACTGTATAACGATTGGCACTATTGGATTCAAACTACGAAGTAAATCAAATACAATCTTAACTTCGTACTTCAAACCAATGACCAAAGTTGACCAAACGAAACCAATAAGATAAGCAAATACTTTTTTTTCGACCAATTTAGAAAATCGATAAACCAAGCAACCAAAGAACTTTTACGACACACGCAAGAACTTTTAAGACACCTAACGAAACCCAATTTGCCTAGTAAACACGGTGGACGTCATCCTCGCGCGGAAAATCTTAACACCGCGATTCAGAAAATGACGTCATTTGCACAACGCCATCTATCGGATTTAGATTTCAACTACTATGAACTATTTTTAGTCTTAAGATGTCGTTGCAAGTACTATACTTAATTGCGTAACGTAATATTTTACTTCTTGAACTCACTAAATTAATCATATCTTTTGATAGAGTGAACCGATTTCGATGAAACAAAAACTAAGTTAAACCTCAAGTTGCGTATAATTTTTGTATATAAACATTGTCAGCATTGAATTCGTAGATTTTACGTGATGTGCGCACAAACAAACAGACAAACAGACAAACAGACAAACAGACAAAAATTTCAAAAATGATGGAAATGGGTTCTGTTACTTATCTTTTCACACGCTGGCTATTTTTTGTTTCAATTTCTTCAATGTACAAAAATGACTTTTCTACAGATTTATTATATGTATAGATATAGATGTCGTTGCAAGTACTATACTTAATTGCGTAACGTAATATTTTACTTCTTGAACTCACTAAATTAATCATATCTTTTGATAGAGTGAACCGATTTCGATGAAACAAAAACTAAGTTAAACCTCAAGTTGCGTATAATTTTTGTATATAAACATTGTCAGCATTGAATTCGTAGATTTTACGTGATGTGCGCACAAACAAACAGACAAACAGACAAACAGACAAACAGACAAAAATTTCAAAAATGATGGAAATGGGTTCTGTTACTTATCTTTTCACACGCTGGCTATTTTTTGTTTCAATTTCTTCAATGTACAAAAATGACTTTTCTACAGATTTATTATATGTATAGATTTTAACACTACATATATGTAAGAATGTTGGCCAGGTGAATATATCTCAATATGCTGATGATTTTGTCTTGTATTCTTCAAAGAGTAATTTAGATCTAGCGTTTGAAGAACTTCGGTCAGCCTTACGATATACCAAAGTGTTAATTGATAAGCTAGGTTTAACTATGTCGCCAAGTAAAACTAAGATTTGTGTTTTTAAAAAGGGTTGTTTTAGGAGGTCTATTAATTTTGATTGTGACGATATTTCAATTGAAGTAGTTAACAATGTTAAGTATTTAGGAATGTGGTTGGATAGCTCATTAAGATGGGGTAAACATATCAACGAAACCTCACAGAAGGTAATGAATTTATTTAATTTACTTAAAGTTTTATCTGGTCCGGGATGGGGTCTCCACCAAAAACATTTAAGACGTTTATATATCTCTATAATTAGAAGCAGAATTAATTATGCCAGTTTCTTGTTTGACAATGCTTGTAATTCTAAACTAATTAAATTGGATAGGGCTCAAAACCAGGCATTACGTGTAGTCGGCGGATTTATAAGGAGTACCCCTATACATGTTATGGAAAGTGAGCTATGCTTTCCTCCACTTTATATTCGTAGGAGATATTTAGCTATTAAATTTATATTAAAATCAAAATCTTTTTCGTACAGTAAAACTACTAAGTCACTAGAAAATCTCTCACTAGTTACAGGTTCTAATTACTGGCTTAACAGAAAACTGCCATTACTTATTGATATTCTTTCAGAATATAATTCAGTTCCAATACACTCATGCGACCAACTTTAAATGTTTTCACTTGACACATGGGTAAGTAGTATCAATATGTCTAATGTGGTATTTGACCAAATACCTGGTATTGCCCAAGCTAAACGCCGCTACAGTACTGTATAATTAAAACACCTTGGTGAGACATATATCCGAGAACAATATGCAGGTTATCATACAATTTTTACTGACGGTTCCAAAGACAAACAATTCGGAGGCGCTGCCTTTTTAGACCCCATTCTTTTGAACCAGATGAAGATTAAAATTGATTCAGATATTTCTATTATGCACATTGAATTGATCGCAATATTGGAAGTTTTATCCTATATTCTATCAATTGATGGCGATAAATTTGTGATTCTGACAGATTCCAAAAGTTCGCTGCAACACTTGGCTCGGCACACTTCTCATGTGCGAGGTATTCCGACAGCCTATGTTATATATGAATTGATTTTAAAACTTCAATCCAATTCAAAAACTGTAGGTCTTCAATGGATTCCGTCGCATGTTCAGTTAAAGGAAAATGATATGGTTGATCTGCTCGCCAAGCAAGCATGCGTTGATGGAGTCCCCATGAATATTACTCCACTGTATTTAAACTACTTTGGAAAGGCAAAAAATAAATGTTTAGAACTTTGGCAGGAATATTTTAACGAAAGGTCAAAAGAAAAGGGTATATGGTACCGAACTATCCAGCCAGAGATTTCTCGTGTTCCATGGATTGACTGTAACCTTAATAGAAACTTAATTACCATAGCTTTAAGACTTCGTTCTGGACATATTCCATCAAACAAATTTTATTATATAATGAAGAAAGTTCTGTCCCCGAATTGTGAAGATTGTGGAGTAGTTGATGATGTTTTTTATATCCTGATGGAGTGTGTCCGGAATGAAAATAGAAGAAATCAATGTCTTTGGATACTGTAAAAATTACGATATGGGCATTTGTAATACAATCCTCGCATCTCCAATGTCTGATAAAGCCAAGCAACTGTATGAGTTAGTTTTAAGGTAGTCAGTATTTTTTATGTATCTTTCTATTTTGGGTGATATGGTCGCTAAACAACAAAGCCCTTTAAATAAAAAAAATAAAAAACAAACAGTTTCAATCTTAGATATCTAATGTAGGTATAATAATGTAAGGTATAATAATGTACTAGGTAATCCTGTATCACAGGCTGTAGGAGCTCTAAAAATATGCTTATCCTAGGACAACAGAATTTAAACAATATTTAACATAAGATCAAGATTGTATAATTTTGAAAATGTATTCTAATTTACTTAAAACTATAAACATAGAACTAAATTACTGGGTATAATTACTTAATGTCTTATTTACCTATATTGCAAAAAAGTGCAATTTGATTACACAATATAAATATTGGGAAATAATTGGTAAGCAGAATTATAAAGTAAACAATGTAAAATTAAACAGAGACACTTAATTTTTGCAGCTAACGACTAATGTTTTTAGCCAGCAACAAATTGACAGTTAGTAGGCCATTGCAGTGTCAGCAGCAAACGCTCAACGCGTGTGACCTTGAGTATGACGTCCTAGACGCTCTCATAGTCGATAGAGTTGATGTGCCTGTATTCTGCTATTTTCCTAGCAGGGCACTCAGGGTCACCCGTTTTATGGTTGTTGAGCTTTTTAAAGCGCGAACAAGTTGCGCATTTTGATGTGTCCGCTTTCTTCGTGCAATCGGACTGTAGCACACACAGAGTTCACCTCTCTGCATGTTTTGGCTGCATGACCGTATAATTGGCACTTGTAGCATCTGGTAACCAGAGTGAAGTCCCTATGTCGAAATTAGGGCTTTACGTATATTGGCTGGAATTTCAATAATGTAATTACAGCTTAACGCGTCTTTCTTCCCAGATTTGTGGCTTAATTTAACAGAGGCCAAGATGGACTCCATGGACATATCTGGCATCTTATCGGGTATGTTCTGTAAATGCACCTGAAAACTTCAGTTTCAGACAGGGAATACGGCACTCCTACAATCACGATCCGTGGTTTGCGCTTGTTGGGCTCATCGGCGGTTAGTCCAGATGTAGAAAGCTGGACGGCGTTCTTGATTTTTCAGCGTCATGCTTGGTCTCTGTGCTAATAATGACACCTCCATTTTTGGTCTTGCGGACACCTTGTACATGCAGCTTCATTTGATCAGGTCGTATGATTTTTGTTACCATGTCTTTAGTTTCGTCACTGGACTTGAGTTTGTTACTAGGATAAATGACCACAGAGCTTAAATTGTTCGGTCGAACGAAATCATTTGATCCCTTTTTCACCATGTTGGCAAACGAAACATTGCCGGCAGTGCCAGAGTCCTTAATCGTCTGCTTGAGGTCCGAGATGAGTTCCGTCAAATTGCGCTTTTCTTTTAAGACGTCAATCATGTCGTGTGCTAGAATTGCTTTCTGCTTCAGAGATTGGTATAGGACTGCCATCTGGGAGGTGCCAGATCCTATTTTACGACACAAGTTAGAAATTTTCCCGACACAGTTCTCGAGAATGGCAATATCACATTGTACTGGGATCGGTCCATCATCACTGACAGGACTATTATCGCTTATAAGCCAAAAGCCATAATTAAGCACTAAGCTCCTGGCATACCTAGAAACTAACGATATCCTTAGCGACCGCCAATACGGCTTCCGCCGAAATCGGTCTAATGGGGATCTTCTAGCGTATGCCATTCACAAATGGAGTGATGCCATCGAGAGGCACGGGGAAGCGCTTGCCGTCTCCCTCGGCTTTCGATAGGGTCTGGCACGAAAGCCTTATTGGTAAGCTTCCTTCATTGGGTCTGCCCGGTGGTCTGTGTAATTGAATTGCAGACTTTCTGAGGGATCGGTCCATTCGAGTGGTTATCGATGGCTGCTCGTCGGACCAATTGGATATTAATGCCGGCGGCCCTCAGGGGTCGGTACTCTAAGCAACATTGTTTTTGTTGCACATTAAAGATCTGCTAAAACCCGGCACCTTTGGGTATGCAGACGACAGCACTGATTGCTGAGAGTTACTTGTCCAACGCACGTGCTACCGGGCCACAGATACAGTCTCTCCGTGAGGCCATGGTGGAGCGTTTGAAGTTGTCCTTGCAGGCAGTCTCCGAATAGGGTGATGCCAATCTGGTCATGTTTAATGCTGCTAAAACCCAGGCGTGCCTTTTTTCCGCTAAAAAGAGCCAATTTCACCCGGCTCCAACTTTCCGTGATGTAACCGTGCCAATAACGGACCATCTTGAGCTTCTTGGCGTTACGTTGACATCGACTCTCAATTTTGTGCCATACATTGAGGCAAAGGCTCAGCTGGCTGCCAAAAAGTTCAATGCAATGAGGCACTGGTCAAATCAAAGCTCCAGAGCTTTGAACATCGTCACCGAGTTGCCAGCTTGTCGGTTTTTTATCGGTTACATTTCGGGGAGTGTACGATGGAATTGCATGATTTAATTCCGCCCAGCCCGTTCCATCATCGGACAACCAGACGCACGGCGATGCGTCATCGGTACATGGTGGACATCCCACCCATACGCACAAAACGTTTTGGGATACTTTTATTATGCGTACAGCTAAGGATGGAATTAGTGGAATTCCTTGACGGAGCCTGTGTTTCCCGATAGCTACAATCTAGGGGTATTTAAGTCAGAGTGAATGGGTTTTTTCTAGGCAAGCGTGCTTCACCGTCGACCACATCATCGCTTTCCATTAGGTGAGATAGTGGTCAAGCGCGAGCTTATTGATAATAATAAAAAGAAATATATAAAGCCTGATATAGTGGTGGTGGACAGAATCGAGAGGCGTGATTGTTGACATAACTGTCCCGCATGACGGGAACCTCGTGAAAGTCGAGAAAGATAAACAAATCAAGTATCTTGACTTGGCTCGCGAGGTTGACGACATGTGGGATGTGGACACAGCGATCATTGTATCGATAGTCGTGTCTGGCTCGTGGCTTAATAGCCACGAGCCTCGACCAACACCTTAGGAGGCTCTCGTTAGGCGGCTGGGTCAAGGGCCTGATCCAGAAAGCAGTACTGCTGGACCCGGCTCGTATTGTTAGGAGGTTCCTCTCTCTGGAGCCCTCACCGCCGGTAGCTTGGACCCTGTTCCCGATACCGGTGGACCTCTATTTTTTATATTTTTAAATGTTGTGTTTTATAAAAATATTTAAAAATGTAAACATTAAGAAATAGTTGTAATAAAGGAATATAATAATATAAGCTGTGGCTCGACTTGACAGACGGTTGCCAAAAAAAATTCTCTTCGTAATTTCTTACAATATATTTAATTTTAACTACCTAAATAATACAAAACAAAATGAAACCAAGAAAAAAAAAATACTAAACAATAATATAATCAAAGCTGACCGAAATAACCGAATTAAAATGACCGAATTACAACGAGAAACGAGAAAAATGGAATAGACGTCATGTTGACGCGAGCTGCAGCACGCAATGCACGCCCACCACCTCCGGCCTCGTCGCCCAGCTCCGCCTCGCCGCCGCCGGAAACCAGCCCCATCGTGAGTGCTGTGACACCGGCCGCGGCAGTTGCGTCGAGCTCGAGCGATGAGCATTTCTCGCCGCCGACGACACCACCACCTGCGCGTCGCCGGGGAGGACGCCGGCCGCCGGACCGCTTAGTACCTCGAGGCCTACCCGTCTCTGATAGGGTCCCAGCACCCGGCGGAAGTGTGCAGCGCATGAGATGGACACCATCCATCAATGAAAATGTCATGCGCGCATACTTTGGGGCTACAGAGGGAGGAAACAACCTGAGCGCGTACCGTGTCCGGATGCTCTCTTTGTTTCAGGTGCTTGAGCCAGCCGTCAACGTTTCGGCCCAACGACTTTCGGATCAGGTGCGGGTCATCCAGCGTAATCGTATGTTGGATGATACTGTACTTGACTGATGTCAGCCCCCGAGACTATATATCCCATGTCACAGAGCGCATCGACTTCCTGAAACAAAAAGTGTATGCTTGGCAAACCGTATTCGTAGGTACAGGCGGAGAGTGGAGCGATACATCCAGAATCGCACATTCCAAAGTAATGAAAGGTGGGTTTATCGGGCTTGGGAGCGACCCGATCAAGGTGTGACTGATACGCACCTGCCGGATGATGACGCTATGTGTTCATTCTGGCGCAGCATCTGGTCGGTGCCTGTCAGTCACACCGAAGGTGAATGGACTCGGGAGGTCGAACGAGCGTGTGATCCAATACAAGAAATGGGGGCTAACACGATCAGCCCCCAAGATGTAGCCCGTGCAGTCCGTCCGTTGCCGAACTGGAAATCTCCAGGACCGGACGGACTGCACAACTTTTGGATCAAGTGGCTACAAAGGTCGCACGCTCGTTTGGCATCTCAGTACCAGGCAGACTTAGAGTCTGGTTCGCTGCCCAAATTCCTTACAACAGGAATAACCCACCTGCTCCACAAGTCTAGTAGCTCCGCGGAACCCAAAAATTATAGACCAATTACATGTTTACCAACGGTCTATAAGGTTCTTACATCCATTTTGAGAGTTAAAATTAATAAACACGTCGACGATAACTCTATCATGTCGGTTTCACAGAATGGATGTAGGAACGGGTCCCGCGGTACTAAGGAGCTACTCCTTATTGATATGGCCATTAGCCAACAGGTTCGGCTTTCCCGAAAGGATCTGTCGACATGTTGGATAGATTATAAGAAGGCCTACGACTCGGTGCCTCATACATGGCTCATGAGGGTGCTAGAATTGTATAAAATAAATTCAACTCTACGCACCTTCCTGATGTCGTGTATGAGGCAATGGAGCACAGTCCTTCGCTATCCAGGATGTCGTAATATCCAGAGGAATAGCGAACCTGTAAGGATCGAGCGAGGTATATTCCAGGGCGATAGTTTGAGTCCACTTTGGTTTTGCCTAGCCTTGAATCCTCTAAGCATGATGCTGGAGAATTCAGGGCTAGGCTATCGGATGAAGAGAGGTGGTCAGGTTATATCTCACCTCCTTTACATGGATGACTTGAATCTCTTTGCCCCCAGCAATCTTCAGCTGATGGAGCTACTAAAGGTAACTGAAACTTTTAGTAGCGCCATCAGGATGGAGTTTGGTGTGGACAAATGTGCGGTCATGCATGTAAAGCGAGGGGAGATTGTGGAATCCGTAGGAATTCAACTTGCGGATTCCATAAACCTGAGATCCCTCTCTCCAAACGAAACCTATAAGTATTTGGGTATGTCGGAAGCGTTAGGTATCAGTACTACTGACATGAAGCAATCGTTGAAGGAACGCTTCTTTGGCCGCCTGAAGAAGGTATTCAATAGCCTTCTTTCGGGCGGAACTGATGTACTCTTTCGGCATACTCAAATGGACTCAAACGGAACTTGACGCCCTGGATAGGCAGGTCCGTACACTGCTGACTGCATATCGAATGCATCACCCACGATCATCGGTCATGAGATTGTATATCCCGCGGAAGTGTGGAGGCCGAGGCTTTTTAAATGCCAAAAACCTCCACAACCGCGAAATATGCAATCTCAGAGAATATTTTCTAAACACCGGCGTGGGTGTTCATCGAGATGTAGTAGCAGTGGACAAGGGACTCACCCCGCTCTCCTTGGCGAATGAGAACTGGCGCAAGCCTGTAGTGCTTGACACTAACGACCGCAAGGAGGTATGGCAGAGTAAGGAGCTTCACGGATGCTTTTTCCGGGCCCTACATGGGTCCGATGTAGACCAATCAGCGTCCGTGGCCTGGCTGCGATTCGGTGACCTCTTTGGGGAAACCGAAGGTTTCGTCTGTGCAATTATGGACGAAGTTATCATGACGAATAACTACCGGAGATTTATTGTGAAGGATGGCACGGTTGACATCTGTCGGGCAAGTCACCGTCCGGGTGAATCGAAGAACCTCTCCAGTGCTGTCTCCTGCTTGTAAGATGGTGATGCGTGGCTGGTGCTTGGAAGCAGTGCACTGAAAAAAGTTCCGAACGCTTTCAGGCGATTCTTGGACCGGGCCCGGTCCTCCGGGTTTATGGTGTTGCACTGCTCATTTGCAAATTTTTTCGGCTCCTGCCTTCTGCTGTGCCCTTTCCGATCCGCTTTGAGTGGTGGGTCTTGTTGTGGGGCTCGTCGCGCTGGCTGTTGGTTGTCTGGGGGCTTTGAGGAAACTCAGGGTATTTCCACTGTCCTTGTAGACAATAAGCAGGACCGAGAGAGCATGTGGGACGGCATCTACAGGGTAATAAGGAAGCCAGCCAGAAGACAGGACGACGCGCTCCTGAGAAACGCACCGCAGGCGAAACGCTCAGTCCAGAGCAATCTGCGGATCTTCTAGCAAAAACCTTCTACCCCGACGACTCAACGGATGCCGAACAGCCCTACCACACTGCGCTAAGGAGGCTAGAGGAGGAGAATAACCCTCAAGGTCTATCTGCAGACGATCCGCCCTTCACGATCGCGGAGCTGGAAATGGTTCTCCAGAACCAAAATCCGACAAAAGCCCCCGGTCCCGATGGATTAACAGCAGACATCTGTACAGCTAAACTGTGATAGGGAGGTGTGCGATAGCAAACAAGTGTCATTCGGTGTCACACTTCCCGAAGCAGTGGAAGGTAGGCACTTCCTCCCAACACTACGCACAAACCAATACAGCTTCATGCCATAGTGCGGAACCGAGGACGCCCTCTATGCTCTAGTGGGCCACTTACGAGCCGAAATCAAAGCCAAAAAGATCGTGCTTTTGATATCACTGGACATAGACGGAGCACACGAGAGCATTCGACAACGCGTAGTGGCCCGCACTCAAGAAGCAGATGGTAGCCAAGAATTGTCCAGCAAATATCTACGCTCTCGTCGCCTCATACCTGTAAGACCGGAACATCAGGGTAAACTACGCCAGAGCGACTAGCGAGAAGGTAACCACGAAAGGATGCGTCCAGGGCTCAATTGCCGGACCGACGTTTTGGAACCTTATCCTAGACTCACTCCTACACAAAATGGCAGGTGGTGAGTCACTCACCACCTGGCACTCCACGGTCTCCTCAGCAGGTCAAGTGACGATCTCGAGTCACTTAAGATGCTTACGGAGGCCGCCTTGGATTCTCATGCCATCCTGACAGCACTGAAGAGAGCGTACATTTCCGATTGGAAGACAGTGTTGTGAGGCTCCAAGCCGAACTTTGACTCCGTCCCGCTTTCCCACCAAGTTAGGGCAGCTCCGACTTTCCCCTCTATCTTGCTGCCATCGGTGTATATTTGGGGGCCGATTACTTGGTGGGTTTCCAGGGTTTCGGGAGTCAAATTCTCTACGCATTCATACTCGGTTGTTGTGAGTTGCGCTGGGTGGGGATTTTTGGAGTGGTGTGCGTTGCGCTCAAGCTCGTGGCCCAGCGGTATGAACTCTTGGGAATATCCCTTTTTGATCTTGAAAAGGGTTGCCGCTTCGATTACCCGGAGGTCTAGGGGGAGTTGGCTTGACAGGATATACTTTGCAGATCTTCTGCGCGAAGCCACTCTGCAGTGAGTCAAACTTTTTTCTTGTCATCAGTTTCTCAGCTGGGGGGCCCACGCACTTGCTGCATACATCACGATGGGCTCTATCACCGACACGTATTTCGTCCTGATTATCTCGCTGTTGAGACCCCAAGTCACCCTCGCCGCACATGCCAACTGCTTATAGATGTCTGCGGCCTTTCTACAGATCGCAGACACGTGCGCATTGAAGGTGAGTTTGGAGTCTATCGTGAGACCTAACAGCTTCACTTCCTCAACCAGGTTTCGCCGCTTGCCCATCATGTGAAGTACCGGAACGTCGTACTTTCGTTTCCTCGTTAACACCATCGCATTGGTTTTGTGCGCGGCGAAACGTAGCTTATTTTGGACGCCCCATTCCGATACTTTGGCTAGCGTGCTGTTGGCTGATTGCTACAGGGTACCGGCTGTGAAGTCAGAGAAAACCAGGACAACGTCGTCAGCGAAGGCTTGGCAATATACCCCCATACTAGCCATTTTGTGTAGGAGTGAGTCTAGGATAAGGTTCCAAAACGTCGGTCCGGCAATTGAGCCCTGGACACATCCTTTCGTGGTTACCTTCTCGCTAGTCGCTCTGGCGTAGTTGACCCTGATGTTCCGGTCTTACAGGTATGAGGCGACGAGAGCGTAGATATTTGCTGGACAATTCTTGTCTCTCTCTGTTTAGCGTTTGTGGACTACGAGAAAGCCTTCGATTCGATAGAGACTTGGGCTGTACTGCAGTCTCTCCAACGGTGCCAGATCGACTACCGGTACATTGAGGTGTTGAAGTGTTTGTACAAAAACGCCACCATGTCAGTCCGTATTCAGGATCAGACCTCGAAACCAATCCTTCTCCAGCGCGGCGTGAGACAGGGAGACGTCATTTCTCCGAAACTGTTCACTGCTGCGCTGGAGGATGTCTTCAAGGTTCTGGACTGGAGGGGGCTGGGCATCAACGTTAATGGCGAGTACATTACTCACCTTCGGTTTGCCGACGACATAGTGGTCATGGCTGAGACCATGGAGAGCCTCAGTAAAATGCTCGATGACCTCAGTAGAGCTTCCGAAAGAGTGGGTCTTAAAATGAACATGGACAAAACCAAGATCATGGTGAATGCCCATGTAACACCCACTCCTATCAAGGTCGGAGACTCTACTCTCGAAGTTGTAGACGATTATGTCTACCTGGGACAAACGGTCCAGTTGGGTAGGTCCAATTTCGAGAAAGAGGTCAACCGTTGAATCCGACTCGGTTGGGCGGCGTTCGGGAAGTTGAGTGGTATCTTCTCGTCCAATTTACCGCAGTGTCTCAAGACAAAAGTCTATGACCAGTGTGTGTTGCCAGTGATCACCTATGGGACCGAGACGTGGTCGCTCACAATGGGCCTTATCAGAAAGCTCAAAGTCACCCAAAGGGCAATGGAGAGGGCTATGCTCGGAATTTCCTTGCGTGATCACGTCAGGAATGATGATATCCGCAGGAGAACCAAAGTTACCGACATAGCCCGAAGAATTGCCAAACTTAAGTGGCAGTGGGCAGGGCACATTGCTCGTAGAACGGATGGCCGATGGGGCCGAAAGGTTCTGGAATGGCGACCGCGAACCGGAAGACGATACGTTGGAAGGCCTCCCACTAGGTGGACTGATGACCTGGTTAAGGTTGCGGGAAGGCGCTGGATGCGAGACGCACGGGATCGGTCAATGTGGCGACGCCTGGGGGAGGCCTATGTCCAGCAGTGGACGTCTTTCGGCTGAAATGATGATGATGATGATCTGCTTCTTGAGTGCGGGCCACTACGCGTTGTCGAATGCTCTCGTGTGCTCCGTCTATGTCCAGTGATATCAAAAGCACGATCTTTTTGGCTTTGATTTCGGCTCGTAAGTGGCCCACTAGAGCATAGAGGGCGTCCTCGGTTCCGCACTGTGGCATGAAGCCGTATTGGTTTGTGTGTAGTGTTGGGAGGAAGTGCCTACCTTCCACTGCTTCGGGAAGTGTGACACCGAATGACACTTGTTTGCTATCGCACACCTCCCTATCACAGTTTAGCTGTGCAGATGTCTGCTGTTAATCCATCGGGACCGGGGGCTTTTGTCGGATTTTGGTTCTGGAGAACCATTTCCAGCTCCGCGATCGTGAAGGGCGGATCGTCTGCAGACAGACCTTGAGGGTTATTCTCCTCCTCTAGCCTCCTTAGCGCAGTGTGGTAGGGCTGTTCGGCATCCGTTGAGTCGTCGGGGTAGAAGGTTTTTGCTAGAAGATCCGCAGATTGCTCTGGACTGAGCGTTTCGCCTGCGGTGTTTCTCAGGAGCGCGTCGCCCTGTCTTCTGGCTGTCTTCCTTATTACCCTGTAGATGCCGTCCCACGTGCTCTCTCGGTCCTGCTTATTGTCTACGAGGACAGTGGAAAAACCCTGAGTTTCCTCAAAGCCCCCAGACAACCAACAGCCAGCACGACGAGCCCCACAACAAGACCCACCACTCAAAGCGGATCGGAAAGGGCACAGCAGAAGGCAGGAGCCGAAAAAATTTGCAAATGAGCAGTGCAACACCATAAACCCGGAGGACCGGGCCCAGTCGAAGAATCGCCTGAAAGCGTTCGGCACTTTTTTCAGTGCACTGCTTCCAAGCACCAGCCACGCATCACCATCTTACAAACAGGAGACAGCACTGGAGAGGTTCTTCAGAAAAACACCTGAGGAATCAACCCAGCAAAAGCGTAAGCCAACACGAGCCGACAAAGGGCAAGTCAGCCCACAGTAAAGTCAGCTCGCAGTAAAGTCGGGTACCACGGACCACGTAAAGAGCGCGTTCCTCGAGTACGTAGCAATCGTAAGAGCGACCCGAGAGGTTAATCTTACGGCTTGCAGGAATATCCTGCAGACCTACCAGAGAGACACAGAGGGTCTGTTAAGTGTACTGCTCGAGGAAGCAGGGGCAGCGGTGTACGACAACGTCACATCCCAAGTCATCAAACGGGAAATGACGGAGTTGTATATACGGTCGAATATAGACGAAGCGCTCAGGCAAACTCAAGTTCAGCGTGCCAAATGACGACCCGATAGTGGTTACCGCCAAATGTACCAAAATCATGCCGGATGATAAGATCCTGGAAATGGCACAGTCCATTTCGGGGACCTCAGGTATCCCGACATCGCAGGAAAGCTGGGCGGTACCCAATATCAGGTGGATTAACGGAGTTCCGGGTTGCGATAAGACAACCTGGCTGGTAAAGCACTTCGACGAGGACAGGGACTTTATAGACAACAGAGGCTGCCAAAGATCTTAGGGAAAAGCTTGCGCGCCGCTTAGGAGACCGAGCAAAGACCAAGGTGCACACTATGGCCTCAATCCTAGGAAACGGTTTCAAGAGCCAAGACAAATGCTACCGTCTCACGGTAGACGAGGCTCTTATGAACCACTTTGGGGCCGTAGTCATGGCAGTAAAGTTGTCTGGAGCAAGCGAGCTTGTCCTCGTCGGAGACGTTAACCAACTTCCATTTTTGGACAGAGAGAACCTTTCCGAGCTTAGGTACACCCGTCCAGACCTGGTGGCTGGCATCACCCAGGAGTTTCTCCTCCAAGTCATTGCTGTCGCGGGTCTACTCTCTGAAGGTGAAAGGTTACACAGGGGCGCAAATACCGAGCACTGCCCAAAACACCCTGTTTCTAGTTCATAAGCAGGGGGAGAAAGCTTCTCCTGCGAGCCAGGGATTTGGGTCGGGTGAAGGGTCGCACCTGCTAAACATACACGAGGCTCAGAGGTCGACCTACGACAGCGTCATCATCATTAACACTAAGTCCAGGAGGCTACAGGTCCACGACAGCATCTCCCACGCGGTAAGGGCGCTGTCCAGACATACAGTCAGTTGCGTCTATTACACCGACGACACCGACGACGCCGATGGTTAATCTTACGGCTTGCTGGAATATCCTGCAGACCTACCAGAGAGACACAGAGGGTCTGTTAAGTGTACTGCTCGAGGAAGCAGGGGCAGCGGTGTACGACAACGTCACATCCCAAGTCATCAAACGGGAAATGACGGAGTTGTATATACGGTCGAATATAGACGAAGCGCTCAGGCAAACTCAAGTTCAGCGTGCCAAATGACGACCCGATAGTGGTTACCGCCAAATGTACCAAAATCATGCCGGATGATAAGATCCTGGAAATGGCACAGTCCATTTCGGGGACCTCAGGTATCCCGACATCGCAGGAAAGCTGGGCGGTACCCAATATCAGGTGGATTAACGGAGTTGCGGGTTGCGATAAGACAACCTGGCTGGTAAAGCACTTCGACGAGGACAGGGACTTTATAGACAACAGAGGCTGCCAAAGATCTTAGGGAAAAGCTTGCGCGCCGCTTAGGAGACCGAGCAAAGACCAAGGTGCACACTATGGCCTCAATCCTAGGAAACGGTTTCAAGAGCCAAGACAAATGCTACCGTCTCACGGTAGACGAGGCTCTTATGAACCACTTTGGGGCCGTAGTCATGGCAGTAAAGTTGTCTGGAGCAAGCGAGCTTGTCCTCGTCGGAGACGTTAACCAACTTCCATTTTTGGACAGAGAGAACCTTTCCGAGCTTAGGTACACCCGTCCAGACCTGGTGGCTGGCATCACCCAGGAGTTTCTCCTCCAAGTCATTGCTGTCGCGGGTCTACTCTCTGAAGGTGAAAGGTTACACAGGGGCGCAAATACCGAGCACTGCCCAAAACACCCTGTTTCTAGTTCATAAGCAGGGGGAGAAAGCTTCTCCTGCGAGCCAGGGATTTGGGTCGGGTGAAGGGTCGCACCTGCTAAACATACACGAGGCTCAGAGGTCGACCTACGACAGCGTCATCATCATTAACACTAAGTCCAGGAGGCTACAGGTCCACGACAGCATCTCCCACGCGGTAAGGGCGCTGTCCAGACATACAGTCAGTTGCGTCTATTACACCGACGACGCCGATGACGCCGCAGGCCGCTTTGCTAAGAGGGCGATGGATGCGCCGACTAAAACGGTCGTCAACTACAATCTTAAGACGGCCATGCAGCATCGAGACATAGTCGTCATAGAGGCCTTGCTCATGCTAGCGTAGTCCCTGGTCAGCAGATATCACCAAAACACTACCTATCAAGTCCCATTCAAAAACTCCAATCCAAACACCTCCCCAAATCTAAACCATCACCCTGTCTAGATGAAATAAATAAAATATATATACATGTAAAGCTGCATGGCGGAACGAGTCAGTCATACTCACCTTAACGTCCTAACGGCGGGGTTCTAGAACTGGAACCATCGGTCGGGACTGGTCTGCTCGCACTGCCATGCATCTTCCCCAAAAGTGTACCAATAGAAATAAGTAGACAAAATAGTAAATAACATAAGCAGTGTATCAATAGAAATATAAAATTGTAATGGCAGTGTGTAATATAAAATAATAATAAAAAAAAACAAATGTATATATGTCATATTTATATAGTATTTAGTGAGGGATGAACGTAGATTAAAGTTAGTTAAGTAAGCCTAGAAATAATGTCCGACGTAGGAGTCAAACAATTGTAATATTAATGAAAAAAAAAAACCAAATGAAAAACGATCAAAAAGGGCGCGGACGACTATATCCGCGGTAGAATATTCATATATAAAAAAAAACCCTAACCTGTTTCTTAAAATTAAGTTTTATCTAAACTTTTAGATAGCATGAGATCTGTGGGGTCATTCTGTAGAAGTTGCTAAGTCTATTATTGACATTGTCGCACCTAGTTTAGCTATTATCTTTAATAATTGTATCGACTGTGGGGAGTTTCCCGACCTTATGAAAAATAGTAAAATAATACCTTTGTTTAAATCAGGTAGTACATCAGACCCTACAAATTATAGACCTATTTCAGTACTACCTACGTTTAGCAAAATATTTGAGAAATTAATTTTAGAGCAATTGCAAAGATTTTTTAATAAACATAAATTATTACATACCAAGCAGTTCGGTTTTACAAGGGGTCGTTCAACTACTGATGGATGGATGGATGGTGTTGAACTTTTAGGACATATTTATAATGCATGGGAAGGTAAGTGCGATGCCTTGGGAATCTTTTGTGATTTGTCCAAAGCATTTGATTGTGTTTTTCATGAAACGCTAATCAGGAAACTCCGCCACTACGGGATCCGGAACAGCGCTCTGGATCTTCTTACTTCATATTTGAGTAATAGGATTCAGACCGTTGACGTTAATGGAAAAAGATCTCCTGGATCTATGGTAACAATTGGAGTCCCACAGGGCTCGATTCTTGGTCCTTTCTTGTTTCTTATTTATATTAATGACTTGCCTTACCTCATAAAGGATAACCATGATATAGTGTTGTTTGCGGATGATACTTCACTTTTGTTTAAACTTAAACGTCAGCAGCTGGTTACTGACGATGTAAATAGCGCGATCTCAAAAGTAGTTCACTGGTTCAATGTTAATAATTTACTTCTTAATGAAAAAAAAACCAAATGCATTAAGTTTACCCTACCTCACGTTAGGCAGGTGAAAACCGATGTGTTGATAAAGGGCGAAGAATTGAATCCTGAAAATAGCACAGTATTCTTAGGCTTAACTTTGGATGCTAAGCTTCAGTGGGGCCCACATATAGATAAATTGTCAAAGAAGCTAAGCTCCGCAGCATATGCTGTTAGAAAAATTCGTAATTTAACTGACATAGAGACAGCCCGTTTAGTATACTTTAGCTATTTTCATAGTGTAATGTCGTACGGTATTCTGTTGTGGGGAGATGCCGCCGACATCCAGACTATCTTTGTTTTGCAGAAAAGAGCTGTTCGGTCAATTTATAAATTAAGCCCAAGACACTCTCTTAGAGAGAAATTTAAGGAGATTAATGTAATGACTGTGCCTTCTCAGTATATTTATGAAAATCTTTTATATGCCCATAAAAATATAAAATTGTTTAAAAAATACAGTGATATCCATAACATAAATACTAGGAATAAACAAAAATTTGTAGTACCTACAACAAGGCTCAAGAAAATAGGTGTCTCGTTTAAATGTCAATGTGTACGCTTTTATAATAAGCTTCCAAGCCACGTACAACATCTAAGTCTTAATAAATTCAAATCTTTTATTAAACGTAAGTTGTGCCAGAAAGCGTTTTATACAACTAAAGATTACCTTAAAGACAAAAAGGCTTGGGATTGAGCTGCTCCAATTAATTTTGTTTTTTTTTATTATATTTTGCACCGTGAATTTTGTTGTTGTTTTTTTGGTTTTCTTGCAATGACAAGAATATTTACTTTTTAAAGTATTATATTATTTTATATTAATTATTGTGAGTGTGAAGACTATGTGGATCATTCTTTTTTATTTTAATTTAAATTTATCTTAGTTTTTAATCATGGTCTGGCAGTTTGAGTAGTTTATGCGCCCTACCCGAATGTCCTTTCTTTGGTATTGTTCGTCGAATCGTTGAGCTCCTTAAAGTCTGAGTTGAGCTGCTCGGTTATTGACAAATGCGTGCACTGACTGGACAGGTCCACTCAATCTGACTGGTTCTTTCCTCAAAAGACCATTTCAGACATCAGTCTACATGGTCTTCACATGATCTAACCAATATTTTGTCTGGACTTTAAAAGAGACTGTGACCTCTGAGTTTGTTTCGGCCTTTCTTCTCAGAGTAGTCAGATAGGAAACGCCGACCTCATCTAGTTTTAAAAAATATGTTCGACATGTAAAAGTGTTTAGATAAACCAACTTACAGAAATAAAATCATTTATCATTTATCATGCCTGCTAAGTTAAATTTTGAATCAAATTTTACAATATCGATTGCACCCTTTTCATAATTTGTATATAAATAATATTTGCTATAGAATGAATCATTTTTAAAAGGGGCGGAATGTTTTATCGCAAATATAAACTTCTGTCTCACCATGATGATTCAGAAAGTGGACGGACTCCTCCAGATTGACTTCCTCTGTAATAACGTCGTCTCGCTGCATTTCTTTTTGCTTCAACTTCAAATAATTGAGCTAATTCACATTCGAAGAATATACAATTTCACTGATTAGAAAACCGTTTATTTTTTTGAAATTTTTCTCTACCATGTACAATACTTTGTAACTGCGTGATGGAATTTTCTTCAGAATCATCACATGCTTAAATCTCTTCGCTTGTTGATGGTGTCCAAGTCTAACTTGTAGTTCAGATAGATCAAGATTTCGATCATAGAATGTGCGACGCCGTAATACATTCTCAAACGTTCGTGAGAAAAACGTTCAGGATAGTCTTTGAAGATGAGTATGGAGATCTCGGACACAGTACCACAGAGCAGAAGGTAAGGTACAATTCACTTGAGGATCCAATGGTAGAGATCACAGTCCAATTTTACACTTCGTGGTACTGATACGCCTCAACGCGTACTTTTTGAACTGTGCGACTACGTTTTCGCCCATCCATTGTTTCTTCTCACAAATTTTTCATAACACGAAGTAAAACAGACCGATGTTATATTTCACTTTCTTGAAGTTGAAGTATGTGGCATACATAATGTAGTCGTTGTATCTACCGAAGTCATCAGTATCCACCAGCACTAGCCCGCCGTGGAATGGTCGCCGAGTTCGAGGCTCTAATTTGGTTTCTTGCTCCAATAACTGTTTGTAAACAGTTAAGGTGTAGAAGTAACCCAACGAGTCATTAAGATCAGGATCCTCCAACAAAAACAATGGACATTCCATCATGGCATTGAATTTCGAGAATGATTCCGTTGATTCCGATGATTGGAAAATAAGTTTCTCTAGCAGATTCAATTCTGTGCATAAGATTACAGGGACACCTTTCTCGTCAGCCAAAATGATGTCAGGAAACTCGATTTCTTGGTCGGCTGTGAAATTGACATCCTCTATCTGTTCTTCAGGAACTTTATTTCTGAATGTGTTCTCGAATTTCAAAGCGTCGAAGCCATAAGACTTGTTATCACTGACGATGTAGTTGATTAAAGTGGTAATCGACTTCTTAATGTCTACTTTCAAATCGTATGTTGGGTTGCTGAAACTTTTGTACCAGTTTGAATTCTTAAATTGAGTTATAAATGTATTTTTGTACATCGTATCAGGAAAGTAGTCAATCAACGATGGCGTCGACACAGCGTTCAACCTATTTTTCAACTTTTTCAGCTTTTTAATTTCGGCGAGAGATTTAGCATTGTTTTTAACTGAAGTTAGGAACTTGAATCTAATGTAAGACTTCAGACTTTTTCTTTCAGTAGCAAAGTTGTCGGCGGTAATTTTATCGTAGTCATCCTCCTTAGAAATATCAGTTCCATCGAATAGTGCATTGTTGCGGTAAATTGTACATTGGCTCTTGATGAACGATGCAGTTACCGATAGGTCAATGAACCGCAAGTCTTCACTTATGGCGTGAAACACGACCTTCTCGTAATTAATATTTTGATTAAGTGCTACCATTTTTCGAAACTCTGCCTTCTTGTTTATTGAGGATTGTTTATCTGTTAAGTATCTTGTTATCTGTGGTTGCAAACTCTTCCAAAAATTATAATGGTTTTGTGTACTCTCTGGTCCTACCGCTCTGCTAATTACAATGGTGCCCGTATATTTAAGTGTTTTATTATCTAAATATAAAGTAAAGAATTAATACGCTTCCACTGCGCTAAGTGCGAAAAGTTTGCTATGTGCCGTCCATAATAAATATTACTACGAAAGTATAAATTATATATGTATACGTAAAGTAATAGAAATTGCGACAAGTACTTGGAATACGTGAGAGATGCAAAAAGTGCAAGGGAAATGATAGAAAATTTGAAGAAGGAAGAAGGAGAGAAAGAGTACACTATCTGCATTATACCTAAGAAAGAATTTACTAACCTTAACATGTGATGCCAATATGGAATTGTGTGACCACTTCAACAACTTTGACACATTAATCAGACAATTAGAAGAAACTGGGGGTACAATGGGAGAGCAAGATAAGGTATGTCATCTATTGTTAACCATGCCTGAAACCTATAATACGACGATTGCTGCTCTGGAAACGACCAATATAGAACTCACGACGGAATATATCAATAGTAAATTATTGGATGCCGAATTAAAAACTCAGAGTCACCCGGTAGTATCAGAAGATGCCTACAGTTTTTTAACCTGATTTAAATGTGGTAAAAATGGCCACAAAGCCTACCAATGTAAGAAACCAGAACGTCCAAACACAAGAGGACGAGGCTACTCAAGAGGCACGAGGAGCAGAGGTCGAGGATTCAACTCAAGATCAAATGGTACGCCATCACAGACTGTTCGAATGGCGCAGACTGAAGATGAAGAAAAGGTAATGATGTTTACAGCGTTCAGTGTAAGTGTCTTTGATAATAAAATAAATGATTGTGTTCAATTAATTGTTGACTAAGGAGCTACCGAACATATAATAATGGCTCAATACTTACCATATATGACCAATATAAATGATTTAGAAAAGGAAGTTAAAATCTTTGTGGCAAATTTTCAATAATTAAAAAGTAATAAAAGAGGCAAATTCAAATTGAAATATAAAATATTGTAATGGAACAAGAAGGACTAATTATTTCTGGAATGTCATATAACTTATTATCAGGCAGAAAATTGTTAGAGAAAGGGTTTAAAGTACAATTTTATAATAATAGTGTATCTATTTGTAATTCAAAAGGTAATCATGATCAGAATGGACAAAAATATAAAAAAGGATCAAATAAAAGGACAAGAAAGCAGGGCAGAAATACAGAAGAATGAAGAAGAAAATGAGAAAACTGAACAAATAGATTAAGAAAGTGAAAGTGAAGAGAATACAAAAGAAGTAAAATACTATACAACAAGGTCAGGAAGAAATGTGCAAAAGCCAAAGAATATTGACGACGACTATGAGTTGTATACAGTTTTCTGTCTGTTGTCAGGAGATCCTCAAGAATATGAAGAAGCAGTTCAGGATAAAGATTGGGAAAATGCCATACAGAAAGAATTAACCTCACGGATAAAATTACAAACATGGGAAGAAGCTATTTTACCTAGAGGAATTAAAGCGAAAGATACTAAGTGGATATTCAGAACAAAGCAAGATGGTACTAAGAAAGCAAGGCTGGTCGCTAAAGGTTTTCAAATACATAGTAATGATAATCATTATGCTCTAGTAGCCTAACTATCAACAATAAGATTGATGATGAGCATAGCAATCAAACAAGATTTAACACTTAAACAATTGGATGTGCCAACAGCATTTTTAAATGGTAATTTGAATAAGAAATATATATAAAATGTCCTAAAGGAATAAATATAAGTGAAGGAAAGGTTTTAAAATTAAAAAAGGCCCAAATCTCGGCTGGCATCAATGATTTCATGACTTTATAACTAAGAAAGGATACGTACAATCACATCAATAACAATAATTCATGTTTATATGGAAAAGGCAATACATGGATACTACTTTATGTCGATGACATTCTACATCTGGGAGATGATGCTGAGATGATAAAAGCTTTAGAAAAATAATTTAAAGTGAAGAACTTGGAAGACGTTCTTCTATATTTAGGACTAGAAATTACAAGGAAAAATGACATACTGGAAATAAGACAAAGTGAAATAATTAAAAGACTTTTAAAGAAATTCCAAATGCGAGATTGCAAAGCATGTAAAACTCCAATGGAAGTCGACTTCAATGCAAACACTGGATCTGAAGTGATTAAAGTACCATTCAAGGAATTAATAGGTTCTTATTGCAATGAATACTAGACCAGACATTACTTATGCTGTAGCCTATTTGAGCAGATTTTTAGATAAGCCTACTCAGGAATTATGGTTGGCAGATAAGAGGGTATTACATTACCTCAAAGGAACAACCAGACAGGGGCTGTTATATACAAATACATGTAATTTCATTAAACTTATAGCATACTCAGATGCAGACTGGGCAGCTGATAAAACTGACCGCAAAAGTACAAGTGGTTGTGTTATATATCAGAATAACAATATATTATCATGGTTCTCTAGGAAGCAGACTTGTACCGCCCTGTCAACAGCTGAGGCTGAGTATGTAGCAGGAGCACATACAGTAAGTGAACTTATACACATAAAAGGCTTACTCTCTGATTTATTAGGTGATGAAAGTGTTTCAGCTCATTTGTTAATTGATAATCAGAGCACTATCAAATTGATTCAGAACCAAATTAATACTAAAGCATCTAAATAAAAAACCATTATATAAAAGATTTATTTTACAAAAAAGTTGTGTCTATTTCATATATATCTACAAATGAAAACATTTCAGACATATTTACCAAATCATTATCTATTCAAAAACATATATTATTGTATTAAGCTGAATTTGATTTGAAGCACCTACATAATGTTATTATTGCTGTGTCTTTACTATTTTTGGAATATTATTATTACGCTGTGTCTTTACCAATTAAGAATATTGTTTAGTTTAAAATAATTATTGTATTGCATAGATTTATGAGCAAAATATTTGATTTTGAATTTATAATGTATAGAGTGAACATTGACACAGAATTGTAATAGTTATCAGTTATAAATTCTGCAAATTGAGGGGCTGTATTGAGGATTGTTTATCTCTGGTCAGACCACACATATCAGGGCCGTGCCCGGGACGTGGACAGATCGTGCCGCGTTAGGGGCTCAGAAAAATATCGTTGTGTACATTTTATATATGGATGCAAAACGCACAGGACCGATCAGTGTGGCGACGCTTGGGGGAGGCCTATGTCCAGCAGTGGACGTCTTTCGGCTGAAATGATGATGATGGTGATGACATTTTATATGAACTCGTTCCTGATATGTGTGGATAGACTAGTTTGTTTAGGTTGGTATTTAAGCAACAGAAACAGGCACACATAATTTCACTTCCCAAAATAACCAATTCTTCTTCTTAATCTCACTTCCGACCCATCTCCATACTACCTTTCCTATCTAAAGTTCTCGAGCATATCGTTCATGGTCAAATATTCAGATTTCTTTCGTCTAAAGCACTTATCTGAACTTTCCAATCTGGCTTTCGTGCGGGTCACAGTACTGTAACTGCACTTCTGAAGGTCACTGAGGACATCCACAGAGCTATGGACAATAAGTCTCTAATCGTGTTAGTCCTACTTGACTTGAGTTGTGCGTTCAACTCTGTGGATTTCGACATTCTGCTTGGAATCTTGCAATCTACTAACTTCTCTTCTTCTGCATTCTCCTGGTTTGACTCATATCTTCGGGATCACTCTTAGTGTGTCCGCCTTGAAGAGGTCTTCTCTGATTAGTGTAATCTCACTGCTGGTGATCCTCAGGGTGGCGTTCTCTCTCATATTCTTTTCTCTATCCCTTAACCAGGTCATCAGTCCACCTAGTGGGAGGCCTTCCAACGTATCGTCTTCCGGTTCGCGGGAAGGCGCTGGAAGCGAGACGCACGGGATCGGTAAACACTGTTACCAAGGTTATCACCTCCAACTTCTATCTTTATGACGATTTGCAGCTTTATGGACACTTCCTGCTTGCAGACGCGGACTCAGCGATTAATGACATGAATCGTGACCTGGAGAGAAACAGTGAATGGAAATCTTATGACTTACAGATTAACCCACCCAAGACCCAGGTCATGATCATAGGCAGTCGGTGTTATCGCACTGCGCTTGCGACTTCTACCTTGACTCCACTAACCCTTAACGGCTCGACCATTCCTTACACCGATACGGCAAAGAATCTCAGTGTCTTAATTGACAGCAATCTTACTTGGCGAGCGCAAGCAAATGAAGTTAGTCGTAAGGTGCATTGCTCCTTTCACTCTTTAAGAAATCTTCAAAGTCTTCTGTCATTTAATATTAAATTTATTTACCCCGAACCTTAATTCAGCCGATCATAGACTATGCCGATGCCTGCTATCTGGATGGTAGCTTCCACATGGTAGCGCTCAAGCTTATTTAAGAGCTCCTCATTACTGAGGAGCTCTTAAATTAGCTCGAGCGCTTGCAAAACCTGTGTATTCGTTTTGTTTTTGGTCTTAGGAAATACGATCATGTCTCACAGTTCTGCAAGGATCTCAAGTGGCTCCCTATCCGTCTTCGCAGGAACACTCGCATATTATGCCCCCTGTTCAACATCCTTTTTAACCCTGCATACCCTGGCTACCAGCGCGACCGTTTTTCGTTTACTCGCCCTGCTGACGTCCTGTGTAGATCCCTCCTTAAACTCCATCTGAATTACCCATCCCATAAAACTCGTTTCTATTCCCACTCCTTTTCTGTTCATGCAGTACGGCTGTGGAACTCACTACCACCTAAGATCCGTGACGCTAAACGCATCTCTATTTTTAAAAAGCAAGTCAAAGAACACTTTCTTTCTGCTATCCCGTGATGTTATATATTACAGATATATTTTTATTTTATAGTAGTTATATATTTTATTAATATATATAATAATCTTTAGGTACTTATTATAATTTTATATATTATGTGTGTTTAAGTTTAGATGTATTACCTTTCCTCGTACTTATACACACTGTGTCTATGTTTCTTATCAAATTCTCCTGTCGTAGGTCTGCTGCAAGAAATTTCTCTAGAAATAAGCAGCACTTTTGTGCTATTCTATCTTTCTATGTACTTTATCTTTTATTTGTTTTGTGTGTACCTACATAAATAAATAAGTCAAGTTTCAAGTTTATTAACCCAAGAAATAGTATTCTTTAAAAACACTTTAACATCGCTTAAATCATATTTTGGGGGTAGTTTCTAAAAATAATGATAGCAACCTTCAATATTCATTTAGGTTAATATGTGTGCCAAGTTTCAAGTTTATTGTTTTTTTCATACAAACTTCAACACCCCCTAATCATCATTTGGGGATAGTTTCGAAAAATGAATAGTGGCAACCTTTATGCTTTACTTAGATTACTATTTTTGTCAAGCTTCAATTTTGATTTTTCATATAAGCTTTCTACCCCCTTTTACCCCATAAGGGGTAGAATTTCTAAAAATACTTTCTTAGTGCGCACTTAAGTCACTTGAGGAACCTTTTTTGCCAAATTTCATGCTTCTAGCCGCCTACCTACCAACCTACTCACCTGCATCTACCTATCCTATTTACCCTACCCTACCTACATACCCACTTACCCTACCTACCTACATACCCACCTACCCTATCTACCTACATACCCACCTACCCTATCTACCCTACCTACCTACCTACCAATTTGTAAAACTATTTATTTGAATAAGAATGAATATATACTACAATAAACATGTAACCAACTTTTGTTTCTACCGGCGATCTAATTTAATTTTAGAACACAAAAGCTGCTATTGTGACTTAACTATGTTAGTGAGATACATTCTTTCGCAGACTTTTTTGTAGTTAATAATGAGTACTTTAATCATGTACTACATAATTTTTAAATATCATCCATAGTTTTCTCAGCGCACGCCAAATAATGAATTTTATAGGCAAAATATTGATACTTTGGGTTACATTATTGCAATTTTCTAAAGGAACCCCATTTTTTTCGAAAATACGTTACTCGGGAAAAATGTAGCTTTCCATAGATGAAAGAATTTTTAAAATCGGTCCAGTAGTTTCGGAGCCTATTCGGTACAAACAAACAAACAAAAAAAGTTATAGTTTTGAAATGTGTGCCTGTGTGTTTGTGTATTTGTGTATGTCTGTGGCTCCTAAACGGATGAACCCGTTTTGATTTAGATTTTTTGTTTGAAAGGTGAGTTTTATCGAGGTTTGCTTTATCGAGAGAGAAATCGGTTCAGCCGTTCTAAGGTGCAGGCCACATAGAAATGGCGTTGGGCGCGCACATGGCACGGGCCACGGCATGTCCTATTCCATTCAAATATACAAAATGCATGGAAATTAAGCGCAATTCATAATATAGTAGTGCATATTTATGACGAAGTTAAAAGGAAAACTGTCACTGGAAAGATTGGCTGTAGAAAATTCATTCAACTAATCACAGCAGATAACGCGTACATGTCAATTTGTCACATTAATTCTGCGATAATTTAGAGGTGAGAAACTCGGCCCTAAACTCATAATTTCAAGTAATCATACAAGTAAACATATCTACTAAGAGCAGCAGTCGTTGACTCCCCATAGTTATTGTACTTGAAATCAAAAGTTTATATATTTATTGCAAAGTCGCTAACTAATTTAGTTCGACCCTGTAGATGATTTTTGATAACCCATGACTAAATTTTCTTCATTGTTATTGGCACGGATCGCGATGTTGTGTTTCAGACTCGTCACTGAGCACTCACTCGCTTAGTACTTATTAGCGTTCCGAACGTCCTAGCGTCTAGACGCCCCGCGGCTCTGACTCTATACCTACATACGAAAACAACACACAAGTTGTGGCTAAAAATAGACAAAGCCGCTATCAAGCCAAAGTGACGCGAGTTCGCATAATCCAGTTAGGTTGGAGCGAGTTATTTACCTACATAAAAACAGTTTAGTGTGGGTTGTGCCGCGGCAAGTTTGTTATTTAGCAAACTAAATACAAAATGGTTAATTATTACATTTATGCGAAAGATTATTCTGGCTCGACGGATCAAATCGCGTATTATCACGAAAATGGACTAAAAACTCTCGAACAATTTAAAAGAGATGTGGATGAAATTAATAGTGCTTTAGCAGATGAAGAATCACAAATTGTTTATTTACATTGGGGAGACCGGTGTGAGAAAGTCAACGAAACAGAAGCTCGTAAGGCGTATATGGAACAAGATGGCCAAGGGACTAACACTTTGCCGGAAACTATTATTGAGTGGGTAAAAGACAATGTTGATACCAGTGCCGACAAAATTAAGTTGTTATACATTATCACCGACGGTATGATCGACGGATGCAGCTTCAACAAATGTTTGGCACTCAATGAAAATATTAATTACGAAAAGGTTGTGTTCCATGCGCTGAGTGAAGACTTGCTTTGTATTGATTTATCGGTAACTGCGTCGTTCATCAAGAGCCAGTGCACTATTTACCGCAACAATGAACTATTCGATGAAACTGATATTTCTAAGGAGTATGACTACGATAAAATCACCACCGACAACTTTGCTACCGAAAAAGAAAGTCTGAAGTCTTACATTAGATTCAAGTTCCTAACTTCAGGAAAAAACAATGCTAAATCTCTCGCCGAAATTGAAAAGCTGAAAAAGTTGAAGAATAGACTGAACAATGATTCCACAGAAACCTTTCCAGACACGATGGATAAGGATACATTTATACGTGAATTTAAGAATACTAACTGGTACAAAAGTTTCAGCAATCCAACATACGATTTGAAATTAGATATTGAAAAGTCGATTACTACTTTAATCAACTACATCGTCAGTGATAACAAGTCGTATGGGTTCGATGCTTTGAAATTCAAGAACACATTCAGAAATTGTGTAGCTGAAGAACCGATCGAGGATGTCAATTTGACAGCTGACCAAGAAATCGAGTTTCCTGACATTATTTTGGATGACGAGAAAGGTATCCCTGTAATCTTATGCACAAAATTGAATCTGCTCGATAAAGTTATTTTCGAAACATCGAAAGATTCAGCGTCTTTCTCAAAATTCAAGACCAAGATGGCATGCCCATTGTTTTTGTTAGAGGATCCCGATCTCAACGAGTCATTGGGTTACTTCTATACCTTAACTGTTTACAAAAAGTTATTAGAGCAAAACACGAAGTTAGAGCCTAGAACTCGGCGACCATTCCACGGAGGGCTAGTGCTGGTGGATACTGATGACTTCGATAGATACAACGACTACATTCTGTCTGCCACCTACTTCAACTTCAAGAAAGTAAAATATAACATCGGTCTGTTTTACTTCGTGTTATGGAAAATTTGTGAGAAGAAACAATGGATGGACGAAAACGTAGTCGCACAGTTCAAAAAGTACGCGTTGAGGCGTATCAGTACAACAAAATGTAAAATTGGACTGTCATCTCTTCCATTGGATCCTAAAGTGAATTCTTCTTTACCTTCTGCTCTGTGGTACTGCGTCGAGATGTCCACGCTCCTCTTCAAAGACGATCCAGAACGTTTTTCTCACGAACGATTGAGAGTGTATAACGATGTCGCACATGCTATGATCGAAATCTTGATCTATCTGAACTACAAGTTGGACTTGGAGACCATTAACAAGCGAAGGGATTTGATGACACATGTAATCATTTTGAAGAAAATTCCATCACAGAGAGACAAAGTTTTGTACATGGTAGAGAAAATTTTCAAAACCGTAAACGGTTTTCTAGTCACTGAAATTGAAAATTCGTCGAACGTGAAAAAGCTTAACTATTTGAAGTTAAAGCACTATAAAATGCTGCCAGATGACGTTATCACGGAGAAAGTCAATCTGGAGGAGTACGTCCACTTTCTGAATCGTACTGGTAATTCAGTGGTGCACATTTGCGAAAAAACATTCCGCCCCTTTTTTATGGTTGATCAAAATAAGTCTTTCATGAGTGAATTGTACAATAATGCTAATCAAGTTGTAGTCGATAATATTGAAGGCGAGACCGTGCTGACATATGAACCGATTAATCAGTTAGTCTTCAGTAAAATTTTGCCTTCCTATAATTTGTATCTAAATTATGTCAAAGACAATGATAAAATCCCTACGTTGGATGAATATAGAGAGAAAATTCAAGGACGATTTAGTAACCATTTTCCCTGTGAATGTTTGCGATGAAATTGAGAAAGTATTTGCGGGTTATGAGAGTCTAGTCAAGGGCGTGAGTGTCCCAGATTTTCTTGAAGTGAAATATAAATATGCAAACCAGTTTTATCGAATCAAGGGTGAGAATAAAATAAGTTTTGAAAGTGATGACAAGATTAAGGAGTTTATTAATAAAGAGGAAAGAAAAGTCAATTTGAAAAGAGTATCACACATAGACCAATTAGCCCTGATGAACAAGAGAAAAAAAAAAAAATCGCGTCTAGCCTCGATGAACCAGAGAAAAAAAAAGAAGTCGGCGGAGTTGGATTCCACACGACGACGAGCGAAGCGAACCCCCAGAGCACAAGCGAAGCGAGTCCCCAGAGGACGAGCAAAGCGAGCCCCCAGAGGACGAGCAAAGCGAGCCTCCAGAGGACGAGCAAAGCGAGCCCCCAGACGATACTAGAACAGACACTAACCTACCCGAGCCGTGAGGGAACCGAGTAGTATTTTACTTTAAGAATCTAGACTACCTTTTGTATTTTTGTTTGTCCTTTCATTGCATTTTTGACACCACTACTCATTTATAATAAACAATTATTTTTTTACGAAACTGAGTTTGTTTATGGAAAGTTATTACAAAATCCTTTGATAAATGAAATGATACTTGTAGTTTGGGTACCCATCAATATCAAGATAAACCTAGAATAATATCACCTTCTATCTTCCTCGTAACATAATATTTTCGTTCTGGCATCTCCACAAATAATACAACGATAGACCTACTAACAACGTCTCCAACCAGAATGAAAAGCTGAAGACGATTTGCGTTTTCTTAGATCAAGCAAAACACTTCCATACGATTTCAGTACCCACACTCATTGCTTAGCTAGCGAAATTCGGCATAAGATGCGTTCAACTAGCAATACTCAAGGTTTATTTCACAGGTAGTCTAAAATGCCTCAAGTTTGGAGTTAGAGATTGTACTAGCGACAAGTTCTTCATAATTATCCTAGACTAGCACTCCGCCCGCTAGTTGGTTCGCGTGACTTCCTATTTTATCGTACGTCTGTAAGATAAAATAGGAAATCACGCGACTTTCATAAGTGACCGTGAAGTCGCCTTCACCGTCCAAAAATAAGCTATTGTTAAATTAATAAAAAATGGGGTATCATAGATATCTAGGGTTTAATTGTTTGGGACGATTCGTTATTTGACCTAAGCAATATTCTGGGGGCACGGTAGTGGCCTCACCAAGACGAGCCAAGCCAAGCGCAAGGGTCCCAAATCCCTACCTTTTCTTGAAGCGCTTCGTCGTTTTTGTACCCTCATAACTTGTGTTTCGATTATACCAGATAAACAAAATTCTTGGGATGTGATGTCAACATAAGCTGCGCACCGCGGTCTTACCCGCAGTTTTACATTAATTATAGCAAAGGAGACTGGCATAAGAACATTTGTGCTCATAGCCATTTTTATATGTTTACCAACTATAACCGTAACCATTTTCTTTCATAGGGCACAAACTTTCAACAACAAAACGATACTCGATTAAAAAAAATTTCAATCTCATCACCAGTGAGCAAGCATATGCCTGTTATAAGACTGAGCAGCGCCATCTATCGGAGCTTTTTAGAAAACAAAAGTTATCTTTCACGCGTGTTCTAATTGCAAAATGCATGCGTCTGCATCTACTACTTATTGCTTTTACCCGACTACGGCGAAGCAAAAGGGAGGGTTATGTTTTTGACTGGTATGTGTGTGTGTATGTATGTATATTCATCTGTCCCCGAATAATTTTAAACTACTTATGATAATTTGACAAATGAGGTGTCGTTGGAAGCGGCTTGTTTGTCTGCTGGTTATAGGCTATGTGACGTCACATTTAATTGAATATAGCGCCCTCTAGAGGGCAAGAAGTTAAGACAAAAAATATTTTTTCTCACTACCTCATCGGATCATCGGATTTTAAAATGACGGCAGGGTTTGGTAAATCATATTCTTGTCAAGCGTACCGTTTGCCAGTCATATCCCGTCAAAGTCATGAAAACAAATTTTTACCCGACTACGGCGCTCGCAGTGTTTGTTGATCAATATGTGTATGTATGTATGCATTTATTGTTTTGTTACGGTAGGTGAAGGCAAGAAATGCTAGAGCATCTTGTGTGCGAAAGCGAGAGAGTAGGGCTCTCAATGAATTCTACCAATACCAAAACAATGACAAACCATAAGAAAACCTTCATCACAGTCAAAGGCACCAGAATTGAATATGTCAAAGAATATGTGTACCTTGGACAGATAATATCGCCACATGACCTTACGAAAAAAGAAATAAGCAATAGAGTACAGCTGGCATGGAAAAGATATTGTTCCCTTAAAGAAGTGGTCAAAAAACCTCAGGTACCAATAAAAGTAAAGAAGAAAATATTTAACTCATGCATTTTACCCGTTCATGACGGGTGCGTTCATATGGATGCCAAACATGGAACCTAACGAAACAAAATATGCGCAAACTTGAAACCAACACAGTATGGAGAGAAGCATGCTCAATGTCAAGTTACAGGACAGAATAAAACTAGAAACATTAAGAAAACAAACGAAAACCAACGACGTAAGATATTGCATTAAAAAACTAGTTATAATTTAATGGGGAGATTTATTTATAATTCAAATAATATATACAATTGAATATATATCTAATCTTATGACTAATAACAAAACAAAGAAAGCTTATTGCGCATCAAAAAAATCGTCCACATCGATGTCAATGGGAAACGTGCCCAGAACGCTGGCAGCATTGCCACGTTGAATGGCAATGCTGATTCTCTGGCTAAAGAAAAGGCCAGCCCTCTGGGACGCGAACAGTCGACTAACCGTTTACTTATGTCTCGAAACACTCGGTGAGCACTCGGACCCCATGGACCTAATGTCTCAATCCCAAACGGCTCAAACATATAACTGCCAATAAGGTTGTTATATTTGCGCCGTTTGAGGTTTTCTGCACCAGCAGCAGCCGCCCCAGCACAGCCCGCCGTGTTAAGAAGATGGGATGGCGCAAGGGTATCGACACATGTTGCATCCCACACCAAAGGCCTACCCAACTTCCATGGCATTATGGTCATCCCGTCCGGTCTCTTCCCATCGTCGCGCGCCAAGCCATTGGGTTCTGATACAGCTGGCACTGGCGGTGACAAGAGCACGACGTATGATGTCATTAATGCTGGCGTGCCGTGCTATGCGACCAGCGCTCCTACTGCAGGATAGGCCATGGTGTCCGAGGCGGTCGACTGCTTCACCACATTGATAACGATGTGGAGCTCCGCTGGGAGTACCTAGGCGCAAACATGTAGCGATCCGGAAGGTACTGTCACTCGACATTGATCCTATGTTGGGTGACGGTAATGCCTGTAGCCAGAGGCCCGACTCCCACTCACCCACAGCCAGTAGGCGAGCACGCTCAGCAGTATTGGTGGACGTATTTATGAGTTTATTCCGTACCAATCTGCAGAGCGGCTTATCCCACTGTCTTTGGGAAGATGGGTTTTCGGGCAACGCCGTATTCGGGCAAGCTACTTTCCAGGCGCACACTGCGTCGGTCGAGCACGGCACTTTATAGTCAACCAGCGACAGGGATAAAAATTTTGTGGTTAACGTTTCAGTGCTGTGGACCGAAGACAGGAACGCCGGTAGGCTTATACTAGATATTTTGCGGATGCCGAGCCCACCGAAGCGAATGGGTAGCGTGGCTTGCGTCCAGGCTCGGTCATCCAAGGCCACATTTAAGATAGATGTCAGAGTGCATCGAATAATTTCGTCAATTTTTCCAGGAGAAGTGGCTACTTCCATTAAGGGGAAGAGCGGAGAAAATACATAAATTTGGTCCAAAACAGCAATACCTAATGAGAGTAAAAGCCGAATGTAGGTTAATTTGGAGAGTCTATCCGAAATATCATTAAAATTGTTAATTTTGCCATCAATGAATGAAGAAAAACCGTCATCCAAAATTGGGGAACCTAGGTGCAGTGAACTTTTATCTAAAATTTTGATCTCTGGGGCTATTGCATAAAATTTCTGTAGGGTCGGTTGTCTGTCGGTACTGTCACAAAGAAAAAAATCACATTTGGAGTGGTTGAGGTCTAGGCCGATGGATTTGAACTGCTCGTTCAGGAATTTGAAATCTGCTAAAACGGTGTCTACGTCAACTCCTAGTGTTCCATCATCCAAATACCATATGTTAAATTTCGAATTTATTTTTTGAATGATCGGATGAAAAGCCAGACTGAAAATGACTGGCCCGAGAGGGTCACCTTGTTGGCAACCAACTGAAGATTCCAAAAGATTGTCTTTGTATAATAATTATGATTTTTTTTTTTTTTTTTAAGCTTAAATGGAGGTGGGTAGGGTATATGATGAGGAGTAAGATAGAAAAATAGGCGAAGGACGTAACCGAATGGTGCAAGGCAAAGTAAAAGAAAGAGAGGGAGGCAGAGTCTAAGACGGGTAGACGATATCCGGCAAACCGCTGGTCAGTGTTTCTTTCAGGCAAAGTTCTCCGGGGGGGGGGGGGGGGGGGCGATTAAGAGATCTGGGAGGGCGGAGTAAATAAAGAAAACAAATTAATATTTAAAATCAATTCCAATTATTATTAATATTTTAATGAATAAAATATGCTATAACCTGAACCAAAATTGCCAAAGTTACATTGTAAAAAGCCACGAAGAATAATATATTCTATATTATTATATATATATATTATAATAATATAATAATATTCTTTACAAAAATCTTATTCTTCATGGCTTTTTTCTTGCGTACCTACACTTAACGATAAGAACACAGCTATAATTTTCATTCTAAAATTTCGCGAAATTACTATCTTTAAATAGCTGTTTAGAGTGAGAGAGACTTATGGGATAGCGTTAGAGGAAAAGGGATGGCGATATTCTCGAAAGTGTGTCGTTCTTTCTAGGCGCTATTCTGGTTTCTGATTGGCTACTTTAATACGTCATGCACTACTCAATTCCTGACTGGCTGATTGAGTGCCACTTCACGTCAATAAAGGGTTCCCAGCTCTAAAATGATACCAGGTTTAAATAATTTGCCAAATTGTAGGGATATTCGTCGCGAATATACGTAAATCTGCTGTAGACGCGCGAAAGTGATCGAGCGGCAACCTATTGCTATTGATTAAGTTCTAAAAGCCCCGGGGGGGCAGTAAAGCTTCTCCGGGGGGGCATAGCCGCCCCGGAGTAGTACCTGAAAGAAACACTGCCGCTGGTGTAACTTGGGGGAGGATGACCTATGACAGGAGAATGTGGCAAGCTTTAGGGGGGCTTTTGCGAAATCGCAAGCGCAAGACAATCTTAATACCGGTGTCAAATATTAAATTATATTAGTACATAAATAAGTAAATAATTATTTATAACACATTTGCTCGAGAGTGAGAGAGACCCTTTAGTCTCTTATTTCACCAATTTCAATATCGTAATGTATCTCATTACGTATTTGTGCGTTATTGTAATGTAAAACGCACGGTTTATCAAGATGCTCCGTCTAAAACGAACGGTACTTTTTAAAATCTTAGCAAAGAGTTTTTATGTCAGAAAAGTGGTCAACATTTTATGAATAAAGTTAACTTTGGGAGATAAAATATAATAAATAAACATTGAATTCTTTAATTTAAATAATTTTGACCATAAATTACAACCATTTATCTGTAACAAAACACAAAAATATTAATTTACTTTATTAGTAATACTGGCTGTTTTTGTGCCTTTGCTTTAAAAAAAGCGCTGATGCGCGCGCATCGCTAATTTGTGAACTTGTAAAAATTCTTGAAGTACGTAAGTAAGTAAGATTTATTCGTTTAAGAAAGTCCGAGATTTATTTATTTCCCCGCAAATATGTTATAGAACGTCGTATGTCATACGTGAGCACTGATTATTACAGCCTCTAAACTATACTGTATAAATAGTTTAAACAATACAATAAAAAATCCAGAGTTAAAAAATCTGTTCCTAATAACAGGACAGGTCCACTCAATCTGGCTGGTTCTTTCCTCAAAAGACCATTTCAGACATCAGTCGACATGGTCTTCACATGATCTAATCAAGATTTTGTCAGGACTTTAAAAGAGACTGTGACCTCTGAGTTTGTTTCAGCCTTTCTTCTCAGAGTAGTCAGATAGGAAACGCCGACGTCATCTAGTTTTAAAAAATATGTTCGACATGTAAAAGTGTTTGTACAAACCAACTTACAGAAATAAAATCATTTATCATTTAATGAAGTGATAAGCAAGATGAAGTTGATCAAACAACCCATATCTCTGAACGTTAATAATAATATAAATTTTAGTGACTGCTCACCAAATCAAACACAGCATTTTACTACCTAACACGATTCGTTGTATAATATGTGGTCCTTCGAACTGTGGTAAAACAAACGTGATGATCAGTTTGCTTCTGCATGAAAATGGACTGAAATTTCAGAATCTTTATCTTTACTCAAAAATAAATTTTCTGCCAAAATATCGTTTCTTATGCGAAGAAGAGTACCTCAAATAAAGTTCTACGAGTTTAATGATGACAAATGTGTAATATCGCCGAGTTTAGCTTTAACTAACTCGGTATTTATTTTTGATATTATAATATCCGCAATGATTTTTCTATGGGTAGACATAAGCAAATTGATTGCTTCTACCTATCACAAACCTATTCAAAAATACCGAAACAATTGTTGATAATGTAAATTTTCTTATAATATTTAAACAAGACGCTGTGAATTTAAAGCATATTTATGAAGAGCATGTGAGTTCTTATTTAGAATGGAAATAGTTTAAGAATATTTGTCAAACTGTTTGTTGGAGTAAACCTTATAATTTACTACTTATTGACAAAGAATCGTCATTAAATAATGGAAGGTACAGGCAGAGCTTTGATACTTATTTAAATATCATGGCTATTGAGACGGACCTATTCTGCTGTACTCTGGATGTATGCACAAGGAGTGCATTGTTTAAAATTTGTTATAGTTAGATACTGTTATGTAATACATTAGGTTTACTGTAGTTACGGGTGTGAAGTAACTTAGGATAAGCGCATTTATCATATTGGGTGTAATCCTGTAAAGATTTTATGTGATAAGGTTGAAATAAATAAATAATAAATTTGATTGATTGTTCGTACATACATCATGTCTATAATCCTCGAAGGGTTAGGCACAGGCATGCACTAATAGTACACCCATCTTTGGCCAGTTATGTTCAAGTCCTATGTTATTGTTTATACATATAAGTAATCAACATGCGAAAAGAAATTCAGTATGATTTGTTCGCTAGATGAACGCAGTTGATAATCAAATATGAAGAAAAATATTAAGATAGAAGTAATGAAGGCCGCAGTACATATGAAGTACCAGGCACACAATGAACTTGTCACTTGATAAAATGCTTAAACCTGTCAGAGATCCTCTTAATACTAGCTGATTCCAACACAAATATGGAAAAAATATTTTCGTTACAAAATACAAACCCCCATGCAGGGGTTGTATTTTGTAACGAAAATATTTTTCTGGAGATAATGAATTGGATGATATTAATACTAGCTCGACTACAAAGTTTGAGGATTGTTACGAACCAAAACATAATTCCACCCAATTGGTTAAACATTCTCCTAAAATGGAAGATAATTTAGAGATTTTATTAGAGGAGTATGATATATAAGATGGTGTAAATATATCATTTGGAATAAGAAGTGAAAACTAAACTTTATTTATGGGTATTTCAATAGTATCATTTTCTAAATTTGATAGTTTGAATAACGATAGCGTCATTTTCATTAAAATCGGTGATAAATCTTACAATGTAACTCCTGGCCTGAAAGAACGTTTACTTCGAAAAAAACCTGATTTGAAATTAGTATCCCCTAAAGATAAACTTGTCTATAAGGATATATTGCAAGACGCAAATGTTCACAAAAGAGACTTCAATACTAAAAATCAAATAAAAGGTGATAAAGGAATAAAATATCGTAAAATAATCAGACCATATTTTTCTGTAACGTTAAATGATAACATTCACGCCAAACTTGGAGGCAACTCGCCAATGTTAAAGAAGTACAAAAACAACACCGACTTGGCATATTGGGTATTTCCCAATGAATTGGTTGAGAGATTAAAGTTATTAGTCGCTTCAAGAGATGCTGGCAATACAAATCATGATAATGAAATTTTATCGATAGTTCAAGAATTAAAAGAAGCGTGAAGGAAATAGGCTACTTCTTTTTGCATAAAACACGAAGGGGCAGAAATGGGGAGAGGGTTCAGCCATACTAATATTATAAACGCGAAAGTAACTCTGACTGTCTGTCTGTCTGTCTGTTACCTTTTCACGCTTAAATCGCTGAACCGATTTAGATGAAAGTTGGTATGGAGATTGTTTGAGATCCGGGAAAGGGCATAGGCCACTTTTTTTTCATAAAACACGAAGGGGGAGAAAAGCGGGTATGATTAATTTTGTATGTAATTTCTTATAATGCAACTCCTTCTTATTATGAACCGATTTAGATGAAATTTGGTATGGAGATAGGTTTAGATCATGAGAAGGACATAGGCTGCTTCTTTTTGCATGAAACACGAGGGGGAGAAATGGGCAGAGGGTTAATTTTGTATGTAAGTTCTTATCAAGCAACTTTTCCTTATTATGAACCGATTAAGATGACATTTGGTATGGAGATACTTTGAGACCCTGAGAAGGACATAGGCTACTCCTTTTTGCATAAAGTACGAAGTGGGAGAAATGGGGGAGGATTAATTTTTTATGTAACTTCTTATCATGCAACTTCTTCTTATTATGAACAGATTTAGATGAAATTTGGTATGGAGATAATTTGAGAACATGTAAAGGACATAGGCTACTTCTTTTTCCATAAAACACGAAGGGGCAGAAATGGGGAGAGGGTTAATTTTATATGTAAGTTCTTATCATGCAACTTTTTCTTATTATGAACCGATTTAGATGACATTTGGTATGGAGATACTTAGAGACCCTGAAAAGGACATAGGCTACTTCTTTTTGTATAAAGTACGAAGGGAGAGAAATTGGGACAGGGTAAATTTTGTTTGTAACTTCTTATCATGCAACTTTTTCTTATTATGAACCAATTTAGATGAAATTTGGTATGGAGATAAATTGAGACCCTGACAAGGACATAGGCTACTCTTTTTGCATAAAGTACGAAGGGGGAGAAATGGGGAGAGGATTAATTTTGTATGCAACTTTTTCTTATTATGAACCGATTTAGATGAAATTTGGTATGGATATACTTAGAGACCCTGACAAGGACATAGGCTACTTCTTTTTGCATAAAGTACGAAGGGGGAGAAATGGGGAAAGGGTTAATTTTGTATGTAACTTCTTATCATCCAACTTTTTCTTATTATGAACCGATTTAGATGAAATTTGGTATGGAGATAATTTGAGACCCTGATATCTCCGTTCCAAATTTTTTGGGAGTTTGAGACCCTGAAAAGGACATAAACGGCTTCGTTTTGCATAAAAATTAAAGAGGTCGAAATGGGAGGACAGGAGTTTTGTATGAAATTTCTTATTATGCGAATCGATTCGCTTCAAACTTTGCGGAAAAAAACTCGAAACTTTCTTAGATCAAATTATAAGAAAAATGGTTTGTAACATATATTTTTCCAAAAAATTACGACTAGCCATTTAGACGTGATTCTGATTTTAAAATCAGCTACTCAGGGGTATCTGCGCCTTAAGGCGCCGATATCCTTCCTTTTTAATGAAATCGACACCATATCAAAGACAATTATTTAACTAACTATATAAATTTTTGATCTGAGGCTTTTTGTTTTAAGTCATAGAATAACGGACATTAAAAAAAACTTCTAAATTTTGGGTCTCGCAGGTGTGAAACGAGTGCCCTTTTGTTCCCTCAAAGTCGTTGGCGTTAGTCGTCGTCTTATGCAATAGTTTTAACCGACAATTCACGCACGTACTGACTTGTTGCTAGGTCAAGGACAAGCGATATATTACTTTCCTCTATGGGACAAACTAAGATTAGATCTGTCTGCAAAGCTACCGCATTAGTGCGACGTTGTCGTTCCAAACGCGATCATCAGACCCAGTACAGACACTAGCGTGTAGGTTAATGAGCTGTTCTGTATTGCAGCCGTTTTTGTTAAAACAATATCTTTCGAAACCGATCGCCGTGCAGACAGTTTCCAAATGTCCGTGGTATAGTCGTGTTTGTAATTATATACTGTCTGTGTTCTATCCGCCTTTGTATTTGCGCGACCCGGTTAGCTAAACTCGAAAGTTAGTAAAATAACCCGGGGTGGTGCAAGCGGGCCTTCGTGCACTTTAAGTCTTTAGACAATACATTAACACAAACAGCTCAAGGGGTCTATTCCCTAAGCACGAAGTCCATAGTTACGGCTTTCGTTACGGGCGTTTTCTGCTTCGTATCACCTAGAGACGGATTATTCGTTCGGGGCCCGAACTAAGAATGTCATCATCATCATCATCATCATCAGCCTATAGCAGTCCACTGCTGGACATAGGCCTCTCCAATTGCACGCCATTTGCTTCGATTTTCGGCTACTCTTAGCCAGCTGCTACCAGCGACCCCGCGAAGATCGTCACTCCACCTAGCCTGAGGGCGTCCCACCTTACGTTTACCGATTCGCGGTCTCCACTCAAGAACACGTCTACCCCAACGGTCATCGGTTCTACGACTTATATGGCCGGCCCATTGCCACTTCAGCTTACTTATTCTGTGAACTATGTCGACAACTTTGGTTCTCTGCCGGATCACCTCGTTTCGGATTCGATCCCTTAGAGAGACTCCGAGCATAGCCCTTTCCATTGCTCGCTGAGCAACTTTGAACCGATGAACCAGCCGTATTGTGAGTGTCCACGTCTCGGCGCCGTAGGTCATAACAGGTAGGACGCACTGGTTGAAGACTTTGGTCTTCAGGCTCTGTGGGATACGTGACGAGAAGACTCGACGAAGTTTCCCAAACGCCGCCCAGCCCAGCTGTATTCTTCTATTAGCCTCCTTATCAAAGTTCTTACCAAACTGCAGAGTTTGCCCGAGGTAAACGTATTCTCGAACAACTTTGAGAGCACCGCCATTGACCACAATGGGTCCCGGAGTGACGTGTGAATTGAACATAACCTGGGTTTTGTCCAAGTTCATCCGGAGCCCGATGCGTGCAGAAGAACCAGCTAAGCCGTTCAGCATCAGTTGCAAGTCATGCAGTGACTCTGCTATTACGACGATGTCATCCGCAAATCGCAGGTGTGAGATGTACTTGCCGTTTATATTAATGCCGCGACTTCCCAGTCCAGCGTCTTAAACATATCCTCCACCGCGTTGCTAAACAATTTCGGGGAAATAACGTCCCCTTGTCTAACCCCTCGACGCAGTGAGATATGCTTAGTTTGCCGGTCCTGACTTTGGACGGTCATTGTGGCGTTTGCATAAAGACATCTCAGCACTTGGATGTATCGCCAGTCCACTTGGCACCGCTGCATAGACTCCAAAACAGACCAGGTTTCGATAGAGTCAAAAGCCTTCTCATAGTCCACAAAAGCAAAACACAGGGGCCGATTATATTCTTCGGACTTCTGTATAATTTGCCGCACTGTGTGGATGTGGTCTATGGTGCTGTATCCACCTCGGAACCCGGCCTGCTCCGGTGGTTGAAACTCGTCGAATGTTCGCGCTAGACGATTCGTGACGACTCTCGAGAACAACTTATATACGTGGCTAAGAAGCGACATGGGTCTATAATTCTTCAAAAGGGTCTTGTCACCCTTTTTGAAGAACAGAATGACCACGCTCCTTTGCCACGCTTCTGGAGTTCTCCCAGAGAACAGGACAGAATTGAAGAGCTCCCCAAGCTCCTTCAGTACCGGTCGTCCTCCCGCTTTCAGTAGCTCGGTAGTTATCCCGTCCTCACCCGGGGCTTTTCCATTTTTAAGCTGTTTGAGAGCCGCCTCGATTTCGTCTTGGCTTATTTCAGGCAGGTCTTCTGTGAAATGGCGTGTTAAGGTGGCTCTAGAATCCTCATTTTCGGGATCAGGCCGAGATGCATGCGTTGCGTACAATTGGCCGTAGAAGTTTTCAACTTCCGAAAGAATCTCCGGCTTCGAAACGACGATATTCCCATTAGATGTAGTCAACTTCGTCAGATGGCTCCTCCCAAGTGACTGGACAAACACTTTCGACCCCCGGTTTTGCTCAATCGCTTTCTCTATAGAGAGCGTGTTGGCTCGTCGGAGGTCGCGTCGTACCATTTTCCTTATATGTTTATTGAGTGCCGTGAAGTGACCGGTGGATTTTCACGTCGCTCCATCATAAGCTTCAGAGTTCCCTCCGAAAGTTTGGACTTCCTGCCCGTACGCCGCATCTTACAAAATCTCGCACCTTCCTCCCTGAGGATTTCCACCATTTGGTCGAGTGGTCAACGCTATTTGTGGTTTCCACGGCAGCAAAACGGTTCTCCAGGTCTGACTGGAACGCTTCAGATCCCAACATTGTTTGGAGCATATTGGGACGGAGCCTAGACTTCATCAAACGAGTTCTCTCAAGCTTGCAATTGATATTCAGGGAGCCTCGAACAAGTCTGTGATCGCTGCCGGTATTAAACCTGTTGATCACTGAGACATCCCTGAATATGTGCTTTTTATTTGTTATGATGAAGTCTATCTCATTTTTAGTCACGTTGTCGGGGCTTCGCCATGTCCACTTCCTTTGTGGCTGTTTCTTAAAGAAGGAATTCATTACGAAAAGACCCTCTCTTTCTAGGAAGTTGACAAGCATTTGCCCCCTATGATTCCTGCTACCAAACCCGTAGGATCCTACTACCGAATCACTGCAATTCTGTACTCCCACTTTGGCGTTAAAATCCCCCATGAGAACGCTGTAGTGGGTCTTAGTGGTGGAATGCAAGGCCTTGGAAATGTCCTCAAACATTTCCTCCACTTCGTCGTCCGAGTGTGCCGAGGTCGGTGCGTAAACCTGTACAACTTTGAGGCTATACCTCTCGGTTAGCTTAATTATGAGGTACGCTACCCGGTTCGAGACACTGAAAACCTCCACAACGTTGTCACAAATGGACTTGTTTACCAGGAACCCGACGCCACCCTGGGATAGTTGGTCTCCCTCTCGGAAATACATAAGGTGGCCTGATTTGAGTGTTATTGTATCCTCCCCCTCTCTTCGGACTTCACTCAGCCCTAGAACGTGCCACCTTATACTCTCGAGTTCTTCCTCAAGCTGCACGAGGTGTTCATCAAGCCGTAACGTGCGTCCATTATACGTCGCCAAGGTCAGTTGGGTTCGGCGGCCGTCCGTAACCCGGTGATTCTTCGCACCCCCGAATGCCCTGCCGTCTCCGTGACCGCCGCCATAATCAGGTATAACAGCAGGGCGGCCGGGAACTGGGGGCCGTGGTTGATTTCGACTTGTCATATTGGAGGGTTTGCCCATAATCGCCACGCTGGGCATGCGGGTTGGCGATCGCAGATCGCAGCTTTTTCGCACTGGTGACGCTGCTGCCCATCACCAGTCTGTACCACTTAGCTGCGAAGATTTATTAAAATGGTTATACCGCCATTTATCGGTTGTCGTCAGAGCCTCGTTTGTTATTTAGCAGGATGTACAGGTGAGGTTGACTTGGGGCACTTAGATCTTGAATGTACCCCCTTACACCCCTGTACCCCCTTACACCCCAACTAAGAATGTATGACAACACAATTTGACAGTTGTACCTACTCCTGATGTCTTTTTACCTATCTGATAAATTGAACTTAACATTTGTTTTTTTTTACTCCGAAGTTCCGGCGTAGGTACTTTCGGACGGGGCCCGTAACTTCGGTGACGGAGATAGGCAGTAAATTCACAGGATCGTAGCAGGTGGCAGTCTGTAGTTTCTGCCTGCTCTATTGGAAAAAGGCGTGAACTTATGTATATAAAAACAGCTCATAGTTAAACAACTCCAAGTATCTACTTACATTAATTTACCTTCCATATTTTTGGTAAAGTTTGTTATTCAAATACATACATACATTACACTCGTAAGACAAAAAACATTTTTTTTGGGTGAACTTAAACATTTAATTTGGTAATTATGCTATGTAAATTACAAACTGAGTGACACAGCCACGAAATAGCAACTTACACAAATCTTAAACTTAAAACATAATAATTGACTTTTACATTTTTTTTCCGTAGGTATGTACTTAATTAATAAGTAATAATATAGGACCTGCATCTACCTAGTACAGTAACAAGTAAAATTTGAAAATTTAAAAAAACTTCTGACAAATTTATCTTGCGAAAACATCCCGATTCAAACAGTAAAACGCCCAAAACTTTTGAACGGCTGAACCGATTTTATTCAAACATAGCTAAGAACACTCTCGACACAATCACCTTTCAAACAAAAAAAATCTAAATCAAAATCGGTTCATCCGTTGAGGCGCTATGATGCCACAGATAACAAGCAACACACGTCAAACTTATAACACCCCTCTTTTTCCGTCGGGGGTTAAAAACAAATAGAACGTAAAAAAATACACTTATAATATTAATCTAAAATCAGTACCAGGGAGCCTTAATACCTAGGTACCTACTGCAGTTAGACACTGTTTGAATGAAACCTTTAAAAAGCCCTGAACAATTATCATAGCTTCGTTTTTTGATCTTGTTTAACTTTTTTCAATTTGACTTTGCGTTCCTCTTTAGTGATAAACTGCATAATTTTATTATCGTTTTCAAAGTTTACTTTATTCTCACCCTTAACTCTATTAAAACGATTCACATACTTATCACTGACTTTGACAAAGCTTTTGACACTAACATCCTTGATGAGACTCTCATAACCCGCCCATACTTCCTCAAGTCTGCTACAAGCAGTGTCTGGGAAGATGGTCACTAAATCGTCTTTGAATTTTTTCTTCTTCAAAACATACTCTCTATACTCGTCTAACGTAGGAAACTTTTCTTTGTCCTTGACACAGTTTTGATACAAATTATATAATGAAAGAATTCTACTGAATTCCAACTGATTAATCGGTGCATATGTCAGCACGGTCTCGCCTTCAATATTGTTGACAACAACTTGATTAGCATTATTGTATAATTTGCTATAGAATGAATCATTTTGGTCGATAGTGAAAAAGGGGCGGAATGTTTTTTCGCAAATATAAACTTCTGTCTCACCATGACGATTCAGAAAGTGGACGTACTCCTCCAGATTGACTTCCTCTGCAATAACGTCGTCTCGCAGCATTTCTTTATGCTTCAACTTCAAATAATTAAGCTTTTTCACATTCGAGGAATATTCAATTTCACTGATTAGAAAACCGTTTACTTTTTTGAAAATTTTCTCTACCATGTACAAAACTTTGTCTCTGCGTGATGGAATTTTCTTCAGAATCATCACATGCCTAATTAAATCTCTTCGCTTGTTGATGGTATCCAGGTCTAACTTGTAGTTCAGATAGATCAAAATTTCGATCATAGCATGTGCGACGCCGTAATACATTCTCAAACGTTCGTGAGAAAAACGTTCAGGATCGTGTTTGAAGATGAGTGTGGAGATCTCGACACAGTACCACAGAGCAGAAGGTAAGGTACAATTCACTTGAGGATCCAGTGGTAGAGATGACAGTCCAATTTTACACTTCGTGGTACTGATACGCCTCAACGCGTACTTTTTGAACTGTGCGACTACGTTTTCGTCCATCCATTGTTTCTTCTCACAAATTTTCCATAACACGAAGTAAAACAGACCGATGTTATATTTCACTTTCTTGAAGTTAAAGTATGTGGCAGACAAAATGTAGTCGTTGTATCTATCGAAGTCATCAGTATCCACCAGCACTAGCCCACCGTGGAAAGGTCGCCGAGTTCGAGGCTCTAATTTGGTTTCTTGCTCCAATAACTGTTTGTAAACAGTTAAGGTGTAGAAGTAACCCAACGAGTCATTCAGATCAGGATCCTCCAACAAAAACAATGGACATTCCATCATGGCATTGAATTTTGAGAATGATGCCGTTGATTCCGATGATTGGAAAATAAGTTTCTCCAGCAGATTCAATTCTGTGCATAAGATTACAGGGATACCTTTCTCGTCAGCCAAAATAATGTCAGGAAACTCGATTTCTTGGTCAGCTGTGAAATTGACATTCTCGATCTGTTCTTCAGGAACTTCATTTCTGAATGTGTTCTCGAATTTCAAAGCGTCGAAGTCATAAGACTTGTTATCACTGACGATGTAGTTAATTAAAGTGGTAATCGACTTCTCAATGTCTACTTTCAAATCGTATGTTGGATTGCTGAAACTTGTGTGCCAGTTTGAATTCTTAAATTGAGTTATAAATGTATTTTTGTCCATCGTATCAGGAAAGTAGTCAATCGACGAGGACGACGACGTCGACACAGCGTTCAACCTATTTTTCAACTTTTTCAGCTTTTCAATTTCGGTGAGAGATTTAGCATTGTTTTTACCTGAAGTTAGGAACTTGAATCTAATGTAAGACTTCAGACTTTCTTTTTCGGCAGCAAAGTTGTCGGAGTTAATTTTATCGTAGTCATACTCCTTAGAAATATCAGTTTCATTGTTGCGGTAAATTGTACATTGGCTCTTAATGAACGACGCAGTTACCGATAGGTCAATGAACCGCAAGTCTTCACTTATGGCGTGAAACACGACCTTCTCGTAATTAATATTTTCATTAAGTGCTAAACATTTTTGGAAGACATGATTTTATGATTTAACCATTGATTGAGTTAACTACAGAATCACAGTTATAAAAACTGGGCCTTAGGGCCGATTTTACCAATGAAACTAATCGCGATTAGTCCAACTAAACTCAGTTTATGCAAATACAGCGTCCTGATTGGTAGTTTCTCAGCGGTCTCAACTTGCATAAACTGAGAGCTAACACGGCCACGGTTATGTACAACCGTACAACTAACTCAGAGTTTTTTAGGTGCAAGTGCACTTGCACTCAGACTTAGTAAGATAACCCAGGGTGGCGCAAGCAGGACAAAAAATAAAATTAAAATGTTTTACAAACCAGGCAAAACTGACAGTAAAACTGATCGTGTGTATTGGAATTTGTAAAATAAACATTATGAGTCAGCGTCTGGGACTCTGGGTAACCGGCTTACGGTTTCAGATGCAATACGACAGAGGGCGCTAGTAATCGATGTCGCCATATTACAAGTTTGTTATCGCATGACCTTGGCACCGCCGCCGCGCCGCACAGTGGAACGAAAATGAAGCTTCGTAGACTCTCTGCCAGTTTCCCAGGTCTCAATTATCGGGCTGTTAACGTAATCGACGATTAATCGCCTGTTAATTCTACTTTCAGTTTCTCAACACCCAAATGTGACAAGCGTTTAACAATTTGTCACATTTGAAAAAAATCTCGAATTAACCACATGTTACAACAGTTTTGGGTTTCTGAGAACCATTTTCAATGTTAATCTCTTGTCAACGAGCCTAATTTATAATTGTTGGAAATTGGTCGATTATTCGCAGATTAAAATTAATATTATGATTTTAAAGGCTTATATTACGATAAAAAGATAATAGGGGTCGTCGAAAACTGTGGTATGGGTTGAGTTATAAAAAATATGTTAATTTAGATCAATTATTAATTATCAAGATTAAAAAAAAATAGGATGTTACAAACTTTTTAAATTAATTACATTATAAAAACTTGACACAATTATCAAAAATAGTTATTTTGTATTTAGGTAAATAAAAATAAAATAAAATAAATTACTGACCTGGGAATCGAACCTTCCTCACGCGCATTAATGTTAACTGTACCCTGTACTTAGTACTTATCGAGGTCAGTTTCTGGATAGATTTGTGTTTAACTTGAAGCGGCTGTGGTGGTGACCGTGCCAGGGTAAGCAACACTTACCAAGGTCAGTCTTGGGATGGGTGACCATCACCACAAAAATTTTGGATCACCCATCCTAAAGTCACCCCGCTAGTTTAAGCAACATTACTAAGGTCACCCATCCAAAAACAAGCGAACCCAAAAAAGTGGTCACCCATCAAAACACTGACCTTGGTAAGTGTTGCTTACCCTGGCGGGGTCAGCCATCCAAATCAGACGAACCAAAAAAAAGCGGTCACCCATCCAAAAAAAACCTTGGTAAGTGTTGCTTAACCTGTGTGGGGTCACCTATCCAAAAAAAAGCAAACCAAAAAATACGTGGTTACCCATCCAAAAATCGTCCCTGATAAGGTTTGCTTAACTTGCGGGCTACACCAACCCAGCCGCTCAAGATAAAATACTATTTAAAGTTACTGATTACGTCATAGTAGTGAAGGATGTGAATGAATACTAGCTAGGGTAGCCAACCGAAATAAATTATTAAATGTAACAAGCGATTACGTAATTTCTCGATAAATTATTAAATGTAACAGTTAGTCGGAGTCACTTTCTGAACTGTGGAATTGATTAATATGTACAAAAGCCAAGTTATCTTTCTCGGTATCGGCCTCATCATCCAAATTATCATTAATTATTAATAAGCTTTGTGCAGCTGTTGATAAAAGTTCGTGTTTCATACGAAGTTTAGATCTGTTTGCCGACATATGGGGATCAGATGTTCAATTCCACGGTTCAGAAAGTGTCTCTGACTAACCGTTGCACTCAACATCTTCTTAATTCTTCTTCTTACTTCACTTATCAGCTTCACACTAACTTTATTTCGTAAAACATCTACAATTTTGTATTATTCTATGTGGATTAGGCCTCTTGGGGACACCACTATAAAAAAAACGCGCCTAGTTATTTACCTCGTAAGGTGGTGTGGAAGAAAGGACATTTAGTAACATTTAAATGACCTGCTTGCATACAATATTTTTTATTTATTTTCAAAGTTGAAAATGTCAATGTTTCGAAGGTTTTCGACATTCAAGCTTTAGAGATTATATAGCTTATATGATGTATTTTATGATACGGAAATTTATATAATAAGAAATCTTAAGAATTAGGAATAAAACAAAAAAAACGGTTCCGCTCCATAAAAAAAAAAAAAGAAATCGCAAATAATTTATTAAATAGCAGCTTTATCAAAAAAAGTTCCACTACATAAAATATTAATTAATGGAATAAGCTGGCATGTTTATTTTTTCAAAATTGGGTACTTGATTTTTGAGCGAAGTTAAGTCTATGGAGCTTCATTTTCGTTCCACTGTGCGCCGCCTCCGTTTACGTACTTTGTGACCTTGGTAAGTTTGAAAGATAAAACATCAAAATAGACGAAATAGTCCTCTAGTTTTAATAAATTGTAGTTCTAAAAACTAAAAACACGCTTTAATGGTAAATTGAACTAAAAAGTCGCTAATGCTGAAGATCCTGGTAAGGATAATGGGACAAACTATTTAAATTATTACATTGTCATCGGTCCTTGATAAGTGTGCAAAGTTTCAAATTAATCCGATGTTTTGAAGGGGGTGAAAATTACGTTACATTGATACATAGATACACACATACCAAGCTAATAAAAGCGTGTTAAAATACTTCAGCTTGTAGACGAAAGTTTCAAAGATTTTCTATAAAAATGTCGGTATTAAATGATAAATGATTTTATTTCTGTAAGTCGATTTGTACAAACACTTTTACATGTCGGTCATATTTTTTTAAACTATATAAGGTCGGCGTTTCCTATCTGACTACTCTTAGAAGAAAGGCCGAAACAAACTTAGAGATGACAGTCTCTTTTAAAGTTAAGACAAAATTTTGGTTAGATCATGTGAATACCATGTAGACTGATGTCTGAAATGGTCTTTTGAGGAAAGTACCAGCCAGATTCAGTGGACCTGTTTTTTTTTTTTTTTTTTTTTATTCGTTATAGGCTCGCGTTTGACCACTATCTCGCCTGATGTTAAGCGATGATATGGTCGAAGGTGGAGCACGCTTGCCTAGAAGTAACCTATTCACTCTTGACTTGAAGACCCCTAGGTTGTAGCTATCAGGAAACAAGGACGCCGGCAGGGAGTTCCACTCCTTAGCTGTACGCACAATGAAAGTATTTTCAAAACGCTTTGTGCGTATGGGTGGGATATCCACCATGTACCGATGGCACATTGCCGTACGTCTTGTAGTCCGATGATGGAAAGGGCTTGGCGGAATCAAATTGTGCAGTTCCGTCGCGCACTCCCCGAAATGTAACCGATAAAAAACCGACAGGCTGGCAACTCGGCGTCGATGTTCGAGGCTCTGGAGCTTTGAGGCGACCAGTGCATCGTTGCCAATAAGCCTTTTGGCCCGTTTGTCAATCGACTCAAGTGCATCTAGCTGGTATTTGGCAGATCCATCCCAGAGGTGAGAGCAGTACTCCATGCATGACCGAACTTGCGCTTTATACAAGTTGAGCAGCTGTTCAGGCGTGAAGTACCGTCTCACCTTCGCAAGGATCCCCAACTTTTTTGCAGCCAATTGAGCCTTTGACTCAATGAATGGACCAAAATTGAGGGTCGATGTTAACGTAACACCAAGAAGTTCGAGATGGTCCGTTATCGGCACGGTTACACCACGGAAGGATGGAGCCGGGTGGAATTGGCTCTTTTTTGCGGAAAAAAGACACGCCTGGGTCTTAGCAGCATTGAAACTGACTAGATTGGCATTGCCCCATTCGGAGACTGCCTCCAAAGACAGGTTCAAGCGCTCAACCATAGCCTCCCGAAGAGACCGGACTTGAGGCCCAGTAGCCCGTGCGCCAGATACGTATCTCTCAGCAACAGTGCTGTCGTCTGCATACCCAAAGGTTCCGGGTTTTAGCAGGTCATTAATGTGCAGCAAGAACAATGTTGCCGAGAGCACTGACCCCTGAGGGACTCCGGCGTTAATACCTAACTGACCGGACGAGCAACCATCGATAACCACTCGGATGGACCGATCCCTCAGGAAGTCTGCAATCCAGTCACACAGACCACTAGGCAGACCGAAGGAAGGAAGCTTACCTATAAGGCTCTCGTGCCAGACCCTGTCAAAGGCCTTCGATATGTCAAGGGAGACAGCAAGCGCCTCCCCGTGCTTCTCGATGGCCTCACTCCAGATGTGAATGGCATACGCTAGAAGATCCCCAGTTGACCGGTTTCGGCGGAAGCCGTATTGTCGGTCACTAAGGAGGCCGTTATCTTCTAGGTATGCCAGGAGCTTTTTATTCAATACACGTTCCATACTCTTACAGAGGATGGACGTTACTGATATGGGCCTGTAGTTGGCCGGGTCCGCTCGACTACCCTTCTTGGGCACGGGTTGAACGTTAGCTTGCTTCCAAGCCTTCGGCACTTTTCCAGTCGCCATCGAAAGGCGATAAAGGCGTGTCAAGATCGGAGACAATTCAGGCGCACAAGTTTTAAGTACAATTGCCGGTATCCCGTCCGGGCCACTAGCCTTGTTCACGTCAAGGTTTCGCAGCACCCTATAGACCTCTCTCTGATGGATGCGAATTTCCGACATACTCGTCTTACATCGAACAGCAGAAGGGGGGGGCCGCGTGCCATCAGTATTCAGACGCGAAGATTCCGCAAAGAGGGAGGCAAACAAGTTAGCCTTGTCCTCAGCGGAGTGGGCCAGCGAACCGTCGGGCCTCAGCAGTGGTGGTAGTGAGGGGCGACAGAAGTTTGATTCAACCGATTTAGCCAGGGACCAAAACGCCTTGCTACCTGCAGGGTGTGAAGCAAGTTTGTCCCCGATTCTGCTAATATGGTCAAATCGTGCCCTTCGCATCGCTTTTTTGCAGGACTTGGCAGCCCTGTTGAAGGCTCTCTTCTTCTGACTCACGTCACTTGCCTTGCGCACACGAGCGTCGACCCATGCTAGGTATGCCTTGTGTTTAACCACGTTTGCGCGGTCACACTCAGCACCAAACCACGGACGGTCAACGTTGGACACCGTTACGTCAGAGAACGGAATGTAGTACTCCATCCCCTGACGCAACACATCTGTCACTGCGTCAGCGCATGACGATGGGTCATCCGAAGAGAAGCAAGTGGGCCGCCAAGGATAGCAAGCGAAAAAAGATCGCATACCATCCCAATCTGCTGACTTGTACCGCCAAACCCGCCGGGTGCCTCTTGGGCTGGGATCGGGCGGGGAGTAGACAGATACAGATTTCACCAGACAGTGGTCGGAACTACCCAAAGGTGATGATATCGACACTGAGTATCGGTCTGGATCAGTTGTCAGCAGAAGGTCCAAGCAATTGGCTGTATGTGAATCTACATCTGGCACCCTCGTAGCCCCTTGGACCAGCTGGGTGAGATTAAGCGCAATCGAAAGATTTCGCATCTCTCGTCCAGCATGGTCAGTGCACTGGAATGGGAAGAGCCACTCCTGGTGGTGGGCATTAAAGTCCCCCAGTAACACTAGTTGGGCGGAGGGGTACCGTAGCTGAGCCACATCTGCCGCCTCACTCAGGTACTGTGTGAGCCTGGTTGTCTCCAGATCACCGCTATGCGATCGGTAGACACAGGCGTAGATGATCTTATCCAGACCTGTGTCCACCAGGGCCCATAGCACTGAGTAATTTGAGTCTTCAAGATCACGGAGACGCCGATAGCAGATGTCGTCCCGGGCGTACATGCATACACCAGCGCGTGGCTTGAACATGTGCTCCAGGGTAAACCCTGGGTAAGATAGGTACGCCACGTCTGACGGGCATCCGATCTGCGTCTCCGTAAGGAACAAAAGTGCTGGTTTCTCAGTCTCAAGGTGGTGATGGACCTGTCCAGTCAGTGCACGCATTTGTCAATAACCGAGCAGCTCAACTCGGAATTTAAGGAGCTCAACGATTCGACGAACAATAGCAAAGAACAAAAAAAGAATGATCCACATAGTCTTCACATTCACAATAATTAAAATAAAATAATATAATATTTAAAAAGTAAATATTCTTGTCATTGCAAGAAAACCAAAAAAGTAATACAAAAAAATATAATAACAAAATTCACGGTGCAAAATATAATAAAAAAACAAAATTAATTGGAGCAGCCTTTTTATCCTCAAGGTAATCTTTAATTGTATAAAACACTTTCTGGCACAACTTATGTTTCATGGATGATTTGAATTTATTAAGACTTAGATCTTGGACGTGGCTTGGAAGCTTGTTATAAAAGCGTACACATTGACATCTAAACGAGCCACCTATTTTCTTGAGCCTTGTTTTAGGTACTACACATTTGTATTTGTTCCTAGTATTTATGTTATGGATATCACTGTATTTTTAGTAAGCTCTCCGCCTTGCCAGTGCCGCGGTGTTCGTCTTTCAAGAAATCGATTTGTGCTATCTCCTCCAATGGCGATTTATGCTCAAGAATGATTACTCCTATCCTCTCCACAATACTGCCCGTCTTAACCCACATTTTTGACTACTCCTTGCACTCTTCCCGATGCTTGGAAACTATCCCATATTATTCCGTTACCCAAAATCCCTAACCCGGTCACACTGTCAGATTTCAGACCCATTTCCATCCTTCCTTATCTGTTCAAAGTTCTTGAGCACATTGTTCATCAGCAACTGTCTCTGTTTCTATCTAGTAATGATCTTCTTAGTCCTTTTCGATCTGGTTTCCGACCTTGTCACAGTACTGTCACAGCTCTTTTAAAAGTGACTGATGACATCCGCTGGGCTATGGATCACAAATCTCTCACGTTCCTTTGCTTCTTGATTTCAGCAGTGTCTTCAATTCTGTTCACTTTGATATCCTTCTTGGGGTTCTTAAATCTTTCAATTTCTTCTCTTCCACTATTGATTGGTTCGACTCCTATCTCAGAGGCCGCTCGCAGCGGGTACGCCTTGACGAGTGTTCTTCGGATTGGTGCTCTCTTACTGCGGGTGTGCCCCAGGGTGGCGTTCTCTCTCCTCATCTCTTGTCTAGTTTTATTAACTCTGTCACTAGAATCATCTCCTGTAACTTCCATCTCTACGCTGACGACCTGCAGCTTTACCATCATTTTCTTAGTTCAGATGCGGCAGCTGCGTGCTGCTCGCGGTCACCATTTACGAACAGTGACCCGGAATTGATTGGGGAGCGGTAGCGGTCCTTTGGGTTAAAAATCAACCCTAAGAAGTCTCAGTCTCATGCGGAACAGGCTTGATGTTGCGTCGCTGTCTCCACTCTGGTTGAATGGAGTTTAGATTGGATACACCAAAACTGCTAAAAACCTGGGGGTAATCATGGACTCCTATTTGTCGTGGACGTTATTCGTTCCACTCGCTGAATGCCTCCAGAGCTTTTAGCTTTTAGCCCTTGAAAACCAAAATGTCCCTAGCTCAAACTCTCATTCAACGCATCATCGACTACACCGACGCCTGTTATTTGGATGCCACCGAGGAGCTTTTAGATAAACTTCAGCGTTTGCAAAATTTATGTATTCGTTTTGTTTTCAACAAAACGAAAAAGTTTGATCATGTTTCAGAATTTCGCAAGTTACTCAAGTGGCTCCCTATTCGACTTCGCAGAAACTCTCGGATATTGTGTCTATTATTTCACATGTTTCATAACCCTAAGACGCCTTCCTACCTCCGAGAACGCTTCTCCTACTCCCGTCCTTCCGATGCACTTTGCAGAAAGCATCTTAAAAGTCTCCTTAATATCCCTTCCCACTCTACCGACTTCTAATCTTACTCCTTCACTGTGAACGCCGTGCGTTTGTGGAACTCTCTACCGCATGACATAAGGGACTGCCAAACTATACAGTTTTTAAAAGAGATGTGAAAAGACACTACCTTTCCATTCCATCATAGTTGCATATATTTTTGTATTATTATCTTTATATATATATTAGTAGGTAGGTAGTTATTATTATAATATTTATTTTATACGTATGTTCTTTTTGTATTTAATAATTATTATGTATTATTTAGCTCTGAATTGTTTTATGTGGTTATTTTTCTCTTACACACACGATATCTACATCTCTTCTTTCATATTTTCTTTCACAGGTATGCTGGAAGAGATTTCATTAGAAATAAGCATCACTTATGTACTTATTTCTCTGTTCCTTCTTCTTGTCTGTATATGTGTGTGTGGTGTTAATGGTTAAATAAATAAATAAAAAATATTTTTATGTGCATATAAAAGATTTTCGTAAATATACTGAGAAGGCACAGTCATTACATTAATCTCCTTAAATTTCTCTCTGAGAGAGTGTCTCGGGCTTAATTTATAAATTGTTCGAACAGCTCTTTTCTGCAAATCAAAGAGAGTCAGGATGTCGGTGGCATTTCCCTACAACAGAATACCGTACGACATTACACTATGAAAATAGCTAAAGTATACTAAACGGGCTGTCTCTATGTCAGTTAAATTACGAATTTTTCTAACAGCTTACGCTGCGGAGCTTAGCATTTTTGACAATTTTATATATGTGGGTCCCACTGGAGCTTAGCATCCAAATTTAAGCCTAAGAATATGAAGCCTGTGCTATTTTCAGGATTCAATTCTTCGACTTTAGTCATCAGTTTTCACCTGCCTAACGTGAGGTAGGGTAAACTTAATGCATTAGGTTTTTTTTAATTAAGAAGTAAATCGTTAACATTGAACCAATGAACTACTTTTGAGATCGCGATATTTACATCTTCAATAACCAGCTACTGACATTTAAGTTTAAACAAAAGTGAAGTATCATCCGAAAACAACACTATATCATGGTTATCCTTTATAAGGTAAGGCAAGTCATTAATAGAAACAAGAAAGGACCAAGAATTGAGCCCTGCGGGACTCCCATTGTTACTATAGATCCGGTAGATCTTTTCCATTAACGTCAACGCTCTGAATCCTATTACTCAAGTATGAAGTAAGAAGATCCAGAGCGCTGTTCCGGATCCCGTAGTGGCGGAGTTTCCTGATTAGCGTTTCATGAATAACACAATCAAATGCTTTGGACAAGTCACAAAAGATTCCCAAGGTATCGCACTTATCTTCCCATGCATTATAAATATATCCTAAAAGCTCAAAACCGGCACATCAGTAGCTGAACGACCCCTTGTAAAACCGAACTGCTTGATATGTAATAATTTATGTTTATTAAAAATCTTTGCAATTGCTCTAAAATTAATTTCTCAAATATTTTACTAAACGTCGGTAGTACTGAAATAGGTCTGGTTTAAACAAAGGTATTATTTTACTATTTTTCATTAGGTCAGGAATCTCCCCACAGTCGATACAATTATTAAAGATAATAGCTAAACTAGGTGCGACAATATCCATAATAGACTTAGCAACTTCTAATGAATGAATGACCCTACAGATCTGCAGTCTTTTTAACATTATAGTGTGAAAGTATTTAATTATGTCGCTACAAGTAATATGTTCCAAAAGAAATTAATTGTTTGTTTTAGCAAAGACTCAGCAACAGAAGGTGATGAGTTTAAGGATTTAGTAGTTGAAATGGGAATATCTGAAAATAAATTGTCAAAGGCCACTGCGACTTGTGAGTCTGATTTTATGATGTTGTCATTAATAGACAGGCTGTAGTCAATATTTCGGTTACCAGATCTTCTCGTTTCCCTATTAATAATATTCCAAGCCGTTTTAATAACATTACTACTGTTTTTAATCTTCGGACTCAAATAACGCGACTTGGCCAAACAACAAACGTTTTTTAAATAATTTTGAATAATTTCTAACATATAAATTAAATTCAGCAGTGTTTACATAAGTCCTTTCACTGTACAGCTCATAAGGCCGTGTTCTACTTTTATGAATACCGATGGTAGCCCAATCACTGAATGATACGTTACTATTAACGGAGATAGTCTTGGGAATAAAGGTCGAATTAAATTGTTTACAGTATATACTAAAAAAAACATCATAGGTATAGATGATTAGGATCAACATGAATTGACCAAATTGGAAATTAATAAAGAGTTTAACTTTAAAAGCTGCCAAGCGACTTGCAGTTTTGGGGTTAACAGTGATATCGTTTTTAGCCACTTTTTTGCTTTGGTTTGGTATAGTTATCCTCTACCCGCAATGATCAGAATCTAGTATATTTATAATTTCTTTGTGGACTGGTATAACATTAGAATAAATATTATCTAGGCATGTGGCACTAGTAGGAGTTATTCTTTTGGGCTCCAAAAATAGGTTTACATGATTGTAGGACTGAAACAGACTTATTATTTTACTACAAGAACCTGAGTTTCCTAATAAATTTACATTAAAGTCACCACAAGTTATAATGGATTTATTCGAGTTACAAATCTTGTGTAATACTTCATCCATTACCTTTTTAAAGCAGTCATACAATCTATACAAGCTATTTCAACTGTCCGCTCAACAGATAGGCTCACAATATCCTAACGGTCTTTAAATTTAAGCTGGTTACTTACTAAAATCAATGAGCCACCATGTATATATTTTATATGATTGAAATCTAATATCGAGATAATAATTATGGTGTAGATAAGTAATGTTACATTTTGTTGCACAATATTTGTATTTTCCCAGAACAGTTTTGTTTGTCATGTCTGTTTCACAAGTATTTCATCAGTTTTGCAATGCTTTGGGTATCTGCATATTTATAGATCAAACAACATGTTTTTTGTTAAACGCTTGCATAGAGTTTGCACATGCATTTCAAATTAAAGATAAACATAGACACTTCGAATGGGTAAGTATGTAGGCAGGTATACGGTTAGCCACGAAGGTTGATTAACACTTAGGTACTTAACTAAATTGATACAAAATTATAATTAAACACTGCTATGTTCAGGATGGACGGCTTTCGGCTGTGATGATATAAGAAAGTAATCTTGATTCTTTATTATTATCACCATATATTTTTTGTCATTCAGGTATCAATTGATACAAAAATCAGTTATTGAACAAGATAAAATTTAAGAAATCTATCTAGTTAATTATAAAAGATTTCAGTGCCGCTATTTTTATCCCCCGACGGAAAACGAGGGGTGTTATAATTTTGAAGTGTGTACCTGTGTGTTTGTAAATCTGTCTGTGGCATCATACCTCCTAAACGGATGATTGATGAACCCGTTTTTATTTTATTTTTTTGTTTGAAAGGTGGTTTTTATCGAGAGTGTTTTTATCTATGTTTGATGAAAATCGGTTCAACCGTTCTAAAGTTATGGGCGTTTTACTTTTTGAATCGGGGTTGGGTGTTCAAGATATCGTGTCATAATTAGTTAATTACGTGTTCAATAGATTCTCGATCGAAGCGTGTCTACTACATACTAGCTAAAGTTATGTAGGTAGCATGTTTTTTAAACTCGAAAATGTTAATTTATATTTGTACGCCTCTGTGCAAAACATAGAGGATCTACCTATCTGTAACATCTCGCATACTGTTGTAATTTGACCTATGTTTACAAATAAAGCATTCTGATGATATAAAATGTGTTTGGGTTTTGTTAAATTTTACTTGTTTCAATTTGTTTTTGCGTTAAATAAACTGAAGTGGTAATCGACTTTCGTTGTTGTCTGTTAACATACATTAAGCAGGGGGTCATGTGATAATGATTGTTTTTGTTTAGGAACCTATCTGTTTTGATAAGAGAATGATAACGTTGCGATGCGCGTTGTCGCAAATTGATTATTTTAAATTCCCAACATGATGAAATAATTATGTAACAATCATGAGGATAATATTTATTTGTATTTTTCCTGTCTACTCTAGAGCTCGATTTAGTAGGTACCTAACTATTGTTTTGATGAATTTGCGAGTGTCCTGTGTCCAAATATAGGTGAAAAGTATTCACAGTATTTTAGTGCATATTTATGCCGAAGTTAAAAGGAAACTGTAGACTGTCACTGCTATCTAGATTTATTGTAAGTTCATTGGGAAGCTTTTAAGGTTATATTATAGACGAGAAAAAAGGGTGGACTGATAATACTGCCCTGAGAGAACCCGTAAGATATGGAGAATTCGTTGCTTGTCTAATTTGCGATCGCGAGCCATTTTCGTATCTCTGTGAGATGATTGGGTACTCTTGAATACTTAGTGTTAAATGGATGTAACTTAAAAGCTGCCAATGCCAATTTTATTAAGCTCAGCACTTGACAGATCGTGTCGAAGGCAGTAAAATATGGAAAAAGGACTTTTAAATACGAAGGGTTTAATTTTATAATAAACTGCCGAATTAAATTAAAGATTGTAAAAGTATTAATATGTATTTACAAAAGAATACTAAGGGATTATATTATATCATTAAATTGAATTACTTAAACTGAAATTATTAAATTACTTAAATTAATTTACCTATACCTATTACCAAATAAATTATATTAGGTACTTATAATTATATTATTGTTATTAATTTATAATTCTATTATTACAGTGAAACCTGGTTAAGTGAGCCATCAAGGGACCCGCAATATTGTTTCACTTATAGAGGTATTCCACTTACCCAGTGTCTCAGATATCCAGGTATAAATAAATAAAACTTAAAATTACTTACGTAGTTAAGTGCGAAATTTGCGGTTAGAATAAGAATAAGTAAGTAAACAAACAAAACGATGTTATCTCAGTTACAGAGGTTTATGCATATAAAATTCACTCGCTGTCTCTGTTATAGAGGTAACTATGATGATAGATCGAAAGAACGAATCCCAGATATAGAGATATGCTTCGTCCCACTAACAGGGGTAATTCAGTGCCAACGTGTTGGGACCTCAGCATGAATTCCAATTATGGAGGTTTCTCACTTATCCAGGTCCTACTTAACCAAGTTTCACTGTATTATTGATTTATAATTTTATTATTATTATTAAGTTATTGCTAGTATACTTCAGTTATCAAATTATAATATTAAAGTAAAACTTAACTTCATATCACAACACACTCACCCACACAAACCTCACACCAACACACATACATAAACTCTTCTCACAAATAACCTATCTATCTATATAAATATAGTACATATATACCTTATATAAAAAAAAAACAGAACAATTATAGCAATAAATGTATAAGTTTTTAAGCTGACATGGTCAATCAATAGAATTAATATTTGTTTCGGGATATTTACCATGTATATTTTGATTTTGGTTGAGAGCTCGATATTTCGGCATCGTTACAAGTGCCATGATCACGAGAACTCTCAATCAAAATCATAATATACATGGTAAATATCCCGAAACAAATATTAATTCTAATAATAACAATAAACAGTAAGCGGTCTCCGAGACTATAGTTATCGCACACGAGCTGAAACGGGTGTTCATGTCAATCGTATTTAGATAGGTACCGGTCCTAACAAAATAAATTATGTGGGTACCGTGGTGATTACCAATCAGCCCTGTGTTTAGAAGTATACATTACATACATTATGATTTTAATTATTGTAATTTTTTACCTTTGCTTGCCTCGTCATTAGACGACGAAATTTATAATGTAGAAGTTTTAATCTCATGTAAGTGAACTGTTATGTTCTTATGAGAAATAAAGATTCTTTAAACCTAAGACTTTTGCTAGATCACCAATTACGCTTTTCATTCAGGTTGGAGACAGTGTTAGTAGGTCTTCTTTGGCACAGATGAGATGAATTATGGAGTTTCCGGAATGAAAACCAAATTGAAGTAGATGGTTTTGTTAGGGACCTACCCAACCTGCATCATAATATTGAGACCTACTCTACAAGTCTTGTTGTAGTTGTTGCGTTTGTGTCTTCTATCAAACCATTTTTTTTTTGCAGATGGGACTACTTGTAGCAAATCTAAACACATCATTTCAAGTACTTAGTCATACAAGTAAACAAACTAACAGCAGCGGTCGTTAACTCCCCATAGTTATTGTACTTGAAAGCAAAAGGCGCCAATAAATTTATTTCGACACTGTAGGTGATTTTTGATAACCTATGACTAACCCTCAGTTGGGCTGTTGAAAATTCATTCAACTAATCACAGCAGATAACGCGTGCTTGACAATTTGTCACATTAATTCTGCGATAATTTTAAGGTGGGAAACTGAGGGTAAGTTTTCTTCACTGTTAGGCATAGCACGCACAGCGATTTTGATACGCGCGAATTATTTCCGCGCGAATTTTTTAGTACTATTTGAGCGCGATTTTTTTTCCGCAGTGCGTGCAGCTTCATTCAACTCCATAGGCCACAGAACGCGCGGAAAAAAAATCGCGCGAATAAAAATCGCAGTGCGTGCTAAGCCTAACTGCGTAAGCGAAGCGACACGGACTCGGACTCGTCAGTCTCGTCACTCGCTCGCTGCCAAGTGCCAACTGCCAAACAAAACCGTTCCGAACGTCCTGGCGTCTGGACGCCTCGCGGCTCTGTCTCTATACACACCAAAACAATAGCACACAAGTTGTGCCTAAAAATAGACGAAGCCGCTATCAAGCCAAAGTGACGCGAGTTCGCGGTTAGGTTGGAGCGAGGTATTTACCTACATAAATACAGTTTGGTGTGGGTTGTGCCGCGGCAAGTTTGTTATTTAGCAAACTAAATACAAAATGGTTAATTATTACATTTACGCGAAAGATTATTCCGGCTCGACGGATCAAATCGCGTATTATCACGAAAATGGACTAAAAACTCTCGAACAATTTAAAAGTGACGTGGATAAAATTAATAGTGCTTTAGCAGATGAAGAATCACAAATTGTTTATTTACATTGGGGAAACCGGTGTGAGGAAGTCAACGAAACAAAAGCTCGTAAGGCGTATATGGAACAAGATGGCCTAGGGGGGGGCACTTTGCCGGAAACTATTATTGAGTGGGTAAAAGAGAATGTTGATATCAATGCCGACAAAATTAAGTTGTTATACATCATCACCGACGGTCAGATCGAAAGTTGCAGCTTCAATAAATGTTTGGAACTCAATGAAAATATTAATTACGAAAAGGTTGTGTTCCATGCGCTGAGTGAAGACTTGTATTGTATTGACTTATCGGTAACTGCGTCGTTCATCAAGAGCCAGTGCACTATTTACCGCAACAATGAACTATTTGATGAAACTGACATTTCTAAGGAATATGACTACGATAATATTACCGCCGACAACTTTGCTACAGAAAAAGAAAGTCTGAAGTCTTACATAAGATTCAAGTTCCTAACTTCAGAGAATAACAATGCTAAATCTCTCGCCGAAATTGAAAAGCTGAAAAAGTTGAAGAATAGACTGAACAATGATTCCACAGAAACCTTTCCAGACACGACGGATAAGGATACATTTATACGTGAATTTAAGAATACTAACTGGTACAAAAGTTTCAGCAATCCAACATACGATTTGAAAGTAGATATTGAAAAGTCGATTACTACTTTAATCAACTACATCGTCAGTGAAAAAAAGTCGTATGGTTTCGACGCTTTGAAATTCGAGAACACATTCAGAAATTGTGTAGCTGAAGAACCGATCGAGGATGTCAATTTGACAGCTGACCAAGAAATCGAGTTTCCTGACATTATTTTGGATGACGAGAAAGGTATCCCTGTAATCTTATGCACAAAATTGAATCTGCTCGATAAAGTTATTTACGAAACATCGAAAGAGACAGCGTCTTTCTCAAAATTCAAGACCAAGATGGCATGTCCATTGTTTTTGTTAGAGGATCCCGATCTCAACGAGTCATTGGGTTACTTCTATACCTTAACTGTTTACAAACAGTTTTTAGAGCAAAATATGAAGTTAGAGCCTCGAACTCGGCGACCATTCCACGGCGGGCTAGTGCTGGTGGATACTGATGACTTCGATAGATACAACGACTACATTCTGTCTGCCACATACTTCAACTTCAAGAAAGTGAAATATAACATCGGTCTGTTTTACTTCGTGTTATGGAAAATTTGTGAGAAGAAACAATGGATGGACGAAAACGTTGTCACACAGTTCAAAAAGTACGCGTTGAGGCGTATCAGTACCACGAAATGCAAAATTGGACTGTCATCTCTACCATTGGATCCTAAGGTGAATTGTTCTTTACCTTCTGCTTTGTGGTACTGTGTCGAGATGTCCACGCTCCTCTTCAAAGACGATTGTCAACGTTTTTCTCACGAACGATTGAGAGTGTATAACGATGTCGCACATACTATGATTGAAATCTTGATCTATCTGAACTACAAGTTGGACTTGGAGACCATCCACAAGCGAAGGGATTTGATGACACATGTAATAATTTTGAAGAAAATTCCATCACGGAAAGACAAAGTTTTGTACATTGTAGAGAAAATTTTCAAAACCGTAAACGGTTTTCTAGTCACTGAAATTGAAACTTCGTCGAACGTGAAAAAGCTTAACTATTTGAAGTTAAAGCACTATAAAATGCTGCCAGACGATGTTATCACGGAGGAAGTCAATCTGGAGGAATACGTCCACTTTCTGAATCGTACTGGTGATTCAGTGGTTCACATTTGCGAAAAAACATTCCGCCCCTTTTTTATGATTGATCAAAATAATTCTTTCATGACTGAATTGTACAAAAATGCTAATCAAGTTGTAGTCAATAATATTGAAGGCGAGACCGTGCTGACATTTGAACCGATTAATCAGTTAGATTTCAGTAAAATTTTGCCTTCCTATAATTTGTATCTAAATTATGTCAAAGACAATGATAAGTTCCCTACGTTGGATGAATATAGAGAGTATGTTTTGAAAAAGAAAAAATTCAAGGACGATTTAGTAACCATTTTCCCTGTGAATGTTTGCGATGAAATTGAGAAAGTATTTGCGGGTTATGAGTGTCTAGTCAAGGGCGTGAGTGTCCAAGATTTTCTTGAAGTGAAATATAAATATGCAAACCAGTTTGATCGAATCAAGGGTGAGAATAAAATAAACTTTGAAAGTGATGACAAGATTAAGGAGTTTATTTCGAAAGAGGAAAGTAAAGTCAATTTGAAAAGAGTAGCACACTTAGACCAATTAGCCTTGATAAATAGGAGAAAAAAAATTAAATCTAGTCTAGCCTCGATGAACCAGAGAAAAAAAAAGAAGTCACCGGAGTTGGATTCCACACGACGACGAGCGAAGCGAGCCCCCAGAGGACAAGCGAAGCGAGTCCCCAGAGGACGAGCAAAGGGAGTCCCCAGAGGACGAGCGAAGCGAGCTCCCAGAGGACGAGCAAAGAGAGCCTCTAGACGACACTAACCTCCCCGAGCTGTGAGGGAACCGAGTAGCATTTTACTTTAAGAATCTAGACTACTTCTTGTATTTTTGGTTGCCTTTTCATTGCATTTTTGTACACCTATTCTACTCATTTATAATAAACAATTATTTCTTGTAAGTGTTTGTTTATTACAAAAACCTTTGATAAATTAAAATGATGAAATAAATGGGGTATCATAGATATCCAGAGTTTATTGGTTTGGGACGATTCGTTATTTGACTTAAATAATAACAATCTGGGGCCACGGTAGTGCTCTCGCCAAGACGCACCAAGCGAAGTGCAAGGGCACTACCTACCTTCTCAAAGCGCTTAGTCGTTTTTAGGGTTCTGTAACCAAAGAGTAAAAACGGGACCCTATTACTAAGACGCCGCGGTCCGTCTGTCATCAGGCTGTATCTCATGAACCGTGATAGCAGCACTTTTTTTTTCCTATGCACGTAGATGAAAAAAATACATTCAATAATTAGTGTGTAACGAGAGGTAAATGTGTATGGAATTAGTGTGTAATAAAACTGCGAAGATAATCAAGTTTCCGCTGCGCTGACGTTTGGCTATTTGATGAAAATCATATAAAACGGCTTAGTGTAGAGTTGTTTTATTCGCTCGTTGCTTTGAATTTGTGTGTAATGATTGTGCAAAAAGAATTTTAAAAAAACATAACGTTCAGAAGATATACACGTAAAAGTAAAATAAGGTTATTAGGTCCAAGTACTTAAAATAGGAACACTAGAGCCTAACTTATAACGTTTATTTGTATCTTGTAAGGGTCTACAATGTCCTGCCAAGTTTCATGTATGTGTTCTTAGTAATTAATGAGCAGTCGCATAATTTACTACGACTGGACCACTATATTGTATGACAACCAATTGTAGGACTTTTTAATAGAAAAGCAACGTAAAACATATGCCGATAGTTAGTGTATTAATGCAACTATTCACATGTAAAATTTCAGTTCATTTCACTAAATAATTAAAGAGATATAATAAAAATACCAGAACAACCGCAATACATGGATAAACCGAACAAGTTTAAATAGCTAAAAAAAAGCGGTCGTGCAGTATGTAGAGCTAACATTCATAAATTTCCAGTATAGCATCGTTATTATGTGTAATAGTTTCGTACAGGTGCGTACACAATCGTTTAGCAGAAAATAAAACAACTGTATTAACTTTATACTCATAAAAGTATTTATTAAACTAATTAAAAAGAAAAAAAAACAACATTATTAACAGAGTAGTTAATAATAACATTGTTAAAAAGAATCAGTTTTTATTAAATACATATAACAAATATATTGCCCACTGTAAAAGCACATATAAGTATAAGTAAATCTTAGGATTTTTACTAGTACCTAACTTTTCGGGAGTTGGCCTTCTCGTTCGAGCTTTTACAGCATCAACATACAATCACTGAATCACAGATGAGTAATTTTTTTGTTTTTTTTTTTACACTGCCCCTCACTAGGAATTTCTTCCTGTATCGTGGGTGCGTTTACAAACATATAAGCTCACATATACTATACTCACATATAAGCTCATATAGAGCCGGAACAACTATCTGTAGGTCATACAAATATTTGTTCCGTGCGGGAATCGAACCCGCGACACGCAGCGCAGCAGTCAATCGCTCAACCACTGCGCCAACTGTGCGCCCTGACTCAATTGTCACTCAACCCAAATTGACTCAAATGTGAAGGTAAGTTTGTACTGCATCGCAGTACCTACCTACCTATCTACGTTCTAGTGAATAATCGTATAAATGGTAACGTGTACTGGAATTACAGAGATCACTCTTAGTAACTACTTATATGTTACAAAATAACAATCACAGATCAAAGAATAGTAATAATTGACTCAATTGTGAAGGTAGGTTTATAGTGCAGTGCCTACCTACCTACGTTCTATCGCATAATCATAATTATAAATGGTAACGTGCACTGACTTTACAGAGATCACTCTTAGTAAGTACTTACTTGTTACAAAATAACAAACATAGAATAGTAATAAATGACTCAATTGTGAAGGTAGGTTTGTAGTGCAGTGCCTACCTACCTACGTTCTATCGCATAATCATATAAATGGTACCGTGCACTGGAATTACAGAGATCAAGACTTTCTCAAAGCCAAAGCACAGTCGACTATAATTATAATGTACACATAATTATTAAATTATTGCACCTACTTACAAAATCAAATTGTTTAAAACATTTAAAACTAGTTATTCTTTTAATGACTTATTTAACTTAATTATTAAAAGCACATACCAATAAAATACAACATAGGTAATAATATTAATTGCGATCCGGTACAACCTAAATCGCATGTTTAAGTATGTACCTGCATACTTAGATTTACAATGTAGGTACATGAATAGGTACGCCCAAACGATTGTAATAAAAAATCTGAAAGTAACCGTAGGTTGGACAACCATTAATTTCAGAATTTTCATTAGATCCGATTATTCGGTTGTATAAATAATTGCATGAGGCATTAAGTTTCTTGCACCATTCTGAATTTTACTATATAAATCATCTTAACATTGAAACGACCTGTTACGAGGTCTAAAACAATAAGCCTTGTAATAACCAATACCTCCCAATTGTGCAGACGGTACATATTCAATAATAGGCAATATTAAATAAAATGTATTATTTAGTTCAATATTACGAGGTATGTCATCTGTAACAGAAGCAATTCTTATTGTAATAATTTCTTAAGTTTAAGAAACAAACAAGTGAGCTACTATTTTTATCACGAAAATTATTTGTTACTTGTTTAAGAATTGTGTGCACACCTGTACCAATCCAATAATGATATACCACTGGAAATTTTAGAACGTTAACTCTATTACTGTACGGCCGCTTTTTTGTACTCATTCAAATTTGGTCGATTTATCCCTGTATTGCGATTGTTCTGGTATTTTTATTATATCTCTTTAATTATTTAGTGAAATGAGCTGAAATATTACATGTGAATAGTTGCATTAATACACTAACTATCGGCATATGTTTTACGTTGCTTTTCTATTAAAATGTCCTACAATCGGTTGTCATACAATATAGTGGTCCAGTCGTAGTAAATTATGCGACTGCTCATTAATTACTAAGAACACATACATGAAACTTGGCAGGACATTGTAGACCCTTACAAGATACAAATAAACGTTCTAAGTTAGGCTCTAGTGTTCCAATTTTAAGTACTTGGACCTAATAACCTTATTTTACTTTTACGTGTATATCTTCTGAACGGTATGTTTTTTTTTTAAATTCTTTTCGCACAATCATTACACACAAATTCAAAGCAACGAGCGTAAAAACAACTCTGCACTAAGCCGTTTTATATGATTTTCATCAAATAGCCAAACGTCAGCGCAGCGGAAACTTGATTATCTTCGCAGTTTTACTACACACCAATTCCATTTAAGCATACACATTTACCTCTCGTTACACACTAATTATTGAATGTATTTTTTTTCATCTACGTGCATAGGAAAAAAAAAGTGCCTCTAGGATGACTTAGTTCCAGCGGAAACAGTTTTTGTTGAATAGCTCCCCAGTAGTTGGATACACAAATTTGTACTTACTATACACAATTACACGACGTCATACACTAATTATCTGCTAATCTGAAATTAAGAAATTCTACATTTTTCCGCTTCGACTACTTACACGACTTACTCACTCACTTCCATCAATCATCAAAATTCTTAGGGTACTTCCTGAAGTTCTAGAAAGCTGCAATATCATCGTTTTATCTAATAGTTTAGTAGGTACTAATTATAATTTCATAATTCAGTTGTTTTTGAATATTTCACAAAAAGTTTACCAGTTACAAAAAAAATATGTAATGGTCGGTAATTTTTCTTATAGGGTTTTGCCCGAAAACCATTTACATCACACAACAGATAAAAAAAATACTGGAGAGATAAGAAAATAAAACAAATAAACCCATTCTAAATTAAGCTTTCCTGTTGACTTCAAAACTAATTGTTTTTAGCTAATTAAAAAAAAACCCACAACCTCAGGAAATAGAAAAAAATAATTTAAAAAATCTAAAAACCCGACTGCTTAAAAGCGAACTAAAAAGACGTAAACAAGAAGAAAATCATGCTGTGCAGTCGGAGGATTATACATATTCGCGAGCTGGCTGACCAAACCCAGATGTAGCCTCCGACTGCAAAGCATGATTTTCTTCTTTTTTACGACTTTTTAGTTCGCTTTTTAAGCAGTCGGGTTTTTTTATTGTTTTATTAACTTTTTTTATTTACAACTTTTTAGTTATTTTTTTGATTATTATGTACATTTAAACATATAAGTGTTATACATTTTTGAAATCACCTCCTAAAACTCTTACTTTGCATACCCCACACGATGGATATGGAAGAAAAAAAACCCCACAAAATGGCGCCCAAAACCCGCAATTTTTCTTTTCCAATTTTTATGTAGCCAGTGACACTCGCAGGGTTAAGACGAATCGATTGACGTAAGAATCATCAAAATCGGCCAACGCGTTTGTTCTCTAGAACGCCACTTAAGAACAAACATACATACATACATACAGACTGATAAACACATTACCCTCCTTCGGCAGTCGGGTAAAAATAGTGAACTAATTGTATTGTTTTCTTTTCCTTTACAATTTGGAAATCCAGTCAGTCATGCGTAATTTATAGAATAGGGTATCTACTACTCTAGGCATCATCATAGCATAAGGGTGTTTTCACACGACACCGCGGCGGCAGCGGGCGGCAGCGTTTTTGGCCGCCGCGGCATAAAGACTCGCCGTCGTCGCCGCGGCGTCGTATGTAAAGCTCCATATAAATCTAAGGCAGACTATCGCAGCGGCGCCGCGGTGGCGACGGTGCCGCTGCCGCTACGGCATAATGTGTAAGAGGCCTAAGAGTAGTTAGGTGCGGCTGATGACTAATCAGTCTGGAGTTGGCATTTGTCCAACAATGTTGGATTCGGAGATGCAGCTGAATATAGTTATCGGCAAGGCAAAGGGCAAAGAGTATGAACAATCAACCAATCACATGCGAGATGCGATGTGGATTTCCGTCTATCTAATTGGTCGATTGTCCATACTCTTTGCCTGCCGAATTGATTACGCAATAAGGCTGCAGGTTTACCTAGAGTACAGGTGCCCAACTACCCATATTTCGCCCGTCATGTTAATCCAATGTAAAAGAGGGTGATTCTATTGTTAGTTCCTGTTCCTGCTGCTACAAAACGGGAGAAATCCGGACTGAACTGCAACTGAGAAAACATTTTAGGTGGGAAACCCGTACCTATCACACCTTGCCCAACTCGGGAAGAAAGAAAGAAAACGATGGTTAGATATACCGCCTACTAGATATACAAACTACTAGGGCATGAATATCGGAATCTCGGAACGAAATTTTCAATATTTCAATTCCGATACTGAATCGGAATCAGAAAAATCCTATATTTTAGCTTCGTGTGAAGCTCTGAGTGCGCTATCACGATTATACCCGTTGACTACGATGAAGGCCTTACCGAGTTTTTACTCACGCTCACTCGTGATAACGTAAACGATCTCTTATGTCAAAATGTATACAAAAAAAGTGGTTTCTCCTTCTCTTCACCAGACGGCGCTTATCCAGAGGCCTTAGTGCGAGTTTTTACTCACGCTCACTCGTGATACGTAAACGATCTCTTATGTCAAAATGTATACAAAAAAAGTGGTTTCTCCTTACCGTCACCAGATGGCGCTTATCCAGTTTCAATACAACATGATGTTTACGTTAACGCGATTGAGCGTGAGTAAAAACTCGCACTAAGGCCTCGGATAATCGGAGGCTTATTTACTTAAACGTCACTTCATGAAATGCATAGGTTGCGGGGAACCGCTGGATGCGTGAAGTACGGGATCAGTCAATGTGGCGACACTTGGAGGTGGACGTCTTTCGGCTGAAATGATGATGATGAATGCTTAGATACATTTTTATATTTTTGAGAGGGCTTTTTAGGAACTAGTACCCATCCTTATTAAACTTTCTCTAAATTTCTATAAGTTAGGTACTTGGAAAGCTCAATAAATTAAAGATTAATATTTTTCAGTCTTCTGCTTGTATACAGAAAATTAGTCCGTCCGATCACTAATCTTTTGGTTAAATCAACTTCCACTACTTGACTACATTTTCTCTCCATTATCAATTTTTTATTGATATTCCTTTGATTATGAATTTAAAAAAAAATGGGATAGTTATGTTTTATTATAGCTATATTTTACCAAGTTAATTATACCTAGTTGTTTTACAAAAGAAGTTGATCTCGTCATTGTAGTAGGCAATCCAGGATTCATTTAATTTAAATTACTCAAATTGTACTCACCTATACCACAGCCAATCAATGAAAAACTGTAAATTTGTTCTTAAAACTCTAACTATAAATAAAACCTGTTCTCTCGCAATGTTTCTGATTAGAAAGAAACAAATGAATAAGACTATTCTCAGAATTTATTCTATTATTAAAGAATAAGCAAAAATAACATTTCGCACATATTTCAGACTAGCCTACTTACCTTTCTACCTACCCTAGGGTCATTCTTTCGAGGAGAATCTTTACACCGCCATTCAGAAAATGACGTCAAATGCACGCCATCTATCGAAAATGGAGTTCAACTGTCCGAGTGCTTGTGATATTTTATTTCTTGACGACTTTAAACTCATCTAACACACGTTTTTACCCATCTCAGAAGTCAGGGCTTCAATTATTTTGGTGTAATTTATTCATCTATACTAATATTATAAAGAGGTAAAGTTTGTGATGTAGTGAGTTTGAGGTTGTAGGGGGGTAATCTCTGGATCTACTGAATCGATTTGGAAAATTCTTTTACCAGAAAAGAAAACTACGTTGTTCTTGAGTGTTATGACACTTACCCTCAGTTTCCCACCTTAAAATTATCGGCGAATTAATGTGACAAATTGTCAAACACGCGTTATCTTCTGTGATTGGCTGTTGAAAATCCATTCAACCAATCACAGCAGGTAACGCGTGCTTGACAATTTGTCACACATTAATTCTCCGATAATTTTAAGGTGGGAAACTGAGGGTTAGGCTATAATTTATTTTCAAATTAGAGATCCTTAGCAAAATTTTGCCTATAAAATCATAATTCGGCGTGCGCTGAGAAAACTATTGATGATACATAATTATGTACTACATGATTAAAGTACACATTATTACTTTATTACCTACAAAAATGTCCGCGAGGGAATATATCTAACTATCGTAGTTAAGTCACAATAGCAGCTTTTATGTTCTAATTTTAATTAAATCGCCGGTAGAAACAAAAGTTGGTTACATTCGTATGTAGTATTAATTCTTATTTAAATAAATATTTTAACAAATTCTTATTTAAAATATTTTGATGTAGGTAACTCAGATACTAAATAAAACACAAATAAATGTAGTTTATAATATTTTATTTGAATTGTATCTGTCACTATGTACATGCTCAGTGTGGTCATGTAAATAATTTTTATATACGTTTCAGATGTTAATTGGAATGAAGAAATTAATTTTCTACAAATAGATACGAAAATTTCCCTCACGAGACTCGAATTCCACCGGGCATCGAGCAATAAATACTAGTTTATAAAATACTCCAGCTTATACCCTATGCACATGGATCGTACTGTGTATTCATTACTAACATTTATAAGAATATATTGTTATAAAAACTGCATTTTCTAGCTTCCGAATCATGCCCGCTGATATATAATACCCGCAATTGAAATTTTGCTACAACAAATGCAATTTTTTGTGTTCTTATAACTAAATTACCCAGCGATACCGACGATGGCTTCCGAGGCGAAGTATTTCACATCTACATCGGGATCTACATTAAGTTTCTCAAGTACAGGCTTCACTTGCGGCTGAATAACCGCGGGGTCTAAGAAGGGTGCCATTTTCTGCAAAGTCTTAGCGACGTTGAACCTTACGTTGGCAACATTATCGTCTGCCATAGACAGGACTGTTGGCAGGAGTACTCTGGTAGTGATATCCTTGCCACACACTTCAGAGAGGACATTAATGCAGAACAAGTAAGTCATTCTATGGAGATAGTTCTGTTCGCGGGACATGGCAAGTACTTTAGGGATGACGTTGGTTTCTGCCCACTGAGATCCGTATTGCTCGACTAACTTTTTAAGGTTGAGTGTGGCGGCCTCACGGATGGCATACACGTGGTCGATAAGCCACGACATGCAGAGACCGGTGAGTTTTTCGTCGAAGAACTCTTGGCCGAGTTGCCCAGCGAGGAGGGGCATGTGTTCGATAATCGCGAGGCGTACACGCCACTTTGTGTCTTCAGCCAACTCGACGATAGCAGGCAGTAGGGACTGCACTAACTGCTGGATTCCAATCACTTCGTTGACGCACTCCAGGTTGGAAATGATGTTCAGCCTGACTTCAGGGCACTCGTCTTTGAGTTGGGTGAGGAACAGAGGCAGGAGGTGTTCGATGGTGTTCTGGCGGCCGACTATGGGGCTCAGGCCCATGATGACGGAAGCCAGGGCTGACTTGACGTGCTGGTTCGCGTCGCAGACCAGGTCCTTGATTTGAGGCAGGATCATTGTCATGATGATGTGCTCTTGGTGTGCTTTATCTAAGTTCATGCAGAAGTCCTTGACCTGCAAGGCAACGGAGAAATCATTTAGATAATGTTTAAATGCCACATCTATTATACTCTGATTTTTTATTTCGTAGACTAAACTGACATTTGGGGGGTCGTCACTTTATCGTTACATAAAAATAGTGCCGTATCCTGACTATCCTGAGTGAACGAAAGTTGATTGAAAATCGAAGTAGATCGAAAATGGAACTGTTTCACGGCATAAAATGATACTTATTAAGAAACTAGCGACCCTTATAGAGTGTCTACACATTTATGTCAGACTTCATTTTAACGATCGCATTTATTTTATTGTTGATTTCATATTTAACACAATAAAAGTTTATGTGAGTACTTTGTGTATGAATACTGTTAAATTTAAATATATGATGTTTATATTCATGCAATATTTATTTACACCAATAATTAAAAATAAATTGAGGGTCACGTCACATCGATTCGATGAATCACTTATGATTGAGCCTTACCTACAACAATATGATCCGCGCTTGCAACATTAAAAAAAAATAAGGTCAATGGCAGCTGTCAGTTTAGTCTACGAAATTAAAAATCACAGTATAGTTATAGTAAGTTATATGGCTATTAATAACGCGCCGATCTGTGGATAAAATTTCATCAGACAACATCAGATTTTCCTTTAAGACCCTTAGGAAGGCGATGAAGCGTGTCGCCCTCACTTTAAATAATTCAAACTGAATATGTTTTTAATCAAAGAACTAACCTATTTTAAGTATATGTTCCCATTCTGGTACAGGTCTACAAGGACCACTTGGCGCTTGAATGATAAATTCAGTAGGATGCTGTTGGTAAATATTTGTGTTGTCAATCTGTTTGTGAAAATCGTATGGATAATATGAAGGTGGCATTAGTTCCGATTTCAGTCACGCACCAAAAGAAACTTGTATGTCTATAGGTCCAGTATTGGTACCACAATTCTACAGCATGACATTTTAGTCGTCTTAAATAGGTCTTCTCTCTCACTCAATGTATCTTATTATTTAATTACTTAGTACTTTTCTCAATTAATGCACTGAAACTAAAACTAAGTAGCACTTTTTGAAATCAATGACGAACAACAATAATTATTCCCGTGTTAAAGTGTTCATTTTTTTTCTTTAAACAGCTTTCTATATGCAAGCCAGTTCGAATTTTAAATAAAAACTTTGAAGAATTACCCTCCTTGGTTGCCATGTTTCGGAGTAAAAGATCGTTCCATTTTTAAATTACACGACAGATGTAATTTATTTGGCCGCTACACACGACAGATTTACATACAACTTTTGCCGGCCGCTGCTGGTACGTGTTTGGCCAGTACAGCAATTTCGATTCATCTCGAAGAATGTTGTCAAAATAAGGCTCAAATTTCCAAGCATGTTTGGGAAAATACTCATTTCAGAAAACGGAGTTAGTAACAAACGTATGATAATATTGACCTTTCCGGCGGCGGCGGCGCGAACTTCAGCCTCGGTGTCCTTGAGCAGCGCCTGGAAGATCTGCGCCAGGTCCGAGCGGGCCAACTCGGGGCCGACGGCTTGCTGGAGTTCCACAAACCTGGAATACACAATATGCAAGTTATTAATGTGCAATTAAAGGGATACACCATTCAAGCGTAATCATCATCTTCCTGCCTTTGTACCATGTTACTTGGGGTCAGCTATCACATTTTCTTCATCCACACCGTCCTGTCCTCCGTCACGCCATCGCTGACACATCACTCCTCACACAGTCCATCCATCTTTTCTTTGGCCTTCCTCTCCCTCTCCATCCATCCACATTCATAACTCTTTTAGTAGCATGCGTTTCATCCTTTCAACGTTTCTGTCACTGGCGCCACTTGCACTTATATACTCATTTCTCACTTTATCCATTCTCGTCACTCCGCACATCCATCTCAACATTCTCATCTCTGCTACAAGCAATCTCTTTTCATCCATCTTTTTCACAGCCCAACATTCTGATCCATACTGTACGACAGGTCTAATCACGGACTTGTAAATTTTTCCCTTTAACTTGAGGGCAACCGTGGGTCATCGCGTATTATGGTGTGTTATTTAACATCATATTATACCTGTATTCTTTGTTGAAATATTAGGCAGAGATGTCAAGCATTTCACTATTCGATTTTAGAGCGAACATATTGTGGTACTAATCACAAACTGGCAGCTGAGAAAATGCCTACAAGTAAAACCAAATAAAGGGATCAAAGCTAGGACTTTTATTAATTTGCTCCTGTGTCCGCCAGAATATTTAAAAAATTAAACCGGCATCCAAAAATAATTTTGCGTTGGACGACGGTTTAAATGTATTGTTATCTCGTAGGTATCTTATTTATTATCATGAAATTACGCATTTTAAAGGATATCTCGAAAAAAACTCTGCAGATCTTGATCAAATTCATATAGGACCATAATATGAGAAGCACTTGCTTTCAAATAAAAAAAGAATCATAAAAATCGGTTCACCTAGTAAAAGTTTTGAAGTAACAAATAAAAACACAGTTGTATTGAAAAACTCTTCCGTTTTGAAATCGGTTAGAAATAAAAATCATTACATCTCCTGACCGATTTTCGGCAGCAGTGGCCAACCTCAACGGACATTAACCAAGTACAGTACAACTATTTTCTTAATGTCCCTCGACAATCATCGCATTTCCAAATATTTGTATTCGAGTGCTAATTTCCATGTACATCAATTATTAGATTTATCGTGTATAATAATTTTAATTCAGAACTTAAGTAATTTATTGTTGTTTTGTTTTGATTTCCGTGTGAAGCTGTAAAACTATTTTCCTTTAGTTTTCTTCCCATTTTTACAAATTAATTAAAGATTTCCAAAACCCCCGTTTTTTTTCTTACTTTTGTTTTAAACTACATAATTATCTAGTAGTAGACACGCTTCGATCATCAATAATCTATCAAACACGTAATTATGACTCGATATCTTGCGAAAATATGCTGACTCTAACAGTGCCCACAACTTTTGAACGACTGATCCGATTTTCATCAAACATAGCTAAGAACACGCCCGATAATGTCATCTTTCAAACAAAAAAAAAAAACGATATCTGTTCATCCGTTTAGGAACTATGATGCCACAGGCAGATACACTAATACACAGGTACACGTCATACTTATAACGTCCCTCTTTTTACGTCGTGTAATAAAAATACATTACATTAAGTTAAAAGAGTATTAACAACTCTATATAAAGGGTGTCTCAGTAAGAGTGCACTTTTTAAATTGTTTTTTTTTTTCATGCATGTGGCAACTCTGAAATTTGATTGAATTTGACCTCTGTTTATTCAGATTATTAAAAATGGAGCGCTTTTCGAAAGAACAACGCGTTATAATTGTGAAAACTCATTCCAAAAATATGACATCATAAAATTACAAAAATATGACTCATTACAGGAATATGATAACGGACTTCTTGTGGCCTCAACTGGACGGCGTGAATCTGGACAACATGTGGTTTCAGCAGGACGGCGCAACCTGCCACACCGCGCATAAAACAATCGACTTATTGCAGCAACGATTTCCAGAACATATTATCTCACGAAATTCTGATGTCAAATGGCCACCAAGATCGTGCGATTTAACGCCGTGCGATATTTTCCTTTGGGGTTTTGTGAAATCTCGGGTTTATGCGAATAAACCCGAAACAATTCCTGAGCTCAAATCGGAAATCCAACGCGTCATCGATGAGATACAGCCACATCCCTGTGCAAAAGTCATGGAAAATTTCAAGAAAAGAGTAATGGGCCTGTCATCGGAGCCGTGGGGGTCATTTGCCGGATATTTTATTCCATACTTAATCGGAACATATCTACTTTACAATACAATAAAAATATCACAACTCTGTCATAAAATACTTGTTTTTATTTTAAAATGAAAAAGTGCACTCTTACTGAGACACCCTTTACTTACAAATTGATTGAGAGCGTCCGGTCTGCACCAAGCGCAAATGGCAACTGATAGAAATCCGACGACTGACGAAACACGAAGTTTGCCGAGGGACATTAAGAAAATAGTTGTACTGTATGCAGGAGATATTACAGTGCACAAATATGGGTGCTTCTCTGGTCCTTCACTCTAATAGTCTGACGGAACATCAATCCGACACGACCAGGGAGATATCAGGCGCAGTAGAATTAGCTTTACGTGCTTTCCGAGGCACGAGAGTCACACCGCCATCTTCCAACCTCCAGGCTGTGACGACCTCTCGCGTCCGGCCCTGGTTCAGGCCATGGTACGGGGGTGAGGGATTGGGAAGCTGTCACCCCTTCTGCGAAGCAGTAGTGCTCGGGAAGGAGAAGGCGGAACGCGTGAGGGAGACGCAACGGAGAACGCCCCAAGCCAACGCAGGAGACGCGCCCTGGGCGTCGGGAGTAGCAAGCCGATTACCGGCCACCGTAGGCGCGTGTTTGCGGACGGCGAGTAATGGGTAGCTCGTCGTCCGATAAGGACCAGACCCGAGTCGACAGCGCGTAGTGTTCCACATGCGCCTCAAAGAGATGTCAGCAAAAACTGACAAGGTCCGCGAGGGCCGATGCCTGTCTGGGTCGCGGATAAATTCGACTGAGTGTTACCACGGCCCTGACACAAGCAACTGAAGGAACACGGGTGGGTTTTAGTCAGTAAAAGTTCAAAAGGGGTTTCAGGCAGTTTCAAAAGTTAATTCAAATTGTCCCGCGTATGCTCACACGGTCGGCATCACCAGCTGTTCCATGTCTTCAGGGGTAGCAGAGCCGCTACGGCCGTACACGCTTCTGCGGCCAGCCGACTCACTGAGTCTTGCTTATCCTGGGGTAAGAAACAGGCTGTTACTACTCACTTGTCGGCCACCATGTAACGCACTCTCCACGAGGTATCTCCCGCGCGGGCTCGCACTGTCGGCATCACCAGCTGTTCCATGTCTTCAGGGGGTAGCAGAGCCGCTACAGCTGCGCAGGCTTCTGCAGCCAGCAGACGCACTGAGTCTTGCTCATCCTGGGTAAGATGGTAATAATATGTTTAAGCCAAAAAACTAGTTAAGTAACATTTATAGATCTTTGCCCTGGGTATTGGTTTTTTTGATAATGACATATCCATATATGATTTTGACCATGAAATCTGCCATTATGTCTCTGCTGTAATTGGTTATGCAAAAATTACGAATCAAGAAAAGACCCTAATAAGCCTGCTTTATTTCCGTGGAAGGAGAGCAGACCTCTACTTCTGATTTTGGGCAAGAATACACACACATAATAACACAACACATACAACACTTCTTTACATCTATAAATAAACATTACTCCATTCAACGTACCTGAGCCAGCGTAACGAACATGGGAATGAGGTCACTCTTCACGTACTCCACCTCCACGACCCTGGCGAACTCGCCCAGCTTGTAGGCAGCCGCGCGGCGCACCATCGGTGTGTCGTCCTGGCAGAGTGACCGGAAGTGTTGCCGGAGCTCCGCCTTCACCGGGGCTGAGACGCGCGGGTAGCACACGCTGTAAGATTGGGGACATTGGTTGAGATTTGAAGGAAATTAGTCCTGGAAATTACTAGCAACAAAAACTATACACTGATTTTTAATTTCGTAGACTACACTGACATTTGGAGGGTTGTCACTTTATCGTTACATAAAAATAGTGTCGTATCCTGACTATTCTGAGTGATCGAATGTTGTAGTATGTAGATCGAAAATGGAACAATTTCACGGCAAATAAAATACAAAGAAACGATTGGCCCTTATTTAGTTTCTATTTATTTATGTGTTGTTTCGATCGCATTTATTTTGTTGTTGATTTCATATTTAACACAATAAAAGTTTATGTACTATGTGTATGAATACTGTTATATTTAAACATATTACGTTTATATTATTAAAACATTTATTTACACCAATAATTAGTAAAATTAAATTGAGAATCCGTTATGATTGAGCCTTACCTACAACACTATGCTCCGCGCTTGCAACATTAAAAAAAATTAGGTTATTATCAGCTGTCAATTTAGTCTACGAAGTTAAAAATCACAGTATAAGTAGTATATGACAAAGTATTTTTAATAAAAAAAAAGTCAGTTCATCCGGTTGGAGCCCACGAACGGATGAACCGCAGGCTTATTACGTATGAAACAGCAATCAACAATAATTGCGCAGAGATTGTACAATCATCGCGAGATTATCGCTTTACGTCAAAAATTCGGCTGGCTTATTTTTGCGAAATAATTGCTTTTCAATCGCGAATCCGCATTATGTATAAGCGATAGCCACACCATAATAATTTTACGACAGCATTGCTAACAATTAAAATCTGGTAAATAAAATATGTATTTATCGCAAGGTGATCGCGATCATTTCGTATTACGCATGGTTTTTGACAGCAGAGCGACAGCCATCGGCGAGCAATGTGGCTGTCAAATTGCGATTTCTTTTCTCCTTGTTGTTGGTCGATTGCCAATCGCTCGCTGATGGCTGAGTAGGTACAGAAGTTTTCAAGTTTTTGGTGGCATTTTTTTGTGTTATTTATTTTGTGGCTACTTTAATTATCCACAAATTAATTCCAGGTGAATATATAAAAAAAAGAAAAAAAAAGCAAATTGGTGTAGTTTTATGTCTCAAATTTCTACGCAACAAAACAATTTGTTGAATCATTGAAATAGACGTGATCTTGGTAAAGTGGAGGAGAAATTTTTATTGTAGTTTTGGCTACCTCAGCGAAGCTTGCCAAAAAGTTTGACACGCTAGGTATGTTTACTGCCAAATACTTACTTAGAAACACATTAGAATGTGTTATGGCCGCAATAAGTATATTTAAAATATTCTTATTTCTATATGACAAGCACCGATGACTACTATTGCCAATGTCTAAAGTAAATTGGAATAAAAAAGTGTGTTCAATTCGATTTAACACATTATAGTCATCCAATTTTTCAAATAGTTTTACAAAGGACAATGGCCGAAGCCCATACATTATTTTAGCTGAGATTAAATTCCTATATCAATCAATGAAAAATATCTGGTTTAACTCAGGGCCATGTTCTAAATCAGTTTGTGCAAAAATGTTTGTTCGAGAACGTCGAGAATAATAAATATTAATTCATGAACTTTTGTAGGTTATGTCTGGGTAACTTTTAAGGTGGGTTATTAGATGATATTTTTCAATTTCTTATATTTGTTATCTCTCATATATTTGAAAATATACACTTTGAAATAGTATATTTATTTATACTAAGCGACTTTGACGTGTATCAAAAAGTTCTCCTCAACATTTCAACAACCAATATATTTTTTAGACTTAAATACTAGTCTTTTTGCCTATCATTAATTGAAAGTAAGTATTTCATTTATTTCTACTACACTACCTCCCTGCAAGGAACACCTACACATAGACATAAGCTGTATTGTTAATTAATTTTATTATAATAACAAATACATTAGTTATTTATTTACTACAGTCACTACTTGTCACTTGGCAGAATAAGTGTAAGATGGCAGCACTAAGCTAATGAAATTTAACGTAAAAATCAAATAACTTTCATACATACTGTTTTTATACGTGGTCAACTTAACTGTTTCACCACTTACCATGTTATACTTTGAAAAAACGTAGACAATGAATGGATTTTCTTTGTATATAACTCACTTTCAGACGCTAAAATTTAAGTCAGCTAAGATTTCGCCATTGTTCTTTTTCAAATTAATTATTAATGAAAATATTCAATAATGACTGCCATATTTACTGTTAAAAATTATTTACATCTGCAAATATTAATTAAATGGAATATTGGAGCAAAACAGTAATTATTAAAAAAAAAACCAGCGTCCACGAAGTGTTTCATTTTCATAAGCAAATCCAAAAATCCAACGATAAATTTTATAAATTGGACAGGTAGGTTATAACATCTTCTAGTAAAAGTTACTGTCAAAAAAAAGACTTGACTTAAAGGCCTCAGTAGCCAGGTCGTTATATTGATCGCGCGATAATTGTACAATTATTGTTGCTTGCTGTTCCTTACGTAATAACCCCGCCGAATCAGTTTTTGTTGTGACTCCACAGATACACACGTTAAAGTTATCCCTCTTTTTACATCGAGTATTAAAAATAATATTTAGGTTGGTTAAAACTATGTTATTAGATTAAGAAGGGACGTAAATGAAAGGTAGGAGTGTGCTTGGTTATTGTTTTTGTTAACCAATGGCATACTTAAGGCTGGTTTTCCACAAGAGCTGTGGAGAGCGAGTGGTAGGGCAAACTCCACCTTCCACAAATAGAATTGCCACAGATTTAAATAATGTTCTATTACTGAAACAAGGATTGGGAAAATACTCGGCCCTTTATTGGATCCCGCAATGTATGATCAAGTTGTAACTTAACGAGATAGTTTTGGAACCTGTCAGACTCAGCAACATATTACTCATAGAAAGGAATCTATAACTTACAGGTATCGTTTTCAATTTGATCAGTTTACTTTTTTTTTGTTATGGATATGCTTGCGCTTGACCACTATCTTACCTGATGGTAAGCGATGATGTGGTCGACGATGAAGCACGTTTGCCTAGAAGTAACCTATTCACTATAGACTTAAAGACCCTAAATTGAAGCTATTGGGGAACACAGTTTACGGCAAATAAACGGTGGAAGTTTCAATCAGATATAATGTGTAATGCGGAAATGCTACAAGCTGACTTATCCTCCACCGTCAACGTTCTCACGCCTCTCGTTGAGAGGATATGGGCCACAGAAGAGCTACCGGACGAATGGAACAAGGGTCTTTTGATAACTGTTCCCAAGAAGGGAGATCTTAGTCAATGCGATAACTGGAGAGGTATTACGTTGCTCTGAATTCCCTCGAAGGTTTTCTGCAAGATTATCCTGGATAGGTTATCGAAGGCCGAAGATCCTCTCCTACGCAAAGAGCAGGCTGGTTTCCGCATGAACCGCTCATGCACGGATCAGATCAACACTATCCGTATAATTTTAGGAGAGGCATCAGAATGGCAGAGGGAGATCTATCTCACCTTTGTCGATTTCGAAAAGGCATTTGATACGCTGAAGTGGTAAAGCATCTGGTCCCGCAAAATGATCCGTCTCTTGGAGAGTATATGCAAGAATTATTCCTGTAGAGTAACTCAAGACGGCTTCATCTCGGATGATATAGCAGTACACGCAGGTGTCCACCAAGGCTGTCTCCTTTCACCGCTCCTCTTTTTAGTCGTTCTTGACGGGATTGTGCTTCGCATTTTCAACAACAAGCGCCGCGGGATAGAGTGGGGATTAGAGGACTTGGATTACGCCAATGACCTATGCCTGCTGAGTCATACCCACGCTGACATGCAAGCTAAATTGAAAGATTTAAGTCAGGAAGCGGCAGAAACGGGACTAAAAATAATCACACGGAAGATCCAAGAGATGAGATCTGGTGTGAAGAATGCTTCACCGTTGCTGATTGGTACGGAGGCAGTGGAACCCGTCCACAAGGTCACTGCCAGAAACTGGAGGTAGTGAAGAGGACATCGCTTCAAGGATAGTCAAAGCACGAGCTACCTTCGCGCAGCTGAGACCCGTTTGGCAATCGCGGAAACTGACTCGAAGGATTAAACTCATAATCTTCGGGTCAAATGTCAAATCCGTGCTGCTTTACGGGTGCGAAACGTGGAAGGTCACAAAAGATATCTCACGCCAGATCCAAGTCGTCGCCAACCGCAGTCTTCGTCGTATACTCGGCATTTACTGGCCCGAGACCATCACCGACGCAGAGCTGTTAGAGCAATGCCACGAGAGCCCGATCGACCGCCAGATCAAGCGTCGCAAGTGGAGTTGGATTGGCCACGCGCTGGGAAGGATTCTGATCATATACCGAAGCAAGCACTGGATTGGAATCCTCAAAAGAAAGCGTGGCCGTCCCCGTCAAACCTGGCGTCGCACCGTGTTGGCGGAAGCGACGAGCATCGGTATGACGTGGAGCGAGGTGAAGCGTGAAACTCAGGACCAATCGCGATGGAGGACTACTGTGGACGCCCCATCCAGGGGACGTAGGACATTAAGTCATAATGTGTAATAGGTATCTAACATAGACCTGTTGTTTTTGTCAACCAGAAAACAATAACCAGTCTATATATTACAATAGTAATAAAAGTCGAGTGGTTTGTTAGGAACAAAAAATCACACACAGCATTGCTTCATAATGCAAAGTACAGTTGATCTATTGTTCAGTGGTGTGATGATGTGGTCTATTAGTGGGTTTTGTCTTATTCACTACTCTGCTTCTACACAGGATGAGACATATTGTTCTTCTGTGTTTGATGCAAAACATAAAATAAAGCTTGTACTTACACAGGACTATGAATAAAACACACAACAAGGAATTAATTTACATGTACCCACTGTGCTTGATAATAAAAATTTCAATTTAAGTCTTGTTTTACAGAAAACCAAGTTTTCACCAAAACACATGTAATGGATTAGAAGTGTGCCTAGATAATTTATTTTTTAACACTTCAAGTTTTTGGACTAAGTATGTTGTAGAATTAAATAGTAAAGAAAGTAGTACCATCGCAGGAATGCCATAGTACTATTTTTTGTAGCAGTACAAAATGTGACTGCAGTGTCAAAGACTTTCCAGATTATTATCTCAGCAATGTTTAATACTCTATAATACCACACTGGAGGTGTGTAAACATTGATAAGAAGAATATTAAAAAAAACCCATGTGTCATGTTTGAGATGCCCTGAAGAAAGAAATACATTGAACTGCAACTTGGTAATGATTGCTTTTATCCAGAGTGTAAGAGTGGTTGAAAATATTTCTAAGTACTTGTTCAATGCTTAACCCTATATTTCAAGTTGAATTTTAATTACTTCGGATCATTGACAAATATAGCTTGTTATTTCTCGACCTGATACACAATAAGGTCGGATGTCAATATTGAAGCAATAGAATTTATTGACACGGGTTTTCCATGCCATGGCAACTGAGTCGACTGGAGGTCATTCAAACTGACTTCGAATGTGGATATAACCTTAAATTGATTTGAATTTGGTCTGGGCCCAAACTATGGCACATCAAAGAAATCATTCTATTGAGATAGTGCTAATAATCCTACATAGCTGTATCTCTTTCACACTGGACCAATGACACAGTAATGTATCAGCAGTGGTATACAAACTGGGCTCTTCTAGACACACAAAGACAGACACCAGATAGAAATAAAGAGATAACTAGAACATACTGGAGATATAACATATTGCAATTTCTGTTTATGATCAAGCGACTCATGAACTTATAACTCCTAATCATAAACTATTTTATTGCCAATCAAAAACAAATCATTGCTATGTTCATAATTAGTGTTGTGAGCTATCAGTGATAAAAAACAGAGTTAGGTTGACTATGAATGAACAAAAGGTACTCTATAATACTCATAACAGATCTTTGTGTCTCTGAATTGGCTGCAAGACCCTGTGCACAGTGGCTATTTTTGTGTCAAAGTTGAAGATAGCATAGTATAACTGTCTCTTTCACTCGCTTACGTTTGTCGCATCGTCCTATCTCGCTTACTCTATGCAGTATATTTGATGTGACTATTATATCATTGTTAGTCATCTATTTATGACCATAATAGTACGAGAGCAGTGGTGGCCCATTGGCAACAGCCACGACTTACAAGTTGTAGGGCGTGGGTTCGAACCCAGGCAGGCGCTTTACTTTGTGTAAATTATTTCACACCACTGCTCTCAAAACGGTGAAGTAAAGCATTGCGAGGAAACCGGCATGTCTTAGAACCACAAATTCGAAGACATGTGACATCCACCAACATGCACTGGGCCTACGTGGTGGATTTGGGCCCATTCCCTCACACAGAGCGGAGGCATGCATGCACAACGTACCAAATGCGAGTCTAAGTATGGAAAAGGGGTCCATCTACCCTATCCGGTCATCATGGTACAAACAAGAATGTAATACTGAAGATACACATTATATTAGCGATGATTTTGGTTGAAATGACAAAATGTAAGGGATTGATCACAATACATTCCGATAATGCTTGGCATTCCCATACAATTTTCCAATCACTAATATTACATTTTATTTGATACTAGCAGACGCCTCGCGGTTTCACCCGCGTAGTGCGGTTCCCGTGGGAATACAGGGATAAAAGTAGCCAATGTCACCCAGGGATAGTGTAGCTTCCCAATGGTGAAATAAGTTTTGTAATCGGTACAGTAGTTTTTAAGTTTATTTGTTACATACAAAAATACAAATCTTTCCTCTTTATAATATTAGCATAGATAATGTCACTATTCTAGAGCTTCTGGCCTGAATATGTAAAATATAATAGAATTATATAAATATGTAACATTTGCATTGGAAATAAATTTACAAGGATGTTCTTAAACATTTCCTTTGTTGCAGTAGTTTGCATTTGTTAGTGATACTGATAATATCAATTTCATATACTTATAACAAGGTCTGCAGTTCTGAATGTTGTTTGATTGTTACAACAAAAAAATATTTATTTTGAAGATGGAATTGTGTGGAAAAGAGATTGGAGAAGTCCTTTGGCCTGCAGTGTGACAATATAGGCAAGTTAGATTATTACATCTAACAGGATCAATGCAATTATTATCACCTTCAATGTTACTCTTGAGACACAATAGAAAATGTATTGTATGACGTCACTGGTGACTGGAGTGGTGTTGATAGTGTTGAGTATTTTGCTCAGAATTATAACAAGGATTTCATGACACCTTAAATGTTTATTAACAATCCAGTGGTCTACAATTTTCTTTTTGTCCTATTTTTATCAGCAAATAATTTCTACTAAAAGCACATGTCTTGAGGGATTGCAAAAGAAACCCAAAAGCAGCAATAAGGTCACTAATGTTTAAAAAAATTACCTGAACAATCCGCAAGCAGAAGCACGGGAAGTGAACCAGTCACCACCAGCAAGGCGTTGGACGAGCGGTACAAAATGCTGTTCCAAAGCCTGAGGAGTGTGGTGAGCAGCTACGGCACGTAGTGATGCCACAGCCTTGTCGCGGACCACTGTCTCTTCTACGGTGGCAAGAGATTCCAGTGGTGGGAGGAGACAGTGTGCAAATTCACCACCACCAACGAGGTTGATGAAATTTCCTGTAACCATTTAAATGTTATGATAAGTATTAGGATGAATCAAGTGACACTAATTCATATTTTGAGCAGTTTGGATTGTTAAAAATACTACTAATAAACTTATCTTACTAATGTTATAAATGTGAAACGTTGGATGGATGTGAGTGTGGATGTATGTTTGTTACTCAATCACACCAAACTGCTGAAGCTAATTCATCAATTGTTAGCTGAAGTTAACGATTTTGAGGTAACTAGGGATAAAAAAAACTGAGCCTTATAAGCCTATTTCAATCTTCCAATAATTCTTCATTAAAACTCAAGGAAATTAAAAATAGCAAAAATGGTTTTCTAATCAGATAGTTGTGTTCGCTGGTAGTGTAAGGTATTTAAATACTATATTGATACTTATTTTCAGTAACAGATCAATATGATTAGTACTTACTATGATTTTCTGCGCGAAAAACATGTTTATACCTATATCTTTCTATCAAGGCCCAAAACTATTATTTTGTTTTAGTTTTATAACCAAAATCATAGACGTTATGATGGGAAATCTTTGTATAATGAAACAGGATAAAAAACAACAATTAATTAGGTTATCAAAATATACAATGTCGAGATACAGATTATGTTCTGGCGACATTTGTAGCGATGGATGTTATTTACCCAGTTGTTCGGCAAGGGCGAGTAAAACTTCATCTTCATCGTAAATGGTCTCCGTCAGGAAAGGGATCAGCTCCGACCTGGTTCTCTCCACGCCCAGGGCCAACGCGATGGTCGATAGTTTTTTGATGGAATTCAAACGAAGTTGTACATCCTCGTTTTTCAACTCGTCTATGAGCACCGCAATAGGATACAGTGACTCATCCGTCCCAGAGTCGCTCGCTGCCATTTTTGAATTGTTTGCGCTGCTTCGATTTCAAATTTCACGAATTATTAAAGATTTTCACTAGATTTATGAAACTATTACGAGTATTATCATAAAAACGAACGCTATTGAACTCAAATGCAGCAAAATGGCAGCTTGTGTATTCTTTTTAATTTTCAACTTCCCTTTGGTCGATATTTTCAAGCACAGGTACAAAGCTATTCAACCAACAACCATAGACTAAAAAAATAGCGATGCTTAAAATAATAATTAACTCAATCAATAAGAAATAGACCAATTTTATTATCAGTACTTATTAACCATGTTTAAATGAATAATATTATTAATATATATAAAATATTCAGATAAAGTGCATTGAAATGATAGCTGTCTAGCGCCATCTAGTTTTTAAACAAATTACTAATTAGAATTACTCATCTCTGAAGAAGGATTATGTTTTGCGGTTTTGCGAGTGGATAATAGAATATGTATTTTTTCTGCAACACGGCTTGTAGGCTGTACAGCAAATGGGGTAACTATCAGCCAGGGGCGTAGGAACTTATAGAAAATGGTGCCTAGGATACGCTTTTTAGTTGCGCTCCTTCGAAAATTATTAACAATCATACATGTCTCTAGTATATAATAGTAGTATTCTAGTCTACAAATAAATCTTAGATAAAAAAAACATAAAATATTTATATTGCCAGTAAGGCTACAAATATATCTATTTTAAAACTTTTTGGTATGATGAGGTAAAAAAATAATTGTCGATTGAAAGAGCGAGCGAACCGAGCTCGAAAATATTGTCACGTCAGATTGATTACGCTGCCGACTTTTGTAGAAAAGCTTCAAGAGAGTCAATGCAAAGAACCAAGAGAGTCAATACAAAGAATCAAGAGAATTTAAAATGCAAAAGCGCACGAAGTGTTCTTGAACATTTGAAAACCTTGCCTCGGATAGGTTTTCAAGCAGTCTAGCTAGCTTAGCTACTAATGATTTTAAGCTATGGAAGTCCACTGTAGCATATATTAGCGAGACCTAAGGATAGAGCGAGCGAAGCGAGCACGAAAATTTTAGCACTTCGCCTCGGATACGTAAATTTTTTTTTACGTTCATCTAAAATGTATTCTGAGGCTTCTTCTATATTTGTATTCATAGGACTTACTGTGTCGACTCATGCAATAAATCGACTGTAAATGTTTAGCACCCTGCCTCAAATCATTAAGATTTTCTTTTGCGGCAGTCTGTTACCTACTTGTCTTAAAAAAATATGCTAGGCTGTAGAGCTGAATTGCGTCACCCTTCACTGACACCCGAAATGGCTTTCTTGACCTAAGGGTAAATACGCTACTGCGTGACTGCGACTGAGGCTAACAGAGGTCGAACGCGGTAAATTAATTAAGCTAATGTTATAAGTAGCGCACTAGCAACGTATACTAAGCAAAGACGTAACTTACAATGTAATACGAGTTTTTATTTTTTATTATCAATAGGCTCGCGCTTGACCACTATCTCACCTGATGGTAAGCGATGATGTGGTCGACGGTGAATCACGCTTGCCTAGAAAAAATCCTTTCAGTCTTGACTTAAAGACCCCTAGGTTTTAGCTATCGGGAAACACAGACACCGGCAGGGAATTCCACTCCTTAGTAGTACGCAAAATAAAAGTGTTCCCAAAAGGTTTTGTGCCACCATGTACCGATAACGCATCGCCGTGCGTCTGGTTGTGCGATGATGGAACGGGCTGGGTGGAATTAAATCATGCAATTCCATCGCACACTCCCCGAAATGTCACCGATACAAAACCGGCAAGTTGGCAACTCGGCGACGATGTTCAAGGCTCTGGAGCTTTGATTTGACCAGTGCCTCATTGCCGATGAGTCTCTTGGCCCGCTTTTCGATCGACTCTAGTGCATTAATCTGGTATTTGGCAGATCCGTCCCAGAGATGAGAACAGTACTCCATGCATGATCTAACTTGCGCTTGATACAAGATGAGCAACTGTTCCGGCGTGAAGTACTTTCTCACCTTCGCAAGGATCACCAACTTTTTGGCAGCCAGCTGAGCCTTTGCTTCAATGTATTGCCCAAAATTGAGAGTCGATGTCAACGTAACGCCAAGAAGCTCAAGATGATCCGATATTGGCACGGTTACATCACGGAAAGCTTTAGTATCTTACGCGCGAATTTTAATCTAAATTCTATTCAGTAAATATGTCGTTCTTGCAAAGGCAAGTTTATAAATCTGTCGCCAGTTTCATGCAAAAGAGTAAACCTCTCACTCATTCCAGACACAATACGGTCCAGCGATTGATATACAATAACGAAGTAAATATAACATTATTAAATGGTATATTGTAGTGTGTTTTGATTTTGAAATTTTAATCATTTGCGATTTTGCACTGATGAAGTGATGCACTTCGACAGGTGCCAGGGTAAAAAAAAAAGTAAGGGCACGTGTCCTACCTGCCCCACCCTAAGTACGCCACTGCTATCAGTCTATTATTAGATTTGTCTTGACACCCTTGCTGATGTAGGCTACACCAACATGTTTTGAAAAAATAAGACTCGCTCACGAACCCCGGTTTCTGTACCCAGGGTGGCGTCAACTATTTATATATGGGATGTAAAAAAAATATTTTTTGGCGTTTTCCCTTTATTTGTGCTATAAGACCTTACTTTTGCCAAACTTCGTGATTCTAGGTCAACGGGTACTACCATATAGGTTTTCGACCCAAAACCTATAGTGTAATTCCGGTTGACCTAGAATTGTCAAAAGCAAGGTGTTACAGCACAAGTAAAGAGAAAATGCAGAGAAATAAAAAAAATAAAAAAATTAGGTAAATTTTGGTATTTACAAGTTTTCGCGAAAAATCTAAATTTGCACATATCTTTTTATCGTGTTGACTCAGGACCTTAATTTTTATACACATGATAATAAGGACTAAAGACCTCAGGATCTAGTATAAATTTCAATTTGCTAGGTCTACCCGTTCCTGAGAAAATCGGTGGTGACACACGGACAGACAGACGGAAAAAAACACACCACTTTCACAGGCAGTACAACATATTACTCACAGAAGAACGATGTGACTACTCAGGCCCGAAAGAGATGAGAGTATACACCGACGGATCGAAGACGGACTCCGGTACCGGAGTTGGAGTCTTCTCACACGATTTCAACATACATATATCCAGACCGCTAGGAGGGTTCAACACCGTCTATCAGGCGGAGTGTGTGGGCATTATACAAGCGGTCCATGCCCTAGAAGCCAGGAGAGTTACGGACGCCCACATACGGATACTCTCCGACAGCGCATCAGTCCTCCAATCCTTACGGAAAAAATATATTACATCAAAACTAGTACTAGAATGTCACAACGCACTAGAACAAATAACTGTATCTAGTCGCAACACGGTGACACTACAATGGATAAAGGGACACTGCGGATCGCTGGGCAACGACGCGGCTGACGAGCTTGCGAGACGTGGATCCAGCTCGGCGGTCTATGGACCCGAACCTGTTGTACCCATCCCCTTCAACCAAATACGCAGGTGGCTACAGGAATTCACCCAGACACAGGCGGAGAACTGGTGGGCCTCGACACCGGGCTGTAGGAAGTCCAAAGAAGCTCTGCCATCCTTGGACAGTAGGCTTACCAGGCGTCTTTTACGACTGGACAGGAATGGCCTGCGCCTGGTGACGGGGACCATCACGGGACACTGCTCACTCAACAAACACTTCCACACAATAGTCATCACGGACAGTCCCCTGTGCAGGGCATGCATGGAGGTCAAGGAAACCGTTACGCACGTTCTCTTTGAATGCACAGGTATTACCCAGATGCGAACAAGAACCCTCGGGTCATCCAGATCTTACACAGACATGTTGAGGAAACCAGGAGCTCTAATTGACTTCTGGAGGGAGGTGGCTGGTTGGAGTGACCACCCAACGGCCGCCATGGCCTACTTACAAAGGTCCATTTGAAGGACTAAGTGCGGAAACCAAACCCCCCTAACATAGAACATAGACAGACGGAAAAGAGAGTGATCTTATAAGGATTCCTTTTTTTACCTTTTGAGGTACGGAACCCTAAAAATACCTACATGTTTTGAAAAAATACATGTTTTTACAAAATCTAGTATAATCCTTGCATGGAGACGCAATTTTGATAAAATAAAAGTATTCAGGAAAACTTTTAGTGATTTTCTTAACACAATTTTCAACAAGGCGTAGTGTAGAGAAACATTGCTGAAGCAGTTTCTCTAGGCGCTAGCGCAGAATAATAACACTTAACCCAACTTAACCTAACCTAACCCACCTAGTTGGGCAAATTACGCACAAAAAACTTTGAACATAGATACATTCTTCTTACAAAATCATGATTGTATTGGAAATTGGAATGACACTTGACAACTATTTTTTCTTTTCTGCTCGATGACAGTTAACGACTGTTTTTTCTGTTTGAAACTAGTGTCATGGAGAATGCAAATTTTAATTTTATTTTCTGTGTTTGTTAACAATATTTTGTGTTTAAAGTAGTGTATCAATGCTATGGGAAGCGATGATCTCAATGCTTCTATCGCACACATCGCCTTGTGCTGCATGGCCGGACGGGGGCTGAGTCGGCTGAGTGGGGCCAGCTACACACATCCCGGAATGCACGCAAATTTTTTTATACACGGAGTACTGGGATTTTTTCATTACCAAAGTAAGTATACACATCAGGGCCAGTTCTTCCACAGAAGAACTGGCGCACTGGAGAACGGAGCGACCGCTCCAGGCGCCAAAGCAGAGAGATGAGCTCTTCTGTGGTAAAAAAAAAGACTATACATTTATTTTTAGACAAGCAAAAAGTGCTAGACATCCTTTTTCGCTTGTCTTTATGGATGTCCGTCACCCTGGGACAGAGATGGTGTCTGTCAGGCTCTAACTACCTTTAGCTAAATAGCGTCGAACCATACGGCCATAGATAACCGAGGTACAGATAGTTCCGTACAGAGACGAAACCAGCGTCAGCTGGCTTATTATAGTCGCGATCAATTCCTATGCTACAGTAGCTTTGAAAACTATGTGTTGATATGACCTTGTTCCAACTGAAGTGGCCAATGCGTCTATGATTTTTTATAGGTCTTAACGTTTCCATTATCATTTTCCTACAGGCGGCATTCTCGGTGACGATTTGAACGCCTTCTACACGATTAGCTTGAAGGCTGTCCGGTACCTGGCGCTTCCATGCCTGAACGCGGATCTCCGGCGAGACGACCAGACCCTGTCGCTGCTTCATGTGGTGTCCGGAGTGGTTCCCTTCGCTATTTCGTTGGCTGGGGAGGACAATATACCTCTTGGGAACCTGGCTATTGCCCTGAACATCATCTCTCTGTGTCATTACTCACACACGAACAACCGCGAGTTTGGGTGGTATACGGCGGGTGCCGCTTGCTTGGCGTACTTCGTGACGCCACAGACGGGCCAGAAATTCATCTTCCCGCTGTGCCTGGCACTCATGGAGTATTTCGCGTACAGGGTCTACCATGTGCACTATGACCCACCGCCCCCTCCGCTACCCCGCCGTTAAATTATGATTGCAATCGTTTTTTGAATACATTGTTTTTTTTTTTATGTGGTTTTTATTTACCTCTTTATTGCTCATTGTACCGTATGCACCATTGACCTGCACCTTCAATGGTGCAGAGGAGACTAATTGCTTTATATTGCACCATTAATATTAATACACTACACTTATAATATACGCTACACTTTCCTAGTCATAGGTAAAATAAAAACCAATAATAGGCCGTATTTTGTCTGTGTTCGGAACCACTTTTTAATATGAATTAACAAGCAGAAAGCAACAACAATAATGTTTTACAAATAAATTACACAACTACTTCATGTAGTAATATAAAAATAATGACGCCACACACAAACAATTATATTTTATCGTTGCCTAAAATTTATAAATTGCTACTTTATAACAAGAATACGGAGTTTATCTTAACTTTTCTAAAAATAAAAGCACATCAATGTCACCATTAATTAATTGCATTTGTACATACAGCTCCAGAGAAACTTTACCCCCTAGAAATGATAAGTGATAACATATTCGCGAGTTGGCTGACCAAAACCAGATGAATCCTCAGACTTCAAAGCATGATTTTCTTCTTGTTTACGTCTTTTTCGTTCGCTTCTTAAGCAGTCTGGTTTTTTTGATATTTTTTATTTATAACTTTTTAACAAACATTTTTTTTCGAATTAGGTACGTTTAAACATATAAGTGTTATATATTTTTGAAATCACCTCTTAAACCGCTTTATTTTAATACCCCACACGATGGGTCTGGCAGAAAAAAAAATTGGGAGCACAATATGGCGCCCAAAAGCCGCCATTTCTCTATTTTCCAATTTTAATGTATCCAGTGACACTCGCAAGGCTAAGACGTATCGATTGACGTAAGAATCATCAAAATCGGCTAACGCGTTTTGTCTCTAGAACACCACAGGAGCAAACATACATAGACACATTACGCTCCATCGGCAGTCGGGTAAAAACAACACCGATCCGTGCCTTGCGCATCGGAATGCCAACTTCAGGGTGGCCAAGAAGTTTGGCAAGAACTATAGGCGCTATGGAGCATGGATTGGGAACTCCTTTCGGTACTGATTGAAACTGATTGTTTCCATGAGTTCATTCCAAATTATAGCGTCAAAAACTTAAATCAGAGTTAGTTGCTAACACGGGGTTAAATAACAAACATGTCATACATAATTGGCATGGTTAGATGCTTACTCAGAGTTAGTAAGATAGCGCCCCCCGGTGAGTTCTCGCATTGTCGAGGCGGAGGGGCTCAGTAGCCGTGGCTTGGAAACCATGGTGAAGCGAAGAGGAACCCGAGGTGTGGCCGCTCGTCTGGGCTTTTGCCGACAAGCCGACGACGTAGCGGCCAATAAGTAGGTTGCGGTGCCGTATGGGCGCCATCGCAACTCAGGTGTGCCGCGATGTGTTATGGTAGGCTTCGCGTCTGAGGGTCGGAGACCGCGGCGGGAGAGAAGTGCCGGTATTACGGTGCGCCGCTCGCCTTACTCTCCGCGGCCTGCACGGGGTCGCCACCGTCTGATGGCGGACGCGGTGGGGCCGCAGGGGAGGAGGAGTGTCGGTATAGCGTAGGCCGCTCTCCGTATCCCCTGCGGCCAAAAAGCGGTAGGTCACTGTCCTGACCCCTCGCAAAGGGACCAAGAGTGCCATACACGAGGTCGTCTGGCACCCATGTGCTGGTTTGGTCCCTGGGGTGGACTCGGCGTACAGTGTGTTCTGGTGCGCCGGTGATGGGGGGTGAACCTCAGAGGAGGCTCCGGAGACGGACAGCCGCGGCGGGTTCGCGAGAGTGCTAACGCATGCCAGTGTACTCGCCATAAGCGGCACAGGAGGACACCGTGGAGTTTTAGTGGGTTAGAGTCCCACATAGCTGCGCTACACTACACTTTAAAAAAAAAAACAACCATAAAAAAAAATAAGTGTGGTGCAAGCGGGCCTGTGTGCATTACACAATTAGGGTGCTGATAATTTACAAATTATAACCTTAATCATGTTTTCCATGTTTATAATCCACGTTTGGAGGTATGCGGAAATGGGTGTAAATTCCCACAGGCTTCCATAGAAAAGGGAGGATCCTCCGAGACGGGTGTTGTGTCTGGTCCGGGCAACTGTACAACGGCTATTGTCGGACTGTTGTATGTGTTCAAGTCACGCCGAAAACGTTGCTTTCGCGATGCAGGATTTGTGTGATTTCATGTCATTAGTTCATAAGTGGCGGCGTTGGTACCGCTACACACGATAGCATCATCCTCCGTGCCCCTGGCAACAAGAAAAAAAGAAGCAATTCCTTTGTCTTCCCCGGAGGAGTAACCAACCAAGTCGATACTGAAAGCATGTCTAATGCATGCCTACCGGAGTGCTGGTCCATTGTCAGTCTCCCGCAGAGACAATCGCATTAGAACGTAGAAACATGGAACGTATTAAGTAAGTAGGTTGGTTTGATATACTTATATTTTTCATGGTAAAAGGAAATTGAAACAAAGGATTTTAGCGAGTAAAGCCTTGGTGGGAGTGTATGCTAAAGACAAACACACATACACTCGAAAAACGTTACTCGCCTTCTGCGGCAGTCGGATAAAACACTCCTTATAAGTTTGTCAAGTTTAACTTTCATCCCTTTGGAAATACGTCAAACGAAGATAATTGAACCTCTTATTAGATTTTTAACCAACTTCAAAAATGAGGCGGTTCTCAAATCGAGTGTATTTTTAGGGTTCCGTACCCAAAGTGTAAAAATGGGACCCTATAATTAAGACTCCACTATCCGTATGTCTGTCCGTCTGTCTGTCTGGCTGTCTGTCTGTCTATCACTAGGCTGTATCTCATAATCCGTGATAGCTAGACAGAAATTTTCACAGATGATATATTTCTGTTGCCGCTATAACAACAAATACTAAAAACAGAATAAAATAAATATTTAAGTGGGGGGCCTCGTATACAACAAACGTGATATTTTTGCCGTTTTTTGCGATAATGGTACGAAACCCTTCGTGTGCGAGTCCCACTCGCACTTGGCCAATTTTTTTACTTGGTTTACCGATTATGACCATTCTTTTTTTATTTGAAAGCTGGTGCTTCTCATATGGTTCCATTTAATTTTTTGATCGAGAACTGTCGAGTAATGTTTTAGTAATCCTTAATAATGCGTATTTTTATGGTAATATAAGATACCAAAACAAAAAAGAGAAAAGAAAAACTTTTTAACAAAAAAAAAAAACCTACTTCCAAAGCAAAATAGGACAAAACGAAAAATTACTTTCACACAACAACAACGACAACAACTTTCTTTTCAGAAGTGCGGTACCAAAGACACCGACTACCGAAAAGAAAGTTGTCTTTCCGTTTTCTTAAAAAAAATACAAATGCAAGCTCCTGCGCCAAAGTATTGATGAAAGTGTAAACAGATAATTAAGGATTCTATTTTAAGTGGAGCGTACTCCCGTGAGTTTTAATTCAGTTCTCTGAAGTGTAACAGACGATGTTTATTTTTGCACTGATTACTTTAATTAACCGACTTCCCAAAAAGGAGGAGGTTCTATGTTCGACTTCAAGTTTGTTTTTTTTTTTTTTTTTTTGTTTGTTCACTGATTACTCCGTCAATTGTGGACCGATTTTGAAAATTCTTTTTTTGTTTGAAAAAGTATGTTCCGAAATTGGTCCCATTTTAATTTGGTGAAGATCTGATGAAGAACTTCGGAGATATAAAACAGAACTCTTCAATAAATAACGGCAAATCTCTCGGGATTGCTGCAATCGCATGTCTGTTTGTTGTTTATACCATTTCATAACATAACATCACGCCAGTTCGCTCTTAAGGGGTAAGCAGACCTCTCATTTCACCGGTTATGTTCATGTTTCATGAAATCTATTCTGGCGAAATAGTTCCCTTACTAACTTGCCTATTAGGTACGTATAACTAAAAAGTGAAAAATAAAAAAACTTTTTGCAAAAAAATACTACCGACTTCCAAATACAAAACTACAAAGTGGAAAATAACTTAATTTTTTGAAGTCGGTGTCCATAACGCAAAAAAATGGTACCTACGAAAGACACCGACTATAAAAAATTAAGTTATTTTTCACTTTGTAGTTTTGTATTTGGAAGTCGGTAGTATTTTTTTGCAAAAAGTTTTTTTATAGATTGCGCGGATTGCCCTCTTTTGTAGGATGAAAATTGAGTCAACGTCTGCTGCTGATCCCCACAGCAGAATGCCATAAGACATAATACTTTGGAAATAAGCATAGTATACTAACCTAGCTGTAGCTACATCGGTTAGCTGCCTTATTTTCCTTACTGCATATGCAGCCGAACTTAACCTACCCGAAAGAGTTCTAATGTGCGCGCCCCACTGCAATTTTGAATCGATAGTAATCCCTAAGAATACAGTTTCCGTTATAACTTCAAGATTTTTGCCGTCAAGATTTAAGTTTAGGTCATGTTGTGGTACATTTGGTAAAGAGAACTTTAGACATTTTGATTTTTCGCATTCAGTAAAAGATTGTTAGCTGCGAACCATTTTGAGAGAACAATTAGACTTTCGTTGACATTTATGACATCCGTATCTTGCCTATCTATTTTAAAAATTAGCGAAGTATCATCAGCAAATAGAATTATATCCGATAATTTGGCCATCATAAAAGGGAGATCATTAATGTTGAAACATTCAAACTGAGAACCTCCTTTTTTTTGAAGTCGTTTATAAACTCTTTCCACGCTAGCGGATAGAAATGCACTTTTGCACTCAGATGTTGAAATTTCGAATGACAAACAGAATCTTGTCGAGATTATTAGGTGAAAAATTAGATTTTGATGAGTTTTCAGAGTCGTTTTTTGATACCTGAAGGTGGACCGCTGCAACTTTTCACATATATTCTCTGTGTTCTTTCAGCAAGCCGCACCTACTCAGCTGTCATTTTCCGCCCTGAATATACTTACTCAAAAACCTTGCCAACTCATTCCCTATTTAAAAAAAACCTTAGATTTTCATTTAATTGCCGGCTAGGATAAAATACTGCGCATTTTCCGGTTAGGAATAATTTTTAGAAGATTTGTGCATTATAAGCAAGATAGGTTTCGGTTTCGCGAATAATGTCTCGAATAACGTCGGCCGCAGTATGGAACGCAATGGATAGATTGTACAGAATGGTATCTTTCAACTGTAAAAGTGTAACACGTAAAATTTCAAACTTTTGAGAACCCCCGACACATTTTTATTTCATGCTACATAATTTATCTAGTACACGATATCTTGCGAAAACACCCCGATTCAAACAGTAAAATGCCCATAACTTTTGAACGGCTAAACCGATTTTATTCAAACATAGCTAAGAACACTCTCGACAAAATCACCTTACAAACAAAAAACTAAATTAAAATCGGTTCATCCGTTTAGGAGCTATGATACCACAGACAGACTCACAGATACACAGCAACACACGTCAAACTTATAACACCCCTCTTTTTCCGTCGGGGGTTAAAAAGGTCTGTAAACAACATTAAAGTACTGTGTAGATCTGCCGATATAATTGATTTGCATGAGACATGGTTGCAGCCATTGCAGTGCAGTGGGTTGTTTGTTGCAGTTGTATCCATACCATAACTTTGCACCATTGACGACAAGTTTAGTGCCACGGGAACGTCAGCTGTTGACATGACGGCGTGCATTTGAGGAACTTACGGTATTTTGTAAAATTGAGGCCGTCCTCAATTCGCGACCTCTCTGGCCGATCTCCTCAGACCCAAATGACCTGGAAGTTTTGACCCCTGGTAATTTTTTGATTGGTCAGCCCCTCAACGCCCTGCCGGAATATCCTTCAGGGTAGTTAAATCTTCGCGATTGACGCGTTTTGAGTTGCCCCAACAGATGACCCAAAGTTTGTGGCATCGTTGGTCTTTAGAATATTTGCATATTTTGCAGCAGTGCGTTAAGTGGACTGACAAAACTGACCCTCCCAAAGTTGGAAATCTTGTACTTGTTAAAGAATCTGATTTGTTGCCTGTATTGGCGTCGTGGACGCATTGTAGATTTATTTTATGGGTCTGACGGAGTTCCCAGAGTTGCGGAGGTCATGGTCGGAGATTCAGTTTTGATATTTTTTTCGAAATATATTATATTAAAAAAAAACGACTTTATGTTCCTCCCTTACAAAACGCCAATTTCATATGTCATGACCTAATATATTTTGTAATATGCTGTCACACTATCGCGGTATCTGTGTGTTATTCATATTAAGTTTAGAAAACCCCTTACCATTTGTACAGTTCAAAAAATTAACTTTTTCTATGAGATTAGATACCTGTCAACAGGATTAAACAGGCATCTTCTGGTCTCGCGCATACCATCGTAAAACTCGTGTGATATCGAGGTTAGAAGCTGGCACATCATGTTTAATAGAAAATACAATTGAAGCCAGTCTAATAATATAATTGTTAACCTTACTTTTTAATAGATAGACAGATAGATAAATTATTTATTCAGCGCATATAAAAGACACAGCACAGCACACAAAATCACAATCAAATTATCTTAATTTACATGTGGGTATTTGGAAAAAAGGTGCCAACATACAAAAACTACTTTTCTCATGAAACGGCCTTGCACGCCGTTCAACCTCGATTACAACACTTTAATAATGTCTACTTACAGTTGAACAATCTTTTAATTTCTGCTTTCTCTTCTGGCTCAATCTCTTTGAATTCAAAAGGATACCGTAAAAGATTATTTTCTGCCATTATTAACAATATTTTACCGAACAGGACAGTAATACCGTACCTTCTACACAAACACCAATAAGAGTCTGTAAAGGCGTACCACAAGGGAGTATTCTGGGCCCTTTGTTATTTATTATTTATATTAACGATCTCCCTAAATCAATCAAAACCCCCATGGTTCTGTATGCTGATGATAGTACTGCAATATTTATATCCGATGACCCTAAGACACATGAACATGACATAAACTGTACGCTATCATCTATTGTTAACTGGTTAAATCTTAATGATCTCAAAATAAATTTAACTAAGACATATATAATGACATTTAAAAACAGAAATTCAAAACAAAATACTTTAAATATAAATTACGAACAAATAAAAATACACAAAATCAATACAACAAAATTTCTAGGATTACACATAGACTCAGACATGACATGGAAGACACATATTGAACAAGTATGTACAAAACTAAGTCGTTATTCATATGCCATTTATATGCTTCGAAAGGTTGTAAATCAAACTGCTCTTCTGTCCGCTTATCATGCATATGTTGGTTCTACACTTAGATATGGTATAATGTTCTGGGGGAATGCCACTGAGAGAGAAACCATCTTTAAAGCTCAAAAGAAGTGTATCCGAGCGATTTGTGGATTAAAATCAACTGAAACTTGTAAACCGCACTTTATTAATTTAAAAATATTGACTTTCCCATCATTGTACATCTATGAACTAGCATTGGAAATAAGAACTAACCTAAATAAATATAAAACTTTAAAAAGTGCAAGACTTGCCAGTACACTCAGTGCAATAAGCCACAGAACGGCTATGTTTGGTAAGAGTGCATTTTGTATGGGCCCTAGAATATATAATAAGCTACCTAAGTACATAAAAGAATCTAATAATTTCAATTTATTTAAAAACCAATTAAAAAAGTATTTAATTCAAAAAGCTTATTATTCTGTTAATGATTATTTAAATGAGAAAATAATGTAATTATAAACTTATGTAATTTTTCAATAATATTATGTAATGTATAGATGATGCAATTGTTAATTAATAATGTAATATTTTATTCAATTTATTGTAATATTTTGCACACCTGCCATGGTAGGATATGGTCTAAAGAACTTTTATAAAAATGTCACCCTGAAAACTACCCATATTTCGCAAATAAATGATTTTGAATTTGAATTTGAATTTTCTGTAAGGAAGTCTACGACTAACAATAAAAATGGTTTTCAGAACTTATAAAGTATTAAATTGTCCTGTTTATCCTTGACTTTTGTTTACGTTTATTTTTCTTTATTTTCTCACTATTCTTTGGTTCCAATGGCTGAACATAATGATTAAGATTTTAAAACGATGCGATATAAGCCATTGCCATTTTATTTTAACTTTAAAACGTTATATAACTCTAAATAAACTTTGTAATAATCTAGTAATAAAATCTTAATATTATTATGTCTGTTTATTGAATTCATTTACACATGGCAAACAAGCGGAGGTTCTTTTAAAAAAAACAAAAATTGTGTTAAACAAAATATTTAAACAAGTAAACAGTTAATAGTAGCATTTATACAATATATATATATACTAGCTGACCCGGCAAACTTTGTTTTGCCATAAAAACACCAAAGATTTATGTACCCTACCTACCCTACCTAAAAATAGATAGTAGCCGATTCTCAGACCTACTGAATATGCATATAAAATTTCATAAAAATCGGTCAAGCCGTTTCGGAGGAGTATGGTAACTAACATTGTGACACGAGAATTTTATATATGTCGGGATTAGTCAATAGTACGGACATCAAACAAATCACAAGCACGCCATCTGGCGGCAAAGCAAGAACAACTACGCATTGGCGTGCTTTTACTAAGCGCTTGCGCGGTGGGGACAGTGGAATAGAGCAGTTGAGAATTGACTGCCTCAGAGCTAAGACGTCGTAGAATCAGTGTCGATCCGTAATATTAGTAAGCAAGATTGTAACTGTGACTATTTGAATAAACCCAGTGTATCGAATAATTTCTGTGATTTCATTTACATAATTGTACCCACCGACCTGCCCACACACGATGTCTTAACCTAAGGGAATACATCCTGACTTCCCAATGGTTTGCATCTATCAGCCAGCCTTGATGCGACATCAGAATTGGGATTCAGTCGTGCTAATGAGATCACACGTAAAAACAAAGCTAGTGAAAATGACGGTTACATTCTTGCAAAAAATTGCGGTGTCAGTTAGTCGTGGTTCGTTTCTGCGACTACCCTCAGTCTCGAATAATGAAAAACCAGTCCGGAACGGAGCAGTAAGTAAGTAGCAACAACCAAGGAGCTGGACAGGTCAAGGTGGAGCGTGTGGACGTGTGGAAATGTCCATACGCGTGGATTTTTATGCCAATCTGGTGAGTCGTTTTCAATTTGTTATGACTATGGACTATTCTACTGAAACTGGCAATAGCCCTTGGCTGGCCGTGGCTGACTATCATTGTTTGGAAGTTAGAACGATATGGTGACATGGACCTTACACTTCAGTCTGGAAATTATGATATTTCCAAATGAATTATTTTGATTAGTTTTATGTAGTGAGAGTTAACTAAGTTTGAGACGAAGCATAGTATTCTTTTTTTGTGGTCGGAGGGCCAAACTATCTAAAAGGTGGTAAACCCTAACATGCCTCGTTAATTGCGCCTTAAAATGCTATGGCATTCATGTAATTCTCTTAAGCTCATATACCTACCTGGGCACTTGGGACACTGTAATGTGTGGTTCATGTTTTGGACAGGGACTCTGCACTCACATTCGGTGTCCATAATAACACATTTTGCAGTTTTAGTTTAATACTACTTCTAGAAGCTCGTGGCTAAATAATAACAGCCGCACTGGTCGATCATCAAGGTTAAGCAACGGTTGACGAGATCGGTCCGTGGATGGGTGACCATTTCAAAATACCAGGTTTCCTCCGTGCCTCGGAAAGCACGTTAAGCCGTTGGTCCAGGCTGTCATTTGAAGAGCTTTGACAGTCGTTACGGGTAGTCACAAGTGCATATCGAGGAATGGTTTTGTCGAAGCAGTGTTCTTCAAAGATGTGTGTTGTCGAAGTATAATCTGTCGAACTAATGCTAGTCGAATATATGTTCTGTCGAAGCAATGAGTTGTCGAACTACTGTTTTTCGAAATTGAGACTGTCGAAATAATTAACTGTCGAAATTCAGAATGACACTCAACCTAAACCAATCAATCTGCCTAGCCTTTTCCCAACTACATTGGGGTCGGCTTCCAGTCCTACCGGATTCAGCTGAGCACCAGTGTTCCACATGGAGGGACTGCCTATCTGACCTCCACAACCCAGTAACTGGGTAACACGGTACCCCTTGGCAAGACTGGTGTCAGGAGTGTCATTCTGAATTTCGACAGTTAATTATTTTGACAGAGTCTCAATTTCGAAAAACAGTTTCCGGTTAATTTCCATCAAAGCTGTGTATGGTTAATATAACCGTGTGAACATATACTCTCGTTGATTCTGGCTTTCAGGAGTTACAGTGGTTTGGGAATAGTGCGGTGGGATTGTCCCAAAAAAAAAAAAAAACTCTCGTAATGTTTTTCATGTTCCAGATACCATATTGTGTTGCAGCCTGAAGCCTCTGCTGCAGGCTAGCAGTCCGGATGCTGCATGAGAAGCCTGACTTGTCAAAAATAAATTCTCTAAATGATACTGAAAATCTGCATATTTGTTATCTAGGTACGCATTTTAAAAGAATAACGCGGCCTTGCAGACAGACACGACAGGTGACTTTATTTTTAAAATATAGATACATACGAAGGCATGCATATGTAGGTATTTATAAATGAGTACATACGAACACAAATAGGAAAATTGCGTTATTTATTTCTGTAGTAGGTATCTAATGTTTCGTGTGTGGGAAGCGCATGTCAGTATCTCTTAGGTTGTCCTCGATCCATTTCTCGGCTTGTCGAGTTATCTCCTCGTCAAAGTGGTCGCGCCAACAACCAGTCTTTCCTGAAGACACAAAAAAAATTGCTAGTTTATAAGCGGTTGTGTCCGCATGGTGAGAGGCACATTGAACATTAATGTCCAGAGATCCAGCTCCAAAACCCCGAGAGCTTTCAGCTCGAACTCCAGAATCGTTTCGAGTGCCTAGGGAGCTTCGTGGTCGAATACAGCGATGGGTTCGTGGAAGGTGTCCATGCGGTTGGGACTAAGTTTTTCAAGACCCGCCGTACAAATATAAACAAAAAGCTCTCTGATCATACTTTGAAGGTCATTAAGGAGAGGTGTGGGATGATCTTGCAGTCTTCAGACGATGCGTTGAAATACCGGCAGCTAAATAAACGGATCTCAAAGTCCTTGATAAGCGATCTCGGCCGCTTTAATACCGAGCGTATTAAAGACGCGATTGAAAGAAATAAGGGCTCCAAGACCTGACTATTAACTACTAAGAGATCTGACTATTGGGCAGAGCTAGTCCACGAAACAGAAGACTGACGATGGCAGGATCGTATCTGCCAAACCGGAGCTTCTGAGAGAGATCGAGAGATTCTATGGGCAGTTGTACACGTCAACCAGTAAACCTGTCGCAAATCTAACAAAAGACTCTAGAGCTAGATTGACCCGACACTATACCGAAGACATTCTGAACGTCAGCCTGTACGAGATTAGGATGGCTTTTAAACAGCTTAAGAACAACAAGGCACCGGGTGATGACCAAATTACAGCCGAACTCCTGAAGGCAGGTGGAAAACCAATACTTAAGGCCCTTCAGAAGCTGTTTGATTCCGTCATACTCGAGGGGAAAATGCCACAGGCATGGTGCTCTTCTTCAAGAAGGGTGACAATTCCCTACTGAAGACCCATAGGCCCATCTCACTTGTTTGCCATGTCAACAAGCTGTTTTCAAGAGTCATCACGAATCGTCTCGCGCGCAGGCATAACGATTTTCAGCCTCCTGAACAAGCCGGATTCCGTAAAGGCTTTAACATCGTAGAACACATACATATGCTGCGGCAGGTTATACAGAAGACCGAAGAGTACAACCTGCTTCTCAGCTTAGCGTTTGTGGACTACGAGAAAGCCTTCGATTCGATCGAGACTTGGGCTCTGCTGCAGTCTCACCAACGGTGCAAAATCGACTACCGGTACATCGAAGTGTTTGTACAAAAACGCCACCTTGTCAGTTCGACATCAGGATCAGATCTCGGCACCTATCCTTCTGCAGCGAGGTGTGAGACAGGGAGACGTCATATCTCCGAAACTGTTCACCGCTAAGGCATCAGCGTCAATGGCGAATACATTTCACACACACCTTCGGTTTGCCGACGATATAGTGGTCATTGCTGACACCATGGAGGACCTCAGTACAATGCTCGATGACCTCAGTAGAGCTTCCGAAAGAGTGGATCTTAAGATGAACATGGACAAAACCCACTCCTATCAAGGTCGGAGACTCTACACTCGAAGTTGTGGATGACTATGTCTACCTGGGACAAACGATCCAGTTCGGTAGGTACACCTTCGAGACCAACTGGTAGGGCCAACCGTTGAATCCGACCCGACTGGGCAGCGTTCGGGAGGTTGCGCGGTATCTTCTCGTCCAGCTTACCACAGTGTCTCAAGACGAAAGTCTATGACCAGTGTGTGTTGCTAGTTATGACCTATGGCTCTGAGACGTGGTCACTCACAATGGACCTCATCAGAAAACTTAGTCACCCAAAGGGCAATGGGGAAGGCCATGCTCGGAGTGTACCTGCGTGATCGAATCAGAAAAGTAGAGATTCGCAAGAGAACCATTACCGACATAGTCCGAAGAATTGGCAAACTTAAGCGGCAGTGGGCAGGGCACGTTGCTCGCAGAACGGATGGCCGATGCGGCAGAAAAATTCTGGAGTGGCGACCGCGAACCGAAAGACGTTGCGTTGAAAGGCCTCCCACCACGAGGACCGGTGAGTTGGTGACGGTTGCGGGGATCCGCTGGATGCGGGACGCACGGAACCGGTCAAAGTAACGACGCTTGGGGGAGGCGAAACGTCTGTCGGCTGATATGGTGATGGAATAGTTTATCTAGCTACCTAATTAGTCGGTAATACAAATTTTAATGACCTGCAAATAGTCCCGTTTCACCTATCAAGTTAAAAACAATTTTCAAGGAGAATGAAGAAATCTATGTTACAACCTTTCCTAATATACGGCTCTTCTCCGTGGTTGAGTAGACCCAGTTCGTCCATGATCTCATAGTTGCACCTCATGCTGAGGTGCTGGCTAAGGCGGGTCACCTGATCCTCAGTGTGCGGTTTATTGAGAAAGGTGGCCACGTGACGGATGACTGAAGGTAAATCCTGCATAGCAAAAATATTTATGGTTATTTGCAGTTTTAGCTTGAAGTTATTTGGGCATCATCAGGCTTTTAACTTGAACATTATTTAGGCTCCCCAAAAAGTCGCAACATCGACAGGTTCTGTGCTTCGAATCCCGTGGCCCTCACCAGAACATCGATCCACGTGAGAGAGCTGAAAGACCATCCAACGCTGCCTCTGCACCTGTACCTGGGTGTTGGATGTCTCCCATTGCACAGACGTAGAAATAAAATCATGGTATGCCACAAGGTAGTATTCTAGGGCCACTGTTATTTCTGCCTTATTCTGTCATATTTTTTTCAACATCGACTTTATTTGGTTCTAAATAAATACAAGTTGGTTTATACACTGGTTGGTTTCGAAGAAATAAATTTCAATACCAGCATTCACCACTTATATTGGGGGTCAGGTAACATTTAAAAAATGTTTCTTGTAAATTAGGCCTAGCAATATTATTTGATAATCTCACTGACGGACTAAACAGAATTATCATTATTTTACCCAGGAAAACACCCTATTGACGTACGCGTAACAACAATCATACAAAAACCGGCCAGGTGCGAGTAGGACTCGCGAACGAAGGGTTCCATACCATTATCGCAGAAAACGGCTAAACAATCACGTTTCTTGTATGGGAGCCCCACTTAAATATTTATTTTATTCTGTTTTTAGTATTTGTTGTTACAGCCGCAACAGAAATACATCATCTGTGAAAATTTCAACTGTCTAGCTATCACGGCTCATGAGATACAGCCTGGTGACAGACAGACGGACAGACAGACAGACAGACGGACCGCGGAGTCTCAGTAATAGGGTCCCGTTTTTACCCTTTGGGTACGGAACCCTAAAAAAGACATATAGTTAGTCGAATTGCAAACCTCCTCCTTGTTTTTAAATCTTTTGAAAATAAAACATACCTACAGTCGAATTGAGAACCTCCTCCTTTTCTGAAGTCGGTTGAAAAGATTAAGGAGAGGTATTTTCCAGCCATGGTGACAATTTAAGAGAATGCGATACGGGTCAGTCGCGGATAGACTATTTAGTCGATGGTATGCGCACATCAATAGATCGCAATACAAATTGAGCGTTTGATCGATAGTTGTCTAACTGTTTAATCAAAAGCAAATCAATATAGCTTTTGTTTATTTTTGTCGAGCGACTATCGTGTCGATAAAAATGTGCAGGTTCTATGATCTCAATATATTTCTATAAACTTTTGACACATAACTAAACTATTTGTTCGACTAAAAGTTGTGAGTATGCGCTAGGCCTTACTTTTATGACATTTTACGAAAAATCATTATATAAAGTTTATCCTAAATCCTTAACTTATACCAATATTCATATAATATTACTATCTTATCTTGTGGAGGGGCCGAGAAATAACTCGGACACTTCGACCCATTGGGATCTATTGTGGTAAATAATATTAATAATAATAAAATAATAAATAATATAATATTACTAAGTACTTTTTTTTCTGAATTATTTATTGTACACTAAGATACATTTAATCAAAGTGATAACAAAATTCATGCTCATGTTTAAATGGTTTTGTAATATTAGAGCGACCGGTCCTCCTGCATTCGGTTGAATGGACCGCGTCCATGGTTATCTGGTGTATAGAACTTATTCAGGTTTTATGCATTAATAGCGGTACCTTAGACATGTTTTCGTAGAAAAGGAATAACATGTTTGGATAGTGCCTCTTCTCCCAAGCTTCTTTAATGTTGTCAAAGTATGGCGTCCAATATACTGGAAAGGAAGTAAGTCTAGTAGCAGACACGCTTCGGTAGACAATCTAACGAACACGTTATTATGACACAATATCCTTCGAAAATAACCCGATTCAAATAGTATATAGCCGTTCAAAAGTTATGGGCGCTTTTCCCATAACTTTAAACGGCTAAACCGATATTCATCAAACTTAGCTAGAACACTCGATAAAGTCACCTTTTAAACTAAAAAAAAAAACAAAATCGATTCACCCGTTAAAGAGTTACGATGCCACAGACAGACACATAAATACACAGCAATATACGTCAAACTTATAACACCTCTATTTTTCCGTCGGGGGTTAAAACTGTTTAAATAATATTATAAGCAATATTGTTTATATCAAAGGTACATACCTGACCTACTGCACATACCTAATGATCAAAAGAGTTCCATAATTGTGACTTCCAGCTCAGTTATAAATAAAAATTAACACCTACTTTGAATGAGATAAAAATTTGTAGATCTTCAAAATTGCTAAAACATTCTACAATCATTTCCAAATCATTCTTACTCGAGCTGCTGACGAAGAAGTTCCAGAAAGTTTTGAAATCTCCGTGGTACCCCAGCAGCCTGTGCAACCTGTTCATGTAGAAGAAGGATACCACCACATCCCTGGGGTCCCGGGCCACATACACCACTTTTGCAGTATCCAGCAGGGATGGTGGTAGCAAGTATATTGGGAGGTGAGTGTACACAAAGCGTGGAGACTCCGCCTGAGCCAGCCTTTGGGTCCCTGGTCGAGTTATTGTCTGAAGATGTTTGATCTTCGCAGCATCTGCGGTCTCGTTCAAGACTTGGTCCCTCATCGACGGATGTACGAGCGTGGGAAACCTTAGACATAAAAAAAAACATTTATTAAATACGTTATTATTTTCACATTTTATTGTTATTTTATTTAAAAGTCTATCTAATTAAAAATATGGTTAAAGTATAAAATTGCCGATTTGTAATTTTGTACTAAAAAATTTAAATGAGTTGTTTTATTTATTTAACATATTTATTTAATCAAAATAACTACCATTATTATCTATACATTGCTGCCATCTAATAGGAAGGTAATTTATGCTTTTGAGATAGAACTCTGGTGATCTAGATTCGATAAACTGTGTGAAAGCCACTGACCTCTAACATACAAGTACGCTGGACTTCATACTATCGATGACAAAATGAAGACATTTGAAATTCGCCATTTTGGCGCTGATAGCAACGTGACTTAACGTGAGCGTCCATGGAACTAATATTAGAGATGGCTAATCTTGAGAAATATCGGTAGTAACCACTGACCTCTATTATACAGTGTACAATGTATGATAGAGGTCAGTGGTAGTAACCTATCACTAAATGTGTCAATTTTAGTTCCTGAGACGCTCGAGCGGGGCGCTTTGAATCAGCACAAAAGTCAACTGTCATTTCATATAGTATATTTAGTCCAGCGTATTTGTATAAAGAGGTCAGTGGTGAAAACATTTTGTACTGCCTCCTGAGAAGAAATCTTTTTATCATGTAGAAAATTCTCCAAATCACGAAAAAGGTGGTAGTCCATTGGGGCAAGGTCTGGCGAATACGGAGGGTGACGAATGATTTCTAATTGCAGTTCCCGTAGAGTTAAAACGGTTTCTCGTGCTGTATGAGGTCTCGCGTTATCATGGACCAATAATGTTGAAGATCGATTCATGAGTCGGGGCTGTTTCACTGCTAGTTTTGCTATCATTGTTCGGAGTTCGGCACAGTAGACATCTGCCGCTATTGCTTGACTAGATCGGAGAAAGCTATAGTGAATAACACCATGCTGAGACCACCAAACAGTTACCATTACCTTTTTATTGGTAAGCTTTGCTTTGGGACACTGTTGCGGCGTTTGACCTGGGGTCAGCCATTGCATTTTTCGCTTACGGTTATCGTTAAGAATCCACTTTTCATTACATGTCACAATTCGATTCAATATTCCTTCATTTCTGTATCGATTCAACAAAGCAACACAAGTTTCAACACGCGTTTCTTTCTGCAGATCAGTCAAATCATGAGGCACCCATTTTTCATATTTTTTTTATTTTATTGATTTGACGCAAATGAGTCAATATTGTTGGTAAGGTATCGTTAAACTATGCCGCTAATTCCTGGGTAGTTTGGCTCGGATCAGCTTTCACTGTCTCTTTCAATTCATTGTTATTCACCTGTTTGGGCGGTCTTCCACATCGTTCGTTCTTCAAATCAAAGCTTCCATCACGAAAGCGTTTAAACCAAAATCGCACGGTGCGTTTATTAGCAGTCTCCTCTCCAAACGCAACATTGATATTGCTAGCTGTTTCTGCCGCGTTAGTTCCACTTCGGAACTCGTATTAAAAATCCCTCGAATTTACGAAGTATCCATCTTTCTTGTCTAAGCTGAATAAAAAAACAACTGAAAGTCGATAATCGAATGTTTCACATTTAAAAAAAAAAACTTTTTGCAAAAAAATACTACCTACTTCCAAATACTAAACTACAAAGTGAAAAATAACTTAATTTTTTGAAGTCGGTGTCTTTCGTAGGTACCATTTTTTTGCGTTATGGACACCGACTTCAAAAAATTAAGTTATTTTTCACTTTGTAGTTTAGTATTTGGAAGTCGGTAGTATTTTTTTGCAAATAGTTTTTTTTTTGATGTCTTTATAATATTCTTCGTAAGATTAATAAATACACTGTGGGCCCGTTGCGTAATATAGTGCTTACACACGTTCGGATTTGGTCCGGCCGGACCACGGATTTGTGGGCGGAGTTAGTCCGGCCCGGACCAAATCCGAGCGTGTGTAGAGTGGTCCGCCGGACATTATTATTATTAAAAGAGTCCGTCTCGCTCCATACAAGCGTTTGTAAGCGAGAAAGGATTTGAGGGCGGAGTTAGTCCGGTCGGACCAAATCCGGACGTGTGTTAGCACTATTACACGTGTTGGTAGGGTTGCCAGGTGTCCAAATAAAGCCAGACATAAGGCTTTAGACAAAGACATGTCGACCACATCATCGCTTACCATCAGGTGAGATAGTGGTCAAGCGCGAGCCTATCAATCATAAATAAATAAATAAGTGTCATTCTTTTAGTGACGGCTAGTGTCGAAATGTGAAAATGTAAGGAATTGATTACGTAACATTTAGATAAAGTTTGAAATGCCCATACCACGGGGCCCCAGCGCTAACAAAGAAAATTTGGATCAAATAAATGTCACTAGATGGCGTGATAGGCATCGATTCGTTATTAAATTGTGTGTAAAATTAACATTTTCTAGAATTGATCATTAATTGCATGTTCTTTTTAATCAACTCTTCTAAGCACAAAATTGTGGCATATTGGGCTCTTAACTCACATTTCAAATATTATTTGAACTGATCATTTGAAATTAATTCTTATAGAAATTTCTGAGGCATGCCACTCGTCTTTTAAATTTGTATTGTAATTGTTACACATTTTGGTACAATGAAACTGTAAAAAACATGCAAAAAAATACTATAAAACAAAACGTCACTGTATTTAAAGGAAAACATTGTCACGAACCAAGAAAACCCTTTTACTTGTTTTAATTAAAAATAATCATCATAATCAGACGGAAAACGCTAATTATCGGCACGGTTTCTTTGTATGGCATGAGGCATCTGTATACTAGTATTATATTTTCTGTGCCCATACGTTCTTCACATCCTTATAATCGCTATCGCCACGTTTTCAATAATAGTATGCCAATAGTGAACATTACTGCCAGTTGCTCCCGCCAGATGGCGCTTGACGGAGTGGAGTAAAATAACAACATTGCGACTACTACTGTTTGTGGTTACCGAACTTTATTTACTGTTTTTAAGAATAATTAGCGTTCAAAAACCAAATAATAATATTGCTAGCTGTTGGTCAAGAATGCATCAATGTTTTGGCAATGCTTTTGGCATAAATAGTAAATTGGACAGCTGTCTACCATCATAATGTGACTGTGTGCAAGACGGTTCCACTGCGAAGTAATTATGCGAGTCATATAAAATCAACCTGGAAGTATTGTTTTGAATATTAATTGTTTGTACATTAATCTCATTACATAGTAAATTAACATAATATCTGCAAGTTACACTAGACTTTCAATGTCCGCATTCATATTCGTACCTTTCAACTAAATCTGTGTTTCTTTTTTCTTTTTATTATTATACCGCGCTCTCGAAGCCGGGTTTTTAGCTGCAGTATGGTCTGATTTCCACAATTCTTAGTTAGCTCCATTTTTCTTTCACTATTAGTTTTATATTTTATATGCCTTAACTCGCTCGACTTTAACAGTTTAGTTTGTTTACTCTGATTTCTGTGGCGCCATCTGAACTCAGCTTTGCGGATAGTTCCCTATTGTCTGGAGCCTCAGGTTACCTTTATTCGTAGCAGGTTGGCTTCTGACGTTTCTGTCTACGAGCATGGAAGAAGGCGTGCGTCTATATATATATACGTTAGCTTTTTATATCCTGTCCGAATGTTTGGCCTGTCCGCAGGTATATTTTCCCTGGTCGGTTTTCTGTTAAAATGTCATTATGAAGAAGACTGATTTATCTAATCTTATTTCATTTAGACGATTTACGACGAATTTAAAAGCCTGGCTTGACATAATGATTGTCTATTTAAAACTAACACACAAAATCTTTAGTATCCGGCCTGTTAGCCAAATATCCGGCTATATTATCTGTGGCATTACTAAGCGCTTACCATGCATATGTGGGTTCTACACTCAAATATGGTGCTCTTTTTTGGGGTAATTCTCCCAACAGAGAATATGTGTATAAAGACCAAAAAAATGCATTAGAGTATATGTGGACTTAAACAAACTGGTACATGTAGAGCACTGTTTACTAAATTAAAATTTTTAACTCTCCCTTCAATATAAGCGGCTGCAGTGATGATAAAACGCGACATTAGTAATTATAAAACATTAAGAAGTGCACGACATAAAAAAAGGTTGAGTTGTATTAGATAAAGAATAGATAAATTAAAAACGAGTATATTTGGGATAGGGATAAAAATTTAAAGTTTATAACAGTTTACGAAATTGCATAAAAAACATCGAAAGACTGAATATTTTCAAATAAGTAAAGCATACTACTCGATCAATAAATTTTTAAATGATGAAATATTGACCTAAAAACAATGATATTCAAATAAACAGATACGTTATACAATCACAAAACAATTGAAAAAAGTGTTCCGCACACACACTTTTCATTCATCTGACATTTCACTACAAGTCGAAAGGGATGGCCTGATAAAACCAACAAGAAAAAAAGAGACAGCTAGCGTTTTCACTTGCGTGTGAATGTAAACAAACATTATTCTGACCACCAATGTTTTTATCTTTTTCTAACCTCCAAATATCAGAATATTAGGAAAAAAATAAATAAATTAGTAAATTGAGGCGTTTTGCGTACTTACATATGGTATGAGATCCCTTCTGTTTTATGTACTTTGGTATCATAATTGGTACAATTTCTACATACACACGACGGCATTTTTTTATTTTGTTTTAACAAAGCCTATCGCTCTTCGCCATGCGTGACATAAACTAAAGACTAAAGGTCACAATTGTGACCTATTCGAGTCTTCACAATGCGCGCGCTCATAACATATCTGTTTATTTGAATATCATTGCCTAAAAACAATGATAAAAAGTTTATCTGACTGTTGAATTTAAATCTGACTGTGCAGTGTGCACTGTTTAATGTAGATCGACGATATTTAATGAATTACAATGTATTTTTGACAAGAGTGTAACATGAATGAATTATAATGTAATTTTGACATGAGTTTGCCTATCGATCTTCGCCATGAGTTTTAACATAATAATTAATGAATTATGAATGAGTTTTTGTTAAGAAAAATATTGTATTCTTGAAATGACGTTTCGACGTAAATATATAATAGCCAAGTCAGAGGCCTGTGGAGATTCCCAGAGGCGGCTTAATTAACTCTGACACCAGAGGCAGCCACACCTCACACGAAAAGAAAGAAGAAAGACGTAAATATAATATATATATGATAATAACTGCTTTTCCACCTGTGACAAACAATAAAGGAATTTGAATTTAGGACGACTTGCAGAAAATCAAAATAAATAATATTTTCATTCTGCAACTCGTCCCACTTTTCTTTTTGTGTGGAACTTTAAACTTTATCAACGTTTAGTACAAGTATTATAATATTTTTTTAAGAATTTTTAGTTTTTACATTCGTTTTGTTCTTAGATTATTTATTAAGTATTAAAAAAGTCAGTACCACCTACCTATTAAATATTATTTTTCAAGAACAACAGTTTATTGTTTCATTTTACAAGCAAACGCACAAGTTCAATTGTTAAAATTAATACGAATGGTAGAAATGTATGACTTTCGGTTATTATCAGGTAAGTAAACAATGGATGGCGCATGGTGGCCAATTTCAAGAAATTAGCGGTACGAAAATCATAATTCTCAAGTTGTGGGTAGATTAAAAACATTACTTTAACCTGTTTAATACTATCTACTACACAATACATATTGACAAAAAAGTCATTAAGCCAATACTTTGTGTCATATATATATTTTTTTTTTCAGGCAACTAATGCCCATAGATAAAATACACAAATTAAACATATACAATTAAACGAATACATATTTCATAACAAAGTTAACACAAATCTCTATCTATAACTCCATAGGTTTAGGTAGTTAAAAAAGGATAAACAAAAAAAACCACGTGACTCATAGATGCAAAACCTTTTATTTCAAATGTTAAAATCATATTATTTAGATTCACATATTAATAGGCTCTATTCTGAATCTGATGAACTATCTGTCACATTAATAATAAAGCTTTCAGTTGTATCATTTATTATTTTGCCTAATTTAAACATTGTCTGTTCTTCTTTTATTATATGACCCTCACAATTTTCCAATTCTCTGCAGTTACTTTAGCCAAAGCCTCTGGCAAAATAATTTTTAGGCCAGCCATGAGCCATGTGCTGTTATTAATAGCTGGTTGTAATATTAGTGCACCTCCTTCAACAAAACCACTTGATCAACCTGAAACATAGTTTTAAATAACATTCAACAACTGATTAATAATTATATTCTCTCATAATATGAGCATCTCACATGTACTTTAACTTAAAATGTTAATTTATTATATTTTTTTTTTTTTTGGGACAATCCCACCGCACTATTCCCAAACCACTGCAACTCCTGAAAGCCAGAATCAACAGTGGCGACCACCAGAAAAGCGCCGAGGCAATGAAGCTCGACGAAGTCCCGGAGAATGAATTTAACTGTCTTGGATCCCGCAACGAAATTAATCAGAAAAGAAAATGGAGGAGTAAGAAAAATACAAATTTCCACTTCCCTCCATATCAAGCAGGAGACAGAACAAACAAGACCAATAGGCACAAAGGGTCGTTTACAACTGGGATAAGCCCAGTTGCCTAGCACCACGGATAAAAATTAGCATTAATATTAATGGGTCCTAACATTGTGAGCTTTTATATTTGATTCCAATAATAGGTATGGCAAAAGCGCTTGAACGCACGGAAATTTGTTCTAGTTTCCACAAGGTCCGTATAGTAAACGGCTCCTGACACAGCCTGTACATTATTCAACATAGTATTGCGTTCATTCTGCCAAAGAATACACTCCCATAAGATATGATGTGCAGATTGTACATATTCACAGTCAGATGTAGAACACTGACATAATGGCGAGGCAACAAGCTTGAAGGAAAATAATTTACTTTTAAAGTTACCATGCCCTGTGAGAAATTGGGCAACACAGTGATCCACCTCCAGCCACGTCCTGGCCAGCCGCACGCGAACGGATGGAAAGAATTGGTGGAGGTGTCGGCCCTTGATGGAATTATCCCACCTACATTGCCATTCGGATAAAAGTTCCTCCCAGACGTCAATATGTGGTTTAAATAATCTAGAGATTTTGGCACGGTCACTCCGCGTTAAAAAGTCCGCGTCCATGGTCTCTTTTGCGGAATAGTACATTGCAGCACGTCGCTGCACTTCAAGGTCGACCGGAAGTACGCCAGCAAGTACCGGTAAGGCCTCAGTACTAACCGTCCTGTATGCTTTGCATAAGAATATCAAAGCCAAACGCTGACTCTGAAGTAATTTACGTCGTACCGCCCCTATTGTGGCCCTATCAGCCCAAACAGGCGCCCCATAGCAGATACAACCCAAGTAAGTAGCCCCATAAATAGTCTTTAAAGTCAAAAAAGACAGTCCCCACGTAGATTTAGATATTCTCGTTAAGGCATAGAAGTTCTTTTTTGCTTTTTCACCGACGATTTTAATATGATCTATAAATGCAAAATTCCTTTCTAACACAAGACCAAGATAGCACACGGACTGCTTCCTTTTTACCGGAACGTTATTAAATTTAATAGTAGGACACGATTTAAGATTACCTTTCAAAATGAGCTGATAAGTTTTATGCGGAGCAAAGGTCAGGCGGTTACGATCGCCCCACTGAGATATTAATCGTAGGCAAGTGTCAGCCAAGTTCTCGAGTCCAGCTCGAGTACTTGATTGAATGAGCAGAAGACCGTCGTCCGCGTAACCGGTTAATGAACAGCCGCTTGGAAGCGGAATCGCGAGGAAATCATCAAAGCCTAAATTCCATAAAGGTGGACCAATAACCGAACCCTGAGGACATCCCATGGTGAGAGACTTCGACACGGAATGATGGCCGAGTTTGAGTTTCGCGGAACCATTTAAAAAGTAAGAGTAAACTAAATTGTATATATTTCTATAGCAGCCTCGATTTTTCATTTTAAGTAATAGCATTGGCCACCATGCGTTATCAAAAGCCCCAGAAATATCTAGAAAAATCCCAATTACATATTTATGTTCAGATGTATTAACTATTTTCCTAACAGTAAGGGCCGCGTCTACGGTAGATTTTCCAATAGTGAAACCGAATTGATTATTATGAAATTTTGGTCCGTCCGGTAGCAACCGTGGAACGATAAGGCGCTCCAGGAGTTTTCCCAAAGATGGAAGTAATGTTATGGGCCGGTACGACTTCGGGTCGTCCGGGGGTTTGTCGCCACTTTTCGGGATTATTCGTATAAATCCGCGTCGCCAAATACGAGGAAATACGCCCTCCGCAATACAACGGTTGTAAACGGTTAAAATCGCATCACCGGCTGTTTTACACGCTTCTATAATCATCCGATTAGATATTTTATCTTCACCTGATGACTTGTTGAGTGGTAACCTCTTGACAACGTTAATAAATTCGTCAGTGGATGGAAGGTCTGACGCTGGTGATTCAGGTGGTACAGCTGCCCACGCTCTGATCTGTTGATGGTATTCGTTGTCATTAGCTAGTACGTCATCAGGTATAAGAGTATTCAGCAAAACTTCAGTTGTTTCCTCAATACCGGTAGTGTGTTTATTATTTACTTTAATATTCTGAACAAACGCGAGGTCGACTGATCGATTGGCTTTAAACTCATGATATAAAGGAGACCACGGACCTTCTTTATCTAATTTTTCTACTACTTTACGCAATAAATTACCCTTTGATTTTTCCACCGATGCTCTGTAGCGGGACCTGGCAACTCTAAACGTATTTAACGCAATGGAAAGAGGGTCACCGGTAACCTTACGTTTTTTAAGCTTGTTAAGATGTTTACGCGCTCGGCGATAATTTTTACGCTGTTCAGTTAGGTAGTCACACCACCAATCACATCTACGTATATTGGTCAAAGATCCACGACCAATGGCAATGTCAGCACAGTAAGTGAAGGTGTCTGACATAATTTCAGCACTTTCTTCAGCTGAAAGCCCATCACGAGTGAAGTCTTTGGCGTGAGACGCAACAAGCGAGCTAAAGAATTCCCAATTCGCACCCTTACATTTATACCTAAAGTTACCAATGACATGTGACGTACCCTGAGTAAAAACTGGAACAAATTCGTACACGATCAAGCGATGATCACTACAAGACGCGTCCGGTAGGACACGCCACCTATCCAAGCGTACGTCTGCACTAGAAAGTGTGACGTCAATACAAGATTCGCCCATTTGGCTGCAAAAAGTTGGTGGTGCGTCAGGGGTATTATGAATAGTCAGATTCATTTCAGCAATGAAATCTTCAACAGCGCAGCGTCGTTCATAATCCGTAGACCGAACTTTGCCATACCAGAGTGATGATGACGCATTAACATCAGCGCCAACGATAACTTTGCAGCCCGCGAGCGACTGCAAGACGTGACGGAGGTTATGTATATGAGGAGCAACAGGGTCTGAATATTGAAAGTAGCAACTCACAATGTAAACTTTAAAAGAAGACGATGAGACCTCCGCAACGGCACAATGGGGTGTCATTAGATTACGCAAAGACGTTACTGTGAAGTTAGAAGAATGCGCCACGTAAATTCCAGCTCGTGCTTTGCCATCCAACTGTACTACTTTGTGACGTAAACGCGCGTTTTGATATTGTTCTTGAACAAGCACGATATCTAAGTTATAATCGATAATTAGTTTGTCCAGTTCAGAAGTCGCTACCCTATCGTTGTGGAGATTTAATTGTCCTATGGTTAATCTATCCATTATTTTAGTAGTTGGTGTTGAGGATAAGTTGTTCGAGTTTAAGTTTATAAGTGGCACACCCATCTGATCCACATCGATGGTCAGACGGTTTCTTAGAGCGTTTACACGCCACGCAAGACGGTATATAATTTAAATTGTCTTTATGCGGACAGTCTTTGGTTTCATGTGTCTCAGAGCAATTAGCGCAGGTAGGTGATTTAATAGTGCAGTGTTTCTTAACATGACCGAACTGTTGACAATGTGCGCAACGTACTACATCGACATCATCAATGAAACGGCAAGTCGCCCAATCAATAAACAATTTATCCTTGGTCGAGACTAAATGTTTCCGGACCGCGGACTCGAGTTCAATGCCTATCCATTTCCGACCGTTGTCTAACGAACGCCTACGTATGATTTTTGATGATTTAATAAATTCGTCTTCTTTTAATGACAACTCGTCTTTAATGTTTTGGCAGTACAACGCATGCAAAAAGGCACTGTCCTCCATTGAGGATGGGACGTCTTTAACTAAAATACGAGGCTTACGGCCTTTTGGTTTTTCAAGTCGCAAGCCAGCGGACCTAATGGCATCGACCGATTGTAGCTTTTTGATTTGTAAATCGTTAGCGACACGTAACACGACGCCAGACTTCGCAGCCTTCTTGACACCTACAATTTGAAAGCCGTCACTAGGATCTATTGCTTTCATGAGCGCTTGTTTAGTCGCGGAAGAAGTTGCGAAATCAGTTGAACGCTCATCAGTGGGGTAGGCCACAAGACACGGAAGTTTGGCACGGGCATTTACTTGTGGAACTACTTTAGGTAAACGAAGTTTTAATTTGTCAGCATATGAGGCATTATTGACATCAGACTTGGCAATATCGACACCGGTATTATGTTTTATTTTTTCTAATTCGCGTTCCGTATTGGCCAACTTAGTCTCGTTGGCGGATGATTTTATGGCTAGCAATGAGACAATAGCCGTTATGCGCTGAGTCATGTCCATAATTGCGGATTTATTTGCAACATTAATGCGGGACCCTTGGTCATTGACAAGATCGTTAATTTTAGACAGGTACGCAGACGCCTGAGTAACCAAATCACAATAGTCGTCATTGCTTACATTAGTGACATTTAATATCGGCGAAGACCTTACAATTGACTCTGATGTTTGCATTCGCTTAGATCTATCTTCGGGTGAAATGTAAGAAGGAGACATTTCACTAAATAAACGCTTAGCATTAGCGGAGGTCGTCGGCGACCTTGGTTTATTTATTCGGCGGAATAATATTTCCCCACCACGATCAGGTGGGTCATCATTGTTAGATAACATAATTACTTTTGGAAATTAAACTAATAAGCGTATTAGAACGTAAAAAGTGAAAGATTAACGGACGATACAATTATTTCGATATACCCACACGTCAAGAAAAGTAAATGTACTCACCGATAGCTGACGAAATTAACTAATTGCAACTAAATAACGGACGTAAACACGTTTAAAAACTTACGATACCAGCACTTATCACAATGATACACAATTGACAGCAAATCACAAGCCGGAAATAAATTTCGGAACACAACAATTGCAATTAAAAACAGGGAGCAAACAGATCACCGCTAACCAATGCGAGCGCGCGGAGGGAAGTGAAATAATTAGTAATTTATTATATATTGACTGCTTCATTGCTCTAGTGGTCGCAAGCGCTACAGCTGAGCATGAAGTTCAGCTTTTCTGTCTGGAATATTCAGTAGCAGCCTGGACTCTGGATTGTGCCCGGTTAATGGCAATAGGCTCGCCCTCTATCAGATGGGACTTACACATAACTGGCGAAATGTGGGTGTACTATAGATACACCTCGGCCCATACCTTCGGGGAAACGAGGAGTGATTTATTATGTTTACTATATATGATGATTATCACAAACTTATAAAATAAAATTATCATCATGGCATTTCTATTAAAGGCTATGAAGTAATATTCTTACCAAAATAAGGCTTTTTCCTTTCACGCTGGTATTCTTTAACCCTTTAGACAAATCCTGCCTGTGAGTCCAAGTTATCAGTTGAGCAAATAAGTTAACTATCTTTATTTGTATTGTGATTTCTGCGTAAAGTTAGTTACCTTGTGCTAAATAGTTATCGATTTGTAGGATTTAAAAAAAATGGTGCATATTATTGAAGGTATATTTATAATCATATCGTGTACTTTTTTGATACATGTTTCAAAATTGTTTTCTAAAATAATTATTTATTATGACATTGAATTTTCAACTACATTTTGCCTTTCGAAGCGTAGACATTTCAAGAAACATGCTAGAACACAATTTTTTTACTGATAACAAGCTGTTCAACATTTTCCTATTAGATTTGATTTGATTTTTCGCCGCATACTATCGCTTCGTGAACATTTTATTTTTATTTTCAGGGTACGGCACTAATTTAACAAAATAGTTGTCCATTTAATCATCAAGTTACAAAAGGTTTCACAGACAGTTCGTTTGTTCCAACGATAATTATACGCAACTGACTAAAATATCGGTATCAACACATGTTGCCATTCCCCCGGCCATTAGACTTGAAACTGATACTTTAGGCGAAACAATAAATATCATGGTTACAAAGCGAAACATTGGTGTTGCCAAAATGATTTCGGTTTATGCTAAAAAGAAACGGTTATTCTTTATTTCCAATTGTCAAAATATGTACATACTTATACACTAAACAAAACTAAACGATACTAACTTATACATAACCTTACTACTTACATATATACAAAGAAAGGTAGGTAGGTCGAAGTACTGCTCCACATCGCTGTCATCCGGGAACGTGCCCAGAAGACTGGCAGCATTGCCACGTTGAATGGCAATGCTGATTCTTTGAAACAGCCCTCTGGTCACGCACACTGTCGATCAGTCGGCGAGAGATCTCCTTAAAAGGAGACGTACACTCGGGCCCCATGACCCAAGGGTTTAACCCCAAACGGCTCAAAACTGTAATTACCTATTAGGTTACTCTATTTGCGCGCTTGATGGCGTCAGCAGCCGCAGCAGCAGCGCCAGTACAGCCTGCCGTACTAGGATTGTGTAGGACTTACCATACCTATACTGCAGGTAATGCCGACTTTTATGATATAAAGCGTCTGATCGTTATCGTTTTGCTCTTGCAAAAGATACGTAATAAGCCTGCCGGTCTCTTCTTATCGTCACGTACCAAGCAGCTAGGTTCTAATACAGCTGGTACTCCGGCGGTAATAATGTCGTTGATGCTAGCGTACCGAAAGGCCTTGGTGCCAGAGACCGCCGACAGCTTCACCACATTGACACCGATGTGGAGCAACACAAGGTGCGCCTAGGCGTAGGTTGCGAGCCGAAGCGAAGAGTCATCCAACATAGTAGCTATGGTGGATGACGGGAGTGCTTGAAGCCACAAGCCCGACTCCCACTCCCCCACAGTCAGCAGACGCGCACGCTTAATTTGAGAAGTAGGTACCTTTACCTAGTTCTTTTTTGGTGTACTCTGGTGCACCTCTGCTGTACCCGGTTGTAAATAAAAAATGAAAAACCCGACTGCTTAAGGTTGCCCTAGTCGACGGCACGAACTATTTTGTGCGCGGGGTTAAATGCATACTATCTCATCCGATAACACGTGCGAAAGAGATAGATGTTGTGATGAGCGGTAAGAAGCTAGTTCGCGTACGAATACACACTTTTGCAAATTTGTAGCGAAACGAATGGTGATTTAGGACGAAAACGAGCGCGCGAAATGTTATAGACTTTTGGGACTGTGGATATCATGAAAAACACAAAATTTATCTGTTCAAATTAAAATTATTTGCTTTGTTGAACTACTAATTTATCCCTGTATGGTGACTGTTTTGCAATTTTCCTTCTTCTTATGGAATTTATTTGCGCCCAAATATGCGTTAAAATTAGTGTTGAAATATCGAATCTTCGACGCTCATAACTTTCAAATTCTTTTTTTTTTTCCATGTCTTTTGTTTCCATGCCCTGTATGGAAACAAAAAAGTAAAAAAAAAAGAATTTAATATAAATAAAAGAATTTTTCAACACACTTGCTCATAAAGTGGCTCTAATTTCACCGCAATTAGACACATAATGAGATCTGTTATCAAACTGTGACTTTTTCATTACTATTATTCACAAGTGAGATAATAGTACATTATGGTACAAGTGTGTAATGTTGGTGATTACCGCTGAGGCGCCATTTAGACCCGAGCCGTTAGGTGAGGGTCTTAAGAGAGCCGAGGACGGTAATCATCAATACACACGTGTATCATACGACGTTTTTCAACACACTTGTGAAGAAAATAATTCAAAAAAATCATTTCCAACAGTGAAAACGAGTTGTGAAATTTTTTCGCAATGGCGGGCAAAATTAATCAGTTTTCCTATGCGCGCGCATCTAACATAGCGATCGGCCATGGACTAAAAATAATGAGTTATCTTTTTTTGGCTTTTCGCGGATAGCGTTTTAGCCACGTACAAAATGGGGATTTTCAAGTTTTCGTTATTACAGACAAAAACAAAAGTTATATTTAAGTGAAAGTTTTATTTATTAAGCACGTACAAGTTGAAATTATCTATTTAAATACGAAGTTGCATGAAATGTGTTGCATTTGTACTATTGAGCACGATCTTTTTTGTATCGAAACTTTTTTAAGAACAAAGCAACTTAACCAATAAATTAAAAAAATAAAACGGCTAAAACGCTATCCGCGAAAAACAAAAAAAAAAGATAACTCATTATTTCTAGTCTATGGCCGATCGCCATTGTTAGATGCGCGCGCATAGGAAAACTGATTAATTTTGCCCGCCATTGCGAAAAAAAATTCACAACTTGTTTTCACTGTTGGAAATGATTTTTTTGTATTATTTTCTTCACAAGTGTGTTGAAAAACGTCGTATGATACACGTGTGTATTGATGATTACCGTCCTCGGCTCTCTTAAAACCCTCACTTAACGGCTCGGGTCTCAATGGCGCCTCAGAGGTAATTACCAACTTTACACATATGTACCATAATGTACTATTATATAATGACTAGCTTTCCACCCGCAGCTTCGCCTGCGTGGACTACACAATTTTGGCTGTTTCGTTTTTCCAGTTTTGGCGGGATATTGCAAATTATTGTCCAAACATATTAGACCACAAAATTTTATCAATCTTACCATTCTATCGAATTTTAAAAATTACATGTAAATTAATATCAAATAATCATAAACTGAAGTGCCTTCGTGTTCTAATAGAGAGCGCTTGGCTTTCAATCCGGAGGTCTCGTGGAATCGATTTCTATGGGGAGTTACAAATAGTGCAAAGCCACTTTGCTTTCAATTTTTGAATCCTGCTACCGACACGATAAAAAAATAATACAGGTGGGCGCAAAAGTTATCACCCGATGTTCTTCCGCTGTATATGTTTTTTATTCCTGGAAATCTTTGGTTCTGCTTGTCGATAATGTTTATTTTGGTGTCTTAATTTTCTTTTTTCCATTTTATCGATAAAATTATACGGCTAAGTAGTCGCCACCATAATTGATAAACATTCGGGCCTGATTTATGGCATTTTCCACCACTTTTGCCAGAACTTCCGGCGGATATTATCTTTGAGGGCTTCAAGAGTCTGACGCTAGTCACAAATGTCGATGCAGAACTGAAATTTTGCCGCCATATGCAAAAATTATAGCATCTGCCGATAGAGTGAGTACAGTCTAGATATGGGTAATCCAATTAGCTCACGCTAACAAAGTCGCTATCAGGAAGTTAGAATGTATTTAAGCACTTTGTATAAATCATTGGTGGCTTTTCTGTCTGGTGCCGAAATGAACTGGCTGCTATTAGTACTGTCTCTGGAACGGCAAAGTAGAATTGCCCGTGTGAGAAGTAATTTCCTTTAAATCTTTGCCTTGAATGACTGACTCTGTGTTTTATTTATGATCATTGCAAATCAGACCTCGATTATAATCTTTTAAACCTAATGACATAGTCAGAGGGTATCATTGGTATTTGAGGTATAAAAAATGATTCCCTCGAGCACATCCAGTAATCACAGTGGCCTCCATAATATTTTTGTGCAGTATTTTGATAACAAACAATTTATTTTTCATTCAAACTTTAACACAACTTTATACCCCTTCAAAGGATGAAATTTTAAAAATCCTTAAATACGTGTTTCTTTAATTGTATAGAAGAGCTAGAGCTAGAAATACTAAATTTCAAGTCTTTTTGATAACACACAATTTAATTGAAATGCAAACTTTAACACCCCTTTATGCCGCTTAAAGGGATGAAGTTCAAAAAATCTTTAAATACGTATTTCTTTAATTGTATAGAAGAGCAGGAATACTAAATTTCAAGGAATTTGATAATAAACAACTTATTTTTCATTCAAACTTTAACACCCCTTTATACCCCTTTAAGGTATCAAGTTCAATCATTTCTTAAATACGTTTTTCTTAAATTGTATAGAAGAGCAGAAATACTAAAATTTAAGTAATTATGATAATAAACAATTTATTTGTCATACAAATTTTAACACACCTTTTTACCCCTTTAAGGGATGAAATTCTACAATCCTTAAATACGTGTTTCTTTAATTGTATAGAAGAGCAGAAATACTAAATTTCAAGTCATTTTGATAATACACAATTTACTTGAAATGCAAACTTTAACACCCTATTATACCCCTTTATGCCACTTAAAGGGATGAAGTTCAAAAAATCTTTAAATACGTATTTATTTAATTGTATAGAAGAGCAGGAATACTAAATTTCAAGGAATTTGATAATAAACAATTTATTTTTCATTCAAACTTTAACAACCCTTTATACCCCTTTAAGGGGTGAAGTTCAATAATTTCTTAAATACGTTTATCTTAAATTGTATAGAGGAACAGAAATACTAAAATTCAAGTAATTATGATATAAACAATTTATTTGTCATATAAATTTTAACACACCTTTTTACCCCTTTAAGGAATAAAATTTAAAAATTCCTTAAATACGTGTTTCTTAAATTGTATTGAAGAGCAGAAATACTAATTTCAAGTAATTTTGATACTAAATAATTTATGTTTCATACAAACTTTAACACCCCTATAAGGGATGAAGTTCAAAAAATCCTTAAATACTTCTTTAATTGTATAGAAGGGCGGAAATACTAAATTTCAAGTAATTTTGATAATACTCTATTTACTTGTCATATAAACTTTAACACCCCTTTATGCCGCTAAAAGGGAAGAAATTCAAAAATCCTTAAATACGTATTTCCTTAATTTTATTTTAGAGCATAAATACTAAATTTAAAGTAAATTTGATAATAAACAATTTATTTTTCATACAAACTTTAACACCCATTTTTAACCCTTTAAGGGATGAAATTCTAAAAATCCTTAAATTTTATTATTTTAAATTTAGACGCTAAATACCACATTTAATTCATTTCAAATTAAAAATGACAGAGTTTCATACAAACTTTAATTCCCTATTTCACCCCTTTAGGGGATGAATTTCCAAAAATCCTTTCTTAAATGACGCCTACAGTGTAAAACTAACACTCTCACAAAATTTCAAACTTCTATCATTAGTGGTTAAGGCTAGGCGTTGATATGTCAGTCGGGACATTGCCTTTTATATATATAGATTAAAAAAGTCAGTACCACCTACCTATTAAATATTATTTAACTAGAACAAAAGTTTATTGTTTCATTTTATAAGAAAACGCACAAGTTCAATTGTTAAAATCAATACGAATGGTAGAAATGTATGACTTTCGGTTATTATCAGGTAAGTAAACAATGGATGGCGCATGGTGGCCAATTTCAAGAAATTTGCGGTACGAAAATCATAATTCTCAAGTTGTGGGTAGATTAAAAACATTACTTTAACCTGTTTAGTACTATCCACTACACAATACATATTGACAAAAAAGTCATTAAGCCAATACTTTGTGTCTTATTTTTTTTTTTTTTCATGCAACTAATGCCCATAGATAAAATACACAAATTAAACATATACAATTAATACATAATTCACAACAAAGTTAACACAAATCTCTATCTAGTTATGATACGTCCAAGTTATCAATAGAGCAAATAAGTTAACTATCTTTATTTTTATTGTGATTTCTGCGTAAAGTTTGTGCTAAATAGTTATCGATTTGTAGGATTTGAAAAAAATGGTGCATATTATTGAAGGTATTTATAATCATATCGTGAACATTTTTGATAAATTTTTCAAAATTGTTTTCTAAAATAATTATTTATTATGACATTGTATTTTCAACTACGCCTTTTGTAGCGTAGATATTTCAAGAAACATGTTAGAACACAATTTTTTTTGTGATAACACTGGAGTCTACATTTTTCTATGAGATTTGATTTGATTTTTCGCCGCATACTACCGCTTCCTGAACATTTTAATTTTTATTTTCAGGGTACGGCACTAATTTAACAAATCGTGATCTATTTAATCATATCATGTCAAAAAATGGTTTTCAATAGGTACCAAAGACACCGACTTCGGACACCGAGTTATTTTTTGCTTTGCAGCGTTTTGTTTTGGAAGTCGGTTTGTTTTTTTTGTTAAAAAGCTTTTTGTTAGAGTCATGTAATCCCCCCCTGCCAGCTAAATGGTTGCTTTTGGATATGGGAAAAATCACGACAATAGTAATATACATATAACAAAATTCAAAGGAAAACTGTCACAGATAAGTAGGCTTTACAAGCTTAAGAGCCTAATAGTCGACCAACTTATAAAATGTACTTGAAAAAGTCAAAAAAATGTATATTGATGTATGGGTGGGACAACAGTTTTCGAACGGCAAAGTTAATTTTATCCGTTCGTTAGAGAAATGTTCGGTGCTTTCGTTGTTTATGAATGTTACCTATTTTGGTGAATGAAGCTGTTTATATTTAACACTCTGTGCGTGATTCAGACTCGCACTTGGCCGGTTTTTTATTTTATTATTTTCACACTTACACTTTTTACGGATGACCGTGGGACGAGTTGCAGAATGAAAATATAATTTATTTAGATTTTCTGCAAGTTGTCCAAAATCCGCCGTAGGCATGTAGGACGACTTGATGATCTCGAATTGAACCAAATTACAGGCGTGATGATATATATTTTAAAGTTTATTTATACAAATTAAGTTATGTTACTTTACATGCTTCGTTAAAGATTCCGCCGGTGTCAAAACAGTTGTCCATTTAATCATCAAATTAAAAAAAGGTTTCACACACAGTTTGTCTGCTCCAACGATAATTATACGCAACTGACTAAAATATCGCTATCAACACATGTTGCCATTCCCTCGGCCATTAGACTTGAAACTGATACTTTAGGAGAAACAATAAATATCATGTTTACAAAGCGAAACATTGGTGGTACCAAAATGATTTCGGTTTATACTGAGAAGAAAAAGTTATTATTTATTTCCAATTGTCAAAATATGTAAATACTTAAACACTAAACAAAACTAAATTATACTAACTTATACTAAACCTTACTACTTAAATATATAAAAAAAGAAAGGTAGGTACATATAGGCGTCGAAGTACTCCTCCACATCGCTCTCATCCGGGAACGTGCCCAGAAGACTGGCAGCATTGCCACGTTGAATGGCAATACTGATTCTTTGAGACAGCCCTCTGGTCACGCACACTGTCGATCAGTCGGTGAGACATCTCCTTAAAAGGAAACGTGCACTAGGGCCCCATGACCAAAACGTTTCAACCCCAAACGGCTCAAAACTGATTTGCTATTAGGTTACTGTATTTGCGCACTTGAGAGCGTCAGCAGCCGCAGCCGCAGCGCCAGCACAGCCTGCCGTACTAGGAACATGGGACGGTGCAAGGCTGTCGACACAGTGTGCGTCCCACACCGGAGGACTACCCAACTTCTACGGCAACAACGTCATGCCATCTGGTCTCTTCCCTTCGTCACGTAATAACCTAGGTTCTGATACAGCTGGTACTCCGGCGGTAACAATGTCGTTGATGCTGGCGTGCCGTGCTTTGCGACCTGCGTTCTTGCAGCAAGACAGGACATGGTGCCCAAGGCTGCCGACAGCTTCACCACATTGGCACCGATGTGGAGCAACACAAGGTGTGCCTAAGCGTAGACAGGTTGCGAGCCGAAACGAAAGGACGACGGAACGACGGGGAGTGCTTGAGGCCACAAGCCCGACTCCCATTCCCCCACAGCCAGCAGACGCGCACGCTTAATTTGAGCTGTAAGTACCTTTACCTAGTTCTTTTTTGGTGTACTCTGGTCTGGTGCACCTCTGCCGTAGCCGGTTGTATATAAAAAATTAAAAGCCCGACTGCTTAAGAACCGGACTAAAAAGTTGTAAACAAGAAGAAATCATGCTGTGCAGTCAGAGGATCAGCGGGTCAGCGAGCTCTCGAATATGTATTCTCCGACTACACAGCATAATTTTTCTTGTTAACTTACAGCTTTTTAGTTCGGTTCATAAGCAGTCGGGTTGTTTATTTTAAATTAACGTTTTTATAATGATTCTTTGCACTAGTACGTAGGTAGTAGTCTAAGTAATACGGCCCAGTTCTTGCATTATACTAGTTTTGGTCTGACGCTGTGTTGCCTTTAACTTTCCATTTTTCACTATCTGACATATATAATCTGTGTTTTTAGATTCAAAATATCTTCCAATAGATGGCTGGAAATTCTAAAGGTCTTATCGTTAAAGTAAACATAAAATATCACAGGCATTTCCATAAATTTTAATAAAAAAAGCTTTTTACAAAACAATACTACCGACTTCCAAATACAAAGTGCAAAAAATAACTATAGTTTTTGAAGTCGGTGTCTTTCGTTGGTACCATTTTTTTAGCGTTATGGACACCGACTGCCAAAACTAAAGTAAACTATTTTTCATTTATAGTTTTGTATTTCGATGTCGGTAGTATTTTATTGCATTTTTTTTTCTCTTTTTAGTTGTACCTACCTAATAGGCAAGTTAGTAGATACCTATAACTAACGCCAGAATAGATTTCATGAAACTTGAACATAACCGGTGAAATGAGAGATCTGCGTTCCCCTTAAGAGCGTACTGCCGTGAAGTTATGTTATGAAATGGTATAAACAATAAATAGACATGCGATTGCAGTAATCCCGAGAGATTTGCCGTTATTTATTGAAGAGTTCTGTTGTATATCTCCGAAGTTCTTCATCAGATCTTCACCAAATTAAAATGGGATCAATTTCGGAACATAATTTTTCGAACAAAAAAAGAATTTTCTAAATCGGTCCACAATTGACGGAGATATCGGTGAACATACATAATGTCGAACATAGAACCTCCTCCTTTTTTGGAAAGTCGGTTAAAAACTTAACCATAAAATTAGCATCGATATTGCAAAACACAAATCAAACATTCTTCAAAATAAAATACGAAAGCTTCCTCAAAGAACGTTCGCCATTTTAATTTAATTAAACGCAGATTCAAATAAAATGCTAATAAGAATGGTTCCCGACAATTTAAAGAAATAACTAATGGTAGACTAATTTATGAAGAAGATTCGCCATTGGCTAATTAGCGTGGCATTTGAGTGAATGAGGGCAAAGCATACGTGACCGGAAAGATCGCGATTTCTATCATTTTATAGATAAGCATTGCACAATTTATGAGACTGAAGTGTTATTTTTAAATTATCGTTCATTTACTTCAAGCGCGTTTGCTCGCGTCTTCACTCCGGTGCCTATATCACTGGAAGCATTTATCCGGGCGAATATGTAGCATCAGGAATCTTTCCTATTTTTGTTTTTTTGGGCTGGGTTAGTCATCCAATGACTTCTCCCACTCTGGGTGAAGCAAGAGGGCATGTCAGACTTTTACTGACTAAAACCCCCCCCGTGTTCCTTCAGTTGCTTGAGCCAGGGCCGCGGTAACTCTCTTTCAGCTTAAGAGTTGGCTAGAGTGTAGCTTTATATCAGTGAAATGATCCTAGATCGCTAAAACACAGGCGTGGCTTTTCTGCGCTAAAAAGAGTCAATTTCACCCGGCTCAATCTTGCTGAGGTATAACCGTGCCGATAACGGAACATCTTGAGCTTATTGGCGTAACGTTGACATCGACACTAAATTTTGGCTCATACATTGAGGCAAAGGCTCAACTGGCTGCCAAAAAGTTGGAGATCCTTGCAAAGGTGAGACGTTACTTCACGCTAGAACGGCTGATTAAGTTGTTTCAAGCGCAAGTTCGATCTTGCATGGAGTGCTGTTCTCATCTCTGGGACGGATCTGCCAAATATCAGCTTGATGAACTAGATTCGATCGAAAAACGAGAAAAGAAGAAGAACAAAACGCTCATCGGCAATGAGGCAATGGTTGAGTCAAAACCTTGAACATCGTCGCCGAGTTGCTTGCTTGTCGGTTTTTTTTCGGTTATATTTCGGGGAGTGTGCGATGGAATTGCATGATCTAATTCTCCCAACCCCGTTTCGTCATCGGACTACAAGACGTACAGCGATGCGCTATTGGTACATGGTGGACATCCCACCCGTACGCACTAAACGTTTTGGAAATACTTTCATTATGCGTACATCTAAGGATTGGAATTCCCTGCCGGAGTCTGTGTTTCCCGATAGTTACAATCTCGGGGTCTTTAAGTCAATAGTGAATAGGTTACTTCTAGGCAAGCGTGCTTCACCGTCGACCACATCATCACTTACCATCAGGTGAGATAGTGGTCAAGCGCAAGCCTAAATACAATTAAAAAAATGATCCGATTTTTATACAATTGTGATTTTCAAAGAAAACATAATTAGCTGCAAATCATGTATACTTACTGTTCAGCCAAAAGATGCTGGGTTCAATTCTCGAGCAAGGCAAAGTGTATCACATTTTCCATTTTCTCTGTAGCTGCACGAAACTCTTTCTTCTTTCATAACTGGCTGAATGAGCAAGGCTATGTGTCGCGAAGATCTTCACAGGCTGCTCATCATCTTCGAAGGGAGTAGTAGCAGCTGGATGAAATATGCCGAGAATCGAGATAAATGGTTTCAAAGAAAGAAAAATTGCTTATTTGCGCAAAAGAACAAAAATACTTAAATACAATCATTACAAAGTATGCGTCACAACTACGCAAAACGGTCATCGCTCAGCATAATGCTGGTTATCAGCGATAGCCGGTGTCGACTGGGTGACTCTGAACCAATGAAACCTTAGTGGTAAGTGACGGAGCGAACAGTTTTATTTATGAATAATTTATGGATAAGCCTGGCGGTTAAATACCTAGCTTATACTTTCGCAGAGGACAGGATTGTTTGTATTTAACTATTGATCTACTTCTACTATAATAGTTACATCATAAGAAGCGACTTGTTCGTGATCAAGAGATTTATTTTATAGCCTAACCAAAGGCTATTTCCCGTGGCTCCATAGGCTTATTACTAGATAAATTCAGGTAATTAGGCAGTTACCTAATGTTTTGGCTGGCACATAACTCTTTGGGTCACTTACACGGATTAAACCGGGTTGAAGCATAGTAATAATTTTGAAGCACCTAATTTTGCTCAATTTCAGTTTGTCTAGGGAAGTCGGTTGTCTAATTTTATAAGATTATAGCTTCCTAGAGGAACACGATATCTCCTATTCAGTTCCAGAGCAATGGTGGCCGAAAGGTAGTGCCCTGACTTATTTGCTTGGACCTTGTAGGTCGTGGGTTCGAACACAGTCATGCACATTTTGTAAATAGATAATAAAAAGTGTGCATGGCTGTGTGAAGGAAAGCTTCGTGAGAAAACTGTCATGTCCTATGAACACAGTCTTACTAAGGGATATAGTATTAACTAGTATATGGATTGTGGTCGTTTGATAGGCAGTCGGTCCACTTAAAGATACTGATACTCAGCATCGTTCGGTTAGATGCCACCAACATGTTTGAAAAAGCTAGAGACAGAGGTAATATTGAAATTGGAAATTTGATAAATTTGAAAGAGAGTTAACTCATGCTGGGTTAACTCCCGAATGAACAGTAAGTATACATGATTTGCAGCAAATGATGTTTTCTTTGAAAATCACAATTGTATAAAAATCGGATCTAGGATCACTACTATATTTATGCAAATTAATCTTAGGACCTAGCATTTCACTGATATAAAGTTACACTTTCGCCAAGTAGTTTAACCTGAAAGAGAGTTACCGCTGCCCTGGCACAAGCAACTGAAGGAACACGGGTGGGTTTTAGTCAGTAAAAGTCTGACACGCCCTCCCGGTTCACCCGTAGCTTGCGAATTCATTGGATGATTTCAAATACCAAAAAAAAGGGGTCACCAAATTTTATCTTACTACTATTATAAATGTGAAAGTTTGTGAGGATGGATGGATGTTTGATACTCTTTCAGGCCAAATCTATAGAACGGATTTTGATGAAACTTTAATATATAAAATAATATAATCCCGAGCTTTATCTTTACTGCCATCGATTCGACAGTGGACGAATCATTTCATCAAAATCTGCATTGATATTGTATCTATAATCTATATTTACATAATTTCAATTTAAACAAAGAAAATAATATACGTGTCGATGTAAAGACCAGGGGAAGGCGGGGAGGTAGCTTCAAACCTTACGGACCGCGACGGTCATATTATTTAAAAAAATAGACGTCAAATGAAAGTGATTGGTGACCCCTGAGCTAGACAGATGATGAGATGTTGCCAAGTCACGTAACCCCAATCCGAATGCCTTATCCGTAGACCTTGAAGAAAACCAAACGATAATATAGACAGACGAAAACAACGAAGTCGTAACAAACAAAAATATAACACGTTCTAATTGATAAGTGTACCGTTGTCTGAATTATGCAAGAGACCACTGAATGTCCCAAATTATGTGTGAGTATGTTAACTCTTTGTCCTAAATTGTTGCTGTGGCCTTAGGGCTGCCACCCCTTTGGACCAATCTGTCTATCCGTTCTCCAGCAATTTTGGGATTGGCTGCCAGTGTGACTGTAGGCTGCAAATGGATCGAAAGCCTGTCTGATCTTGATTATGACATTGTATTTTATTTTTTAATGACTTTGATTTTTGAGCTAATGATTTTGATTATTGAGTTTATTTTTCGAATTTTTGAGATTGTTAATCGAAGCGTGTCTATTAATAGATAAATTATGTAGTTTAAAAGGTATGAAATAAAAAAAATGTCGGAGTTTTTGGAATTTTTTAATATTTACTTGTTAAACCTCCGATTTCGATTTCAGTTCCAAAACTTTATAATTGGAGGTTATCGGAGGTCGATGCGCAGCGGCGTCACTGATTTGATTTTAATTCTGATCACGATTTTAGAAAATTTGTTTTGCTTGTTTTCGACGCCTATTTAGGTGTATTGTTTTGAGCTGAAATTAAAAAGGCTGATTAACAATGTGTGTATTATTTTTATGAACCTGCTTTCTCTTAACACATCTTTCTTAACTTCTTCAGCCAAGCCTCCCATTCCGATTTAGGGGCGATTCCGATAAACCAAATTTAAATCCTTCGATTCCGACTTCGGTTCCGATATCATCATCATCATCATTTCAGCCGAAAGACGTCTGCAGCTGGACATAGGCCTCCCCCAAGCGTCGCCACATTGATCGGTCCAGTGCGTTTCGCATACCACGGACGCCCGCAGCCTTGAGCAGGTCATCGCTCCATCTAGAGGGAGGCCTTCCAACGCTGCGTCTTCCGGTACGCGGTCGCCACTCCAAAACCAAAGATTTACAAGTGACAGCCGACATCAACAATTTAAGGTGCTTTCCGAGCCACTGAAGGGTCTCATCAAGCGTTGCTTAACAGGTTCACTGTCCACTTAGGATATAGAATGGTTAAACAATCACGTGAATCATATATGATTCATTAGACCGGGAAGAGGTTAATCTTGCAGATCAACTCATTCAGCTGTTATAATTTAACCACGACCCCATGCCAGTGCTTTTTTCTTTGTCCAACTCTCTGCCCAGTTCAGCTGGGGTCAGGTCTCCTTTTACATCTGCGCCAGAGAGCTCTGTTCTGGGTTGCCTCAGGTTCTCTCTCAGGACCTGCATGCTTGACCACCAGGTGGCGGTTGGTAGTCCTCGTCCTCAAGGTCGATCGGTGATATTTAGGGCCTTTATGATAGGGTTCTTATCTTCACGTCTCAGGATGTGGCCGTACCAGAGCAGTCGGCTTTCTGTGACCTTTTTGCCAATCGGTGCTACCTTGAACGATCCTCGTACCTCCTGCATACTCGTTTCGTAATTGGTCTAGACGGGTTACTCCTCCTGCCCGTCTGAGCATTTTCATCTCACTTTTGTGCACTTGATGTTCGTGTGCTTTCTTCAAGGTCCAGCATTCTGCTCCATAGGTCCTGGCTGGCCGTACTACCGTTTTGTACACTTTTCCCTTTATTCGGATACTCCCCTTGCCAGTGTAAACCGCTGCTTCACATAGCTGCCTCGTACCCTCGGCCGCGGGCTGGTGTGTTATCCATCCTTGACACCTGCTTTCGCTCGAGGTTTGGAGGCCTATGGGTAAAAAGGAATACGTTGCTTAATATTTTAAATTCTAAATGGTTAATATTATTGATGGATGACACTTGCCTTCTATCCTTCTGCCAATGTACCAATAAACTTGGATATTAAACTGCATGTCTGCAACTTGGCATCTACTGTGGAATGCTCATGCACAACAATCTCAAAGTCTACGCATGTTAGGTACCTTGGTGTGATTGTAGACGATAAGCTTAGCTGGCAGCAGCACATTGATGTCACCACAACGCGTGTAAGGAAACTTATTTGGGCTTTTAAAAAACTGAGGCACGTGGCCCAATTCGAACTCCTTCGCACAGTGTACTATGCACTCGTGCAGTCAGTCCTGGGATACTGTATTGCTGTATGGGGTGGTGGATGTAAGACTTTTATGATACATCTAGAGCGGGCCCAAAGATCCCTACTTAAAGTCATGACCTTCAGACCGTTTAGATTTCCCACCAAGGTCTTATACGAGAAGTGCGAAGTACTTACGGTGAGACAGAATTTTATTCTGCAGGTTCGACAACCTGGCGACCCAAGCAGCATATTGTAACACCTTATGATGCTCAGTTATATAGGAAACGCACCGTTCCAAAGGTTTGCTTACCAGTGCGCTGCCACACGGCGTCTGCTAGGAGACCACAGGCATATCTTGCTACCTTTCTATATGACAAATTAAACAGGATCCTCCGTATTAATCCCCTCACAACTCGGGAAACAAAGAGGAGGGTAAAGAAATGGCTACTGTCTCGGGACTACTTCGAAACTGAAAACGTATTGTATTCAAATTAACATAAACAGGAAACTACTGGTATTCTCCACACTCTTACACACACATACACACTCATACACACATAACAGCATCACACCCATAACTTTATTTATTAATAATTGAATTGGACTTTGTTTCGAATATTTAATTTTGATTTAATTTAATTTTATATTATTTTTGACTTTATTTTATTTAATTTAAGTGTAATTTTTAATGTTGATTCGGTTTTTTATTTTTGATAAATTCAAGGTTGATTTTAATTTTGACTTTGAGTTTGGTTGTAATTTTAATACTCATAATTGTGACTATAATACTGATTTTTCATTGAGATTTTATATTTGATTAAATTTTATTGTTTACTTTGATTTTGATTTTATTATTGAGTTTATCTTTATTTTGATTATGGTATGGGATTTTATTGAATAATTGTTTAAATTGTGATTCTAATATTAATTGCACTGGTGTCTAATAAATTATTATTGTGTAACGTAACGGAAGAGGTCACTGGCCCCTGAAACACAGGTGCTGTTACCTAGCTCAGGGGTCAGGGTTTCACTTTTTTTTGTACAAAAAAAAAATTATGCTAATAAACAATTTAATTTAATAATTTAATTTAATTTAATAATGTCCTTTTTTACTTTGTTCCGCCGCTCTGACAAAATTTTAAAAGTGACGTACATACTGATCGCAATATTTCTCAAACTACCCGAATATAAAAACAACTTTTTTAATATTAAAAGTTACTTACAATCCGTCTATTTCGCTCAGCTGCTCATGGCATAATGTTTCGCACCAAATTATTATACATACCTATATAGTTTATAACACACTAACTTTTATTTATTTACCTGTATATTTAACACCGTAAAACTGATTCACATCCATACACTTCAACGTAAGGTTCAGTTGAAAACCAGCGTCAGGCAACTCTCAGTTTTCTGGCATTTTGCTGAACTAGACCTTTTTGGCGCAGCCGCGGGGCACACTATGTATGTAATTGTTGTAAAATTAAGTTTTATTTGTACCTACATTGTGTGTATCTGTGTGTGCCAAATAAACTTGTTTTCTTTCTTTCTTACTTTACCACATAATAATTAATAGTACGGACTTCTAAGGGACTAAAAGCCAACAACCCTGTGCCATGTTGGATTAAAGTTAATGTCAAAATGGTACATAAAGCATATGGAGCCGTCGTTCATAGTCGCAAAGTGGAATTAATTACAAATTAACGATCTTTGTGGAAACACCTATTATAAACAGCCGCTGTTCTGAATTATAAGTAGTGGAATCCTTTGTGTATTTCAGCGGTTCTGCTCGCTAAATATTCTCCAAAAACTGGGTGGGAGGCTTGGTGGAAACTTAGATTTCAACCTTATACAGATGTGGTTGAAATCTAAGTATGGAAGCCTCATGAATACAATTGACTTCGACGAATTAAATTGTTCCGAAGACTGACCCGGTTTTCTAGTAACAATTCACACATCATCTGCTGAATGTTTTAGGTGATCCATCCATCCATCCATCCATTCAGCCCATTTTAACCTAACCTAACCATCCTATTTATGATTATACCATTAATATAACTTTAGCTCCAGAAGTACCACTGGCCGGGCTGATGGTCACTGGTCACTGTTTATTTCTGTCTAACTAATTATAATAAAGATGATTCCAGCCATCAAAAATAATATGAACTTAACCGGTTTTGTACTGTATACTGCGTGGATCTACGTTTTAGGCTCTCATGAGGTTAAAGGAAACAAAAATCCCTAATATTGGATTATAGGTGTTGCAGCAATGGCAGTTACCATGTATTTTATCCATTTAATAGATCTTACCTGTAAAAATAATAGTAAAAAAACTAAAAAACACCCCGCGCTTTTTTAATATATATATTTTTTTATATTCACGCTATGTCTTAATTAAATTTATTGATAATTATATTCTACTTTTTAGTAGCGTGTATGAGATATTTTAAACTATTATTTATTTTTATGTTTTTAATTCAATCGCTAATGCTGAAGATCCTGGTAAGGATAATGGGACAAACTATTTAAATTATTGCATTGTCATCGGTCCTTGATAAGTGTGCTAAGTTTCAAATTAATCCGACGTTTTGAAGGGGGTGAAAATCACGTTCAAAGATTCCTTTGAAAATATACGTTCCGTTACAAAGATTCATACATATCAAGCTAATAAAAGCGTGTTAAAAAGAGGTGCTCTATCAGTAACATTTCAGCCGAAAGGCATCCACTGCTGGACATAAGCCTCACCCAAGCGTGGGGTTGGACCGATGACACAGAGAAGCACAGGAAGGGTCAATGTAGCGAAGTAGGCAGACATAAATAAATTAACTGAATAATTCTAAACCAGCATTATTATACACTAGCGGTTTCACCCGCGTAGTTCCCGTTCCCGTGGGAATACAGGGATAAAAACTAGCCAATGTCTCCCGGGGATATTGTAGCTTCCCAACGGTGAAGGAATTTTTGAAATCGGTCCAGTAGTTATTAAGTTTATTCGTTACATACAAACATACAAATCTTTCCTCTATATAATATTAGTATAGAAAACGAAATAACAATAAATAAAATACTACTTCTTTGTCCCTGTAATCTATCATCATCAATCTACTGTCTTCTGCAGAAAGCTTGGGGCTGACGTCAGACGAATCGTAATCCACACCACTCCTCAGCTAATGTGACTCGCTAATCATGTTAAATGGAGGAAGGGAAATTTGACGTACTTATAAATAATGGACTGTTTATTGCAGATGAGGTCTGTTGTTCCGAATTTACTGTAAGTTACAAAAGGGCCCTGCCTATAATTTAGATGCCATTCACGCTTCTATATTATTTTCCGAATTACTTACAACTGGAATTGTATGATAAGAACGATTCACAGATTTTTTAGCGCATCGAATTTTTAGAGACTTTGACACAAAGCTCGTCGATTTTTAACGTGACCAGAGGGCTGGCCTTTTCTTCGGCCAGAGAATCAGCATTGCCATCCAACGTGGCAATGCTGCCAGCGTTCTGGGCACGTTTACCATTGACATCGATGTGAAAGAATTTTTTGATGCACAATGAGGCCTTTTCCCTCTCCCCTTTGTATTTGTGTATAGTTAGGCTTGTTTTTTTTTTATCAAATTCACAGATTATACTTATGGAGATTTTCAGAATCTGGAGAACTTTGTCATCTCGTTGCCTATCGCACACTGACTGTAGGTTTGGCCTCATTGGCCTGCAAATATAAGGTCGCTCAGCGAGAGCTTTATATGAGATTATTTTCACAGTCGTGGGTTGGAAAGCTGATGTGTCACTGGGCCGGCCATGTCTGTCAAAAACGGTAGCCGGTAGAGCAAATGAGTAGTAGAGTATCCTACATCCAGTAGAGGACTGCGATAGGGCGAGTTGATTGGCTTAAGGTTGCCCTAGTCAGACATTCATCCATACAAACATAGTATGGCAATTACTCCACTGTTTGACGGTGTTAGCTCAAAATAAAATATGATATCAATTTGTCTCATCATTATCTAGCCCTGTGTGGAAACAAAAAAGGAAAAAAAAACGTGTGCCTACCTATTTGAAAGTTATGAGCGTCGAATGTTCCATAATTCAACACTGATTTCAACGCATCTTTGGGCGGAAATAAATACCATAAAAAGAAAGAAAATTGCAAAACAGTCACCATACAGGGATATATAAGCAGTTAAAACATGCAAATAGTTTTATTTTAAACAAATACATTCAGTAGTTTTTTCATGATATATTCCCAAAGTTCTGTTTATAAAATTTCATGAGCTCCTTTTCGTTCTAAATCATCATCCATTTATTATTTTATACCTTGAGTGTGTATTCGTACGCGCATTAGCTTCTTACTGCTCAGCACAGCGTCTATCCCTTTCATACGTGTTGTCGGATGAGATAGCATGCATTTTAACCCCGGCCACGAAATAGTTCGTGTCGCTGACTAGGGCAACCATAAGGGAGATTTTGTAATGTATGAAAAGTTGTGATAGTCCCCATTACTTATTCTTTAGTGGAATATCAATACTCAATAGTTTAAACCAGAATGTAAATGACCAATCTTAATTTGGGATTAGATCGCACACGCAGAAAGTTACCTATAACTACTAGATACCAGTTATAACCAAGAGAAAACTTATTCCATTTATCATAATTCATAACTGTTTGTCTAGTGCAATTAGCAAGCCCCAAGAGACGCTATCCAAGAATTAGTTATCTTAGCCAGCAGGTAATTACTTGTTATACAGACTAGCATCTTCACTAGCTTGGCTTAGGTTCTTGAAGTTATTGTACAGGGCATTGTATATGAGAATGACTATATTTTGATACTTTATAGAGTGAACAGTAAGTTTTTCATAGTTTCTTTCCGGGGTTTAAATCATATTCCATTTCTTTACCTGGAAAAACCCTTTTTCATTAAAAGGAAGGGATTGAGAAATCAAATAAATTGGCTTTTCCACGAGCTTTATATCAAAGTCAGTTGCCCAAAATATCACAATGAACGTAAATCTGCTATTATTCACCCTTTTAGGATCAAGAAACAAACAAACAACATCCTTCCGAGCTCAGAAAGCCATAAATTATTAAAATAAACACACATGACATTAAAAGCAAAACGATGTTTCGCGCCAATTTTTACCCAAGATGGCGGATACGTGTCGCTATTGGATCATTTGTTACAATATGGCAGCCTATTACATGGCTGTCGTGAGGTCTATAAGCCACATTTATCATCGCCATCGGCAGACGTTTACCGATTATTGTTAGAGAATACATATTATGAGATGATTTGGCTGTACTGTTACCAAAGATTTCAGAGAAATTGTTCTTCTAACTTTTCTTTATTATTATCAAGATACAAAGTCGGCGCTAGTTTTCACAATACCGCTGTTGCTTTGACTCGCACACTAGTCACAGCACTCACAGCATTATGCTGAGCAATATCTTTTTACTTCATTTTTTTAGTACATAAATAAATAATTTACTCTATCAGTGCTACTATTTCTATCATACTTGGACCAGAAACCTTTTTCCTTTTTTCAATGTTCCTTGATGGTAAAAGTTTCAAGATGTAAACCCATTTGCAACTTTTCAGCTAAAACATTGCAAATCGGTTTCGCAAACTATCCACCTGTCCGTAAGGGCCTAAAGTAAGGGTGTTATATTGTGAACCTATTAGGATTAACAGCTTCCCAGTGTAATTACTTGTCTAACAGGCGTAGTGGTTCAAGGTGTGGTTATATTGGCCTTAAAAGGCGACAATAAGGAGGCTATGAGTACAGTACAGCAAAAATATTAAGTCAAACATCTAAATAAATTTCAATGATCCGAAAATCAGCCTATACAATTACAGAATAATGGTAAAGCGCGAGGCTATAATAAATAAAAAAAAAAATGTTTCACCATGAAATTGACAGTAATCCGCCGGTTTCTAAACTGAGTAATTTTTTTGAGTACAGAATGTGTCAAATCCAATGATATCATTGGTCAAATCCAAATCCTAAAGTTTGACAGGTTTTTAGATTAAAATCGAGTTTGACAACTAACTATGCGAACTCTATGATGAAAACGTATTTCATGCATGGAATTAATACATACTCTTTAGTACAAGCAAAAGCAATTTCAAAATTAGAACAAAATGATGACATAAAGATGTATGTTTAGTTTATTTTTCACTCGCCATTGTGACAAAATAAACTATAGCAGTAAAACCTCTTCAGTAAGACAGGCACGTCATTCGATGTCATTTGGCGAGGTAATGGCCCGTTAACTTCTGACCCGATTGCTACGCGTATTACAGTTGTCTGGCCACTACCCTGTTTTAAGGGTACATTGAAACAAAGTAGGGAATTACCATTCATAAAAACCTTGACAGTTATAAAACCCTTTGTGAATTTTATAACTATATGTCCTTGTTTGTCAAATGTTAATGACCACAGTAGGTACTACCGTTTTAATAGAAAACACAGTAACGATACAACTTAGATGTAGGATCGACAACATTCGTTAAACCGATCACATCCGAACTGATAACAATTGTTAACATTCACAACCAATGATATTACGGCGGCAATATACAGATATGATATGACGGCGCGCATTGTGAAGACTCGAATAGGTCACAATTGTGAACTTTAGTCTTTAGTTTATGTCACGCATGGCGAAGAGCGATAGGCTTTGTTGAAACAAAAACAAAATAAAAAAAATGCCATCGTGTGTATTTAGAAATTGTACCAATTATGATATCAAAGTACATAAAACAGAAGGGATCTCATACCATATGTAAGTACGCAATACGCCTCGATTTACTAATTTATTTCATATTTTTTCCTAATATTATTATTCTGATATTTGGAGGTTAGAAAAAGATAACAACATTGGTGGTCAGAATAATGTTTGTTTACATTCACACGCAAGTGACAAACACTAGCTATCTCTTTTTTTCTTGTTGGTTTATCAAGCCATCCCTTTCGACTTGTAGTGAAATGTCAGATGAATGAAAAGTGTGTGTGCGGAACACTTTTTTGAGTTGTTTTGTGAGTGTATAACGAATCTGTTTATTTGAATATCATTGTTCGCAACACTGTCTCGGTCACACTAATTTTTATTGTCACATTTATTTTTGACATTGAATTTGTCTTATATATTATTTTTTTGATTTTATTTTGACTTGTATTATTTGGCATTTGGATAATTATAATTATTATTGTGTTATTGCTCATGTGACATTATTGATCTTTTTATATGCATTATTGAATTTTACTATTGACATTTAATTTTTAACTTGACTGGAATGATTTTAAAATGGCAATTGGATTATTGTTATAATATATATTTTTTTGGATATATGAAATAATTTATTTGTTATTGAATTTTATTTTTGTCATTGAATTTTTCTTATTTTGACTTGAATGATTTGGAATTTGGTTTATTTTGTTATTATATATGTGAATTTATTGATATTTTATATTTATGATTGAATATTATTTTCGACATTAAAAATTTTATTTTGCTGGATTAAAAAAAAAATAGAATTTAGATTATTGTTATTATATATATGTTTTTTTTCTTTTGTTGTTGGATAACTGTTTTCAATTACTATTGTTATTTACACGTATTTTTCGATCGCACTTTTTTATGGTGTTGTCTCTATTTTATTTACTTATTACTTTCTACACAATGTATATTGTTAAGAAATAAATTACTTTTGACTTATGACTCGGCTTGAACTAAAGCGGGAATATAAGCGCGAATAGCGTTGAAAGACGCGATAGTGAGCGATTTCTATTGGTTGTAAATTGTGTTCGAATTTACGAATTTCATAGATGCTACATATAAGTTGTGTCGTACTGTACATTCGAGAGCTCAGTAACTGAAATAGTTGGGTAATTTTTCTGTTGTTGTTTTTATTACGAGGGTAGGACAGAATATCTGTCATGCCTGTTTTTTCCCAAAGGGGTAAGTAGGTAATGGAGGGCATCTCAGAAGTCTGATTTCCAAGATACGAGGGCAAGTCTAATGCCATTACTTGGAGGCACATCCAAACTTTCAGCACAGAATTTCCTGTAAAAATCCCTGCCTGGAGATAAAATTCAAGCGTGAGCTCAGCTGCGGCCTGTCGTATTTGCGACTAATATAATAGGACATCAAGCCAGAAAATAGCTTGACGGTTAAAAGGTCAGAATTGAAGAAGGAAACGTGTTTCACCGCCCCGCAGACAATATATTCTTCAGGACGAATATCCTTTTTGGTCAAGAATTTCTTGTTTTCTGGATATGTCCAATGTCGACAAATTAACACATATAGAATTAATTGTGTGACAGTGGTTGTCGCCATCAAAAGTTATGGTTAATATCTATCTTGTCGACATTTGTCAAGGTTGTAAACGGTTTATTGGTCAGTAGTAATATTGGTAGATAAACGGAAGTTGTCGTATGTTGTTGTTGTTGTTAAGACTAGCGAATACCCGGCGTGTGCTACTACTATTTAATTTATTTGTTGAATAAGTTTTTTTTTTGTTTAAATGGTCTAAAACATCTTCGCATTATTGCCTTTCTAAAGAAATCAGCAGCCTAATTGCGGAAGTGAATTCGGCAAGGCAAAGGGTTTGACCCCATGAAAGGGTTTGACTCGTTAAATAAATTGGTATTGCCTAATTATATATAGGGAATTTTTCATACTCTTTCATGGGGTCAAAACCTTTGCCTTGCCGAATTAATTAGGCTGCGGTTTGGGGCACATCGGTTGGATGGTTTCAAAGTCTATAACGGATATAGGTGGAAACAATTTTAGTGTTTTATATATTAGGAGAATTATTGGACAATTAATTGGTTGTTAGCGTCAAGAGTATTGGGTCGGAAAATCATTGAGAAATTTCTCAGATAAACTTTATTTCGATATCTAGTGGCCGGAAGCGAACTGAGAACGAGTTATTGGATTTTCCATCTGGAATTTAACAGTAGTATCCCGATAACCGGATTTCTAACAATACAAATGTGATGATATTCTCATTTCGATATATATATATTGTCGTTCAAAGAAACCTCGATCATAGATAGCTTACACTGAGCTACCTTAGATTTGTAGGTCAACCCTATATAAGACTTGAAAAGGTTACAAACAAACTAACAGAGTTACTTTCGTATTTATACTATTAGTATGCAAGTATAGATAACTTAATATACCTACATAATCACTTAGCAGGACTTATATCAAAGTATTTAATTAAAATTACGCCGTAAAATAACTGTTGCAAAGTATTAAATTAAATACCCGGCTCTTTTCAGAGCGTGCTTTTCAACCCTTACATTCCTCCATACCACTGACCTCTATCATACATTGTACACTGGACTTCATACTATCGATGACAAAATGAAGACATTTGATTATCGCCATTTTGGCGCTGATAGCAACGTGAATTAACGTGAGAGTCGCATGGAACTAATATTAGAGATGGGACACAGCTTTCGGTAAAATACTTTTATGGGTTTTATCGATCGTGAGAATAATTTAATAAGTAAGAGAAAAAAAAACCAGTTATTTTTATTATGATTAATTTTTAAGTAATAGAATAATTGCTGTAAAGGTTAACTGAAAAATATTTTCAGTCAGATTGCAAGCTATAAACTAGTGGATAGCGTGCTAGTAAAGTTATAGCACATTACTGTCAGATCAGTGAGATTTAAATACCGGGGATAGGCTAACAACTTATCCTTAAAACAAGTATATTTGAGCAAGTATCTCCTCGCACACTAGTTAGTTAATACTTACAATCGTTCGGATTCACTCGGTTGACGCCCATCGGGTTCGTGAAGGGAACACCATTTATACAATAATAATAATAAATGAGATGGATAATCATTTACAACGGACGTATTTCTCGCTATCATCGCTGAGATCCTGTCTCTGTAGTGTTAAGGTGCAAATAAGAGTGGTATCGCATTCCAGCAAGGTGAAGACTTTAACTCTGTTTCAGATGCAGATAATAAATTATTTGACTTCAAAACATTTGTTAATATATTTATAACTATCATGATATTATTCCAGAATTAATTCCAGGCTCAGGAACGTGGTGATTGGTACAAGATAGAGGCCTGTGCTCAGCAGTGACCGAAGTCGGGCTGTGGATGATCATGATGATGATTCCAGAATTTAGTATTACACATCGCTTTGGAACTTAACTTATTACTGATTATTAGGCATTCATATACCTAACATTCATCACCAATACCAATATGAGCTATTTAGTTCAAACATACTACGAGAAGTCAATACAGTAAATGAGTGATACGTCTTGCCAAGACTACTATTTTGATATTAGTGTAATTTAAAAATATCACTAATACTGATATATTAGTTACAATATTACAATATTTCCAGTCAAATATATTAGTATTACCTAATTTTTAGAAATATCGGTAGTATCCTATCTCTAAATGTGTCAATTTTAGTTCCTGATACGCTCGAGCGGGGCGCTTTGAATCAGCACAAAAATCAACTGTCATTTCATATAGTATGTTTAGTCCAGCGTACTTGTATAATAGAGGTCAGTGCTCCATACCTACCTTATCAACAGCGAAGCACCCTAAAATAAGTAAAATTACTGCGTTTACCATGGAAAGAGTAAGTGCTACCGCACTACAGTACAGTACTTACTACTTCCATGGTGTCAACTTATAGTAAACACCAACTTTGCAGTAGCGTGCACATTATCTTCAGTATGTTTGTGCACAATGCCACACATACATCGGAAGAGTTACATTGCGCCCTTGTGCCATTTGAGGTGCCATCAGTTTCTCACTTTACAGGTGACGTAAGCTGAAATGTCAACGGTGTTTGCATTTCTTTCCACAAAGCGTTGTTTTTCACAAAGGTTGATCAACTGAGAATGCAAAGTACCAATACCAACAGGTATTTCAGAACAGACATAAATGTTACTAGATAACGCAAGTCCCTCCGTCTGTATGAAAACCAAGTGCGCCACTTTTTCACAAACAATTTAAAAATAAATTTACTTATCAATGAAAGAAAACATTTCCAATGTGTCGGCCAACTTTTTCTATATCAATATGGCATAAAAAGGCATTCTTCTAGATTTCGGTGGATTTCCGGTGCTGATAATGTTAAATGTAAAGCTCAGATTATGATCATTGATAACTTTACTCTGTTTACTGTACGCGAAGCACATACAATCGCGTCATCTAGTTAGATTTACATCTGTGTTTGTAACTATATCAGGTTTTCCGACTATCGACTATACTACTGGAATAAAGGAAGGCGGCAAATTACACTAAATAATTAAAGATGGGAATAAACCTTTTTATTAGGTTTGAGAAAATGCCTTGGTAAAATAAAATAAATAAATTTTCTCAGTGCATTGTCATCTTAACATCCGTTTGATGCTAGAGAACACAGGAGCGGTCGATGTCGCGACGCTTGGATGAAGTAATCTTTCGGCTAAAACAATGATGACGATGTTAAACAAAAATATAAAGATAGAACAACCAAATAAAATACTTATACATAACGTTAAATATGTACTGGAAAACTCGCATTTTCAATCGTTTTTCAGGTCAAAGCAATATTCTTACGCGGACCAAATGAAAATACCGACTCATCAGCCAGATAATCCTCACATTTCTCACTGCATCCTCCACTGTAAAATATCATTGCTAGTGAAGCGAATTCTTATCAGCTTAGCTTCCATTGTTATAGTAAAGAAAGATGAAATAAAAAAACCTCTGTGTCTTTTGTCTTTATCTTGCTTCACTCCCTTTGTGTCAGTCTGTAATTTTAACGACGATTTTTATAGTTTGTTTCAGTCGGCAAATAACTTCCTGATTTAAAGATTGTGGTGTTATTTTCACACTCATTTTGTTAACTTACTTGTTCTGTAAAGTAACACCAGTACCCTTTTCTTAAAAACCGGCCAAGTGCATGTCGGAATTCGCACACTTAGGGTGCCGTACCAAATAAAAATCAGATTTTTCATTATATTGGTATTTGTTACTAAAATATACGTTATAATAAACATCACCAAATTTCACGTTCATAGGTCAATGGGAAGTAAAAAAATCTTCGGAACAAAATTGTGTGACATACGACGGACAGACACTTGAGTGACAGCAATAGGGCTCCGATTGGACCCGTCTGGTACAGAACCCTAAAAATGACGACCCTTCTGCCGAGCTGTTTAGCAAGAACAACTGATTAGCAGATTAATAATTTAAAAAAAATGTTTAGATTATTTTAATTTAAAATCCGCTAATCAGTTGCATAACAGTTTAGTTTTTTTTTTTATAAAAAGTAAAATTTAAAAACCCCTGATGCATATACTTCTTTAACGATAACTTGCGAAAATACCCCGAATCAAAGAGTAAAATGCGCATAATATTTGAATGGCAGAACCGATTTTCATCAAACAGCTTTCACACAAAAATAACTAAATCAAAATCGGTTCATCAGTTTAAGAGTTATGAAACTACAGACAGATACACAAATAAACAAACACACAGACACGTCAAACTTATAACACCACTCTTGTGTTAAAAACGAATGTATACGTATTAACAAATGTTTAAGCAAGGTGGACCACGGCAATCCGAAGAATTCGGTCAACTCAAGACCGCTCGTTGTGTCAATGCTTTCCGAAGGCCTATATCCAGCAGTAGTCGTCTATCGGGTTATTTAAATTACCAGCTTCTCACGCGGGTCGCTATCTATTCCACATGAACAGTGCGTTTTGCCAGGATAAAGTCTACCCCATGGCAATAAGCTATGGTGTAACTTCTATATGTGAAAGAATTTGGGTACAATGGCAAGTTAAAAATTCTTCGTAACAAAGTTTTATTTTTATTAGAAATACAATATTTATCTCTAAACAACGATATCCCACTCGATGAGGCAGGTTGTTTTTTTGTTCGTTAGATGCGCTGAAGTCGTTTTTTAGGTCACTTTGGTAGTGAAGCGGGGCGCGGGGAATGTTCCGAGCGCGCGATTGGTTGGTCAGTTGACACAAGGATCGTCTGACCAATCGCGTCGCGTCCACGTTCTGTTCGCTTTATGTGGTGGCTGGTCAGTCCGCGCAATATGTGCGAACCACATACATAAAACTATCTAGATGACGCAATTGTTTGTACTTAGCGTGTCAAAAAACGCATTGAAATCACGATCAATGATCGTAGTTTGAGCTTTTCATTTAGCACAGGAAATCCACCGAAATCTAGAAAAATGCCAAATTATGCCATATTGAGCTGTAAAAACTTTAAAGAAAATATTGGCCGAGGCATTGGAAATGCTTTCTTTCATTGGTAACTAAATTTGTTTTCGAATTGTGTGTGAAAAGTGGAACGCTTGGTTTTCATACAAATGGAGGGACTTGCGTTATCTAGGAAGATTTATATCTGTGGCGCGAACATATCCCCACTACGCCAAAACCTTGCCAACTTACATGCCGGGGACTATATAATATAACAAAAATGGCGAAATGTGTACGAGTATGTGTGCAGTAGGTACAGCTCTGCTTAAACCTTCGGGAAATGCAGACGTGGTGTTGTATTTGTTTGGTTTTTTGGCTGTTAGTGTTTGAAAAAGAGCATTGATCATCACAAGTCTGAAAAAGTCTAAAGTTGATGCTACAAAAAACGCCAAAACATACAATACGTTAACCCTATAATCCTTACTGCAAGAAGACGTTTTGCTGCCATTAAAACTCGCGAACAAAATCTAAGGTTTCGGCACAAAACTGAACATCGTACTCACATAAGACACGGAAAGTTTCCCGATGCCCTGCTGTTGTCTGTAATAATATCTTTGGTGACTTCTGCAAGCATTTCTGTGTTTCGTATTGAACTAGGGCATTTTCACGACATTTTCATTTTCAACTTTATTTTCAGATATCCGTATGAAAGTTTTGTAAATCCAAATAAATGTTATGTTTAAAATCGTTAAGCTGTTGGTCCCGGCTGTGCCCGAACTCATCGTCATTGGGATGTCTACTTTTGAAGCATCGCATTAAAGCAACGAAGCCTGAATAAGATGCATCCAGCGGTTCCTGCGAACATTCTCAGGTCTTTGGTCAACTGAGTTAAAATAAAAAACTGCTTTCATCTAAATTAAAATGAGGCTGAGCCTTTTTAGCGCAGGCACACTTTCCTGCTAATTTCTTTTTTTAGGGACCTTCGGGCTTTATACTTTTTTAGGGACCTTCGCGCTTTATACTTTTTTAGGGACCTTCGCGCTTTATACTTTTTTAGAGACCTCCGTTTGGTGTCCTTCGGGCTTCTTCGGGCATCCGTGCCCGAACGGTCCAAACAGAGCTCTATTGTTGTCACCGTGTCCGTCTGTCTGACTGTCCGTCGTTTGTCACACAGGTGTTACAGCCAAATGGTGGGTGTTACCATCTTCAAATTTTCATAGTATATGCCATACAAATTGTCAAAAAATATTTTTGAATGTTTTTAAGGGCTCCCATATAGGTAAAAGGGTGAGCAAAAAAACAACCTGCCTCATCGAGTGGGATATCGTTGTTTTGAGATAAATATTGTATTTCTAATAAAAATAAAACTTTGTTACGAAGAATTTTTAACTTGCCATTGTACCCAAATTGTTTCACATATAGAAGTTACACCATCGCTTATTGCCATGGGGTAGACTTTATCCTGGCAAAACGCACTGTTAATGTGGAATAGATCACGACCCGCGTGAGAAGCTGGTAATTTAAATAACCCGATAGACGACTACTGCTGGATATAGGCCTTCGCAAAGCATTGACACAACGAGCGGTCTTGAGTTGACCGAATTCTTCGGATTGCCGTGGTCCACCTTGCTTAAACATTTGTTAATACGCATACATTCGTTTTTAACACAAGAGTGGTGTTATAAGTTTGACGTGTCTGTGTGTTTGTTTATTTGTGTATCTGTCTGTAGTTTCATAACTCTTAAACTGATGAACCGATTTTGATTTAGTTATTTTTGTGTGAAAGCTGTTTGATGAAAATCGGTCCTGCCGTTCAAATATTATGTGCATTTTACTCTTTGATTCGGGGTATTTTCGCAAGTTATCGTTATAGAAGTATATGCATCAGGGGTTTTTAAATTTTACTTTTTATAAAAAAAAAACTAAACTGTTATGCAACTGATTAGCGGATTCTAAATTAAAATAATATAAACAATTTTTTTAAATTATTAATCTGCTGTTCTTGCTAAACAGCTCGGCAGAAGGGTCGTCATTTTTAGGGTTCTGTACCAGACGGGTCCAATCGGAGCCCTATTGCTGTCACTCAAGTGTCTGTCCGTCGTATGTCACACAATTTTGTTCCGAAGAATTTTTTAACTTCCCATTGCCCTATGAACGTGAAATTTGGTGATGTTTATTATTACGTATATTTTAGTAACAAATACCAATATAATGAAAAATCAGATTTTTATTTGGTACGGCACCCTAAGCGTGCGAATTCCGACACGCACTTGGCCGGTTTTTATGAAAAGGTTACTGGTGTTACTTTACAGAACGAGTAAGTTATTAAAAGGAGTGTTAAAATAACACCACAATAAATCAGAAAGTTATTTCCCGACTGAAACAAACTATAAAAATCGTCGTTAAAATTACAGATTTTGACACAAAGGGGGTGAAGCAAGATAAAGACAAAAGACAAAGAGGTTTCTTTTATTTCGTCTTTCTTTAAAGAGAACAATATAAGTGAAGCTGGAAGAATTCGCTTCACTAGCAATGCTATTTTATAGTGGTGGATGCAGTGAGAAATGTGAGGATTATCGAGGTTGGTATTGTCCTTTGGTCCGCGTAAGAATATTGGTTTGGCCTGAAAAAAAAAACGATTGAAAATGGGAGCTTTCCAGTACATATTTGATGTTATGTAAGTATTAGGGGTTAAAATATGAAATTGCCGAATTGTACTGAAAAATTGAAATTAGTGTTTTTTTTTAATTTAACATATTTATTTGATCAAAATCATTACCATTATTATCTATACATTGCTGCCATCTAATAGGAAGGTCATTAAAACCTTTGCGTTAGAACTCTGGTGATCTAGATTCGATAAACTGTGTGATAGCATTTTGTACTGCCTCCTGAGAGGAAACCATTTTATCACGTAGTTTTCTACGTGATACAATGTTTTCTTTCTCACACGAATAAAATGGTAGTCCTTTGGAGCAAGATCTGGCGAATACGGAGGGTGTGACGAATGGTTTCTAATTGCAGTTCCTGTAGAGTTAAAACAGTTTCCCGTGCTGTATGAGGTCTCGCGTTATCAAGGAGCAATAATGGTGAAGATCGATTTATGAGTCGGGGTTGTTTCACTGCTAGTTTTGCTATCATTGTTCGGAGTTCGACACAGTAGACATCTGCCGTTATTGCTTGACCAGATCGGAGAAAGCTATAGTGAATAACACCATGCTGAGACCACCAAAAAGTAAACATTACCTTTTTATTGGTAAGCTTTGCTTTAGGACACTGTTGCGGCGTTTGACCTGGGGTCAGGCATTGCATTTTTCGCTTACGGTTATCGTGTTGAATTCACTTTTCATCACATGTCATATATCGATCCAATATTCCTTCATTTCTGTATTGCTTGAACAAGGCAACACAAGTTTCAACAAGCGTTTCTTTCTGCTGATCAGTTAAATCATGAGGCACCCATTTTTCATATTGTTTTTATTTTATTGATTTTACGCAAATGAGTCAAATCAATGTAATTCCTGGGTTGTTTGGCTCGGATCGGCTTCCACCATCTCTTTCAATTCATTGTTATTCACCACCTGCGTGGGCGGTCTTCCACGTGGTTCGTTCTTCAAATCAAAGTTTCCATCACGAAAGCGTTTAAATCAAAATCGCACGGTGCATTCATTAGCAGTCACCTCTCCAAAAGCAACATTGATATTGCGAGCTGTTTGTGCCGCGTTAGTTCCGCATCGGAACTCGTATTCAAAAATCACTCGAATTTTCGAAGTATCCATCTTTCTTGTCTAAGCTGAATAAAAAAAAAACAACTGATAGTCGATAATCGAATGCTGCACATTTTATAATAGAATAACTTCATAGGTACCATGTGAAAAAAGTTTCACTCAAAAATCTCAAACTATGAAGGTTCTATGTCAATTCGAAGTACCTACCTATTACAATAAAACGGCAATTTCATAACCTAATTTTTATTGAACATTGTCATCATTGTTTTAGTCAAAAGACGTGTTCATCCAAGTTTCGCGAGAACGACCGCTCCTGTGCTTCTCTAGCGTCAAGCGGATGATAAGATGACAATGTATTGAGACCACTAACCTCTATCATACAAGTACGCTGGACTTCATATTATCGATGACAAAATGAAGACATTTGATTTTCGCCATTTTGGCGCTGATAGCAACGTGACTTAACGTGAGAGTCCATGGAACTAATATTAGAGATGGGAGACAGCCTTCGGAAAAAATACTATTATGGGCTTTATCGATCGTGAGAATAATTTAATACGTAAGAGATAAAAAAAAAAGCAGTTATTGTTATTATGATTCCTTTTTAAGTAATATAATAATTGCTCTGGAGGATGTCTTCAAGATTCTGGACTGGAGGGGGCTGGGCATCAACGTTAATGGCGAGTACATTACTCACCTTCGGTTTGCCGACGACATAGTGGTCATGGCTGAGACCATGGAGAGCCTCAGTAAAATGCTCGGTGACCTCAGTAGACCTTCCGAAAGAGTGGGTCTTAAAATGAACATGGACAAAACCAAGATCATGGTGAATGCCCATGTAACACCCACTCCTATCAAGGTCGGAGACTCTACTCTCGAAGTTGTAGACGATTATGTCTACCTGGGACAAACGGTCCAGTTGGGTAGGTCCAATTTCGAGAAAGAGGTCAACCGTCGAATCCGACTCGGCTGGGCGGCGTTCGGGCAGTTGCGTGGTATCTTCTCTTCCAATTTACCGCAGTATCTATACAAAAGTCTATGACCAGTGTGTGTTGCCAGTGATAACCTATGGGACCGAGACGTGGTCGCTCACAATGGGCCTTATCAGAAAGCCAAAGGGCAATGGAGAGGGCTATGCTCGGAATTTCCTTGCGTGATCACGTCAGAAATGATGATATCCGCAGGAGAACCAAAGTTACCGACATAGCCCGAAGAATTGCCAAAGTTAAGTGGCAGTGGGCAGGGCACATTGTTCGCAGAACGGATGGCCGATGGGGCCGAAAAGTTCTGGAATGGCGACCGCGAACCGGAAGACGATACGTTGGAAGGCCTCCCACTAGGTGGACTGATGACCTGGTTAAGGTTGCGGGAAGGAGCTGGATGCGAGACGCACGGGATCGGTCAATGTGGCGACGCCTGGGGGAGGCCTATGTCCAGCAGTGGACGTCTTTCGGCTGAAATGATGATGATGATGATTAATTGCTGTAAAGGTTAATTGAAAAATATTTTCAGTCAGATTGCAAGCTATAAACTAGTGGATAGCTTGCTAGTACAGTTATAGCGCATTACTGTCAGATCAGTGAGATTTAAATATGGGTATAGGCTAACATCTAAAATTTGAGCAAGTATCTCCTCGCTCAAGTATACTAAGTTAGTTAATCCTTACAATCGTTCGAATTCACTCGGTTGGCGCCCATCGGATTCGTGAAGGGAACATCATTTATACATAATATATATACATAATATTAATAATATACAGGGTGTTTGGAAGGGAGCTGTACATACGCCTAGGGTAGAAACTAGGGATAGTCTGCTACCTACCCCCGCCCATTATATTGACCTTGGCCTCAAGGTTTTTTTTTAATTTATTATTATTTTTTATTTGACTTTTTTATGATTTTTTGACTAAAACTACCTGTAGCTCAAAATCTATCCATGGGACCGGTCGGCTAATGGTCTTGTTTTAATCGTTAGAGTCTTAGGGTCCTGCAAAAAATTATTTTACACCAGAAAATTGTGGAGAAGAAAAGTTATGGGGCCTGAAGTACCGTAGTAAGGTAAAGAAATAATTTTAAGGGCAACTTTCTATGGGGTTTAAAAAAAAACTAACAGGGTTGGAGTTCTTCTGATTTTTTTAAAACATCCTCAGTCCATGCCCTTTCTAACGATATGCTAAAAGTGTAATTATCACTTTTAGTTTTAAAGTTATTAATTAATTTCCGCAACTAGGGCACTTCAAGCAAAAATTTCAACTAATGAAAATTAAATGTGTTCGATCGTAAAAGGATGGCAAATGAAACAAAAAATTTGGTAATGACTAATGTCATTAAATTACAAATTTTAATTAATTACTAATTTTAATTAATTACAAATTTTGTTCAAATTGATGACCATTGACCTGTAAACATGCTCGGCACCTCTTCCTCATCTCCACGGTCACCGTTCTAAGCAGCAGTTCCTCGCGCATTGTATCGAATGCGGCGTGGATCCTGTTAATTAGAACCTCCCTTGTTGGTACTTCTTCTGCGTACACCAACTCTTTCGCCCTTCCCCAGACGTAGAAGTCGAGTGGGGTAAGGTCAGGCGACCTTGGGGGCCAGGGAATTGGCCCACCCCGACCAATCCAAGAATTAGGAAAGCAGTTGTCCAGAAGCTCCCTCACTGCTAGGCTCCAATGAGCAGGACAGCCGTCGTGCTGGAAGACTATGGGCCGATCTTCGTCAAACACTTCTTCCGCTAAATCAGGCAAATCGTTTTCGAGGAAATCTAAGTAGTTTTGCCCGTTTAGGTTGTCTGGCAAAAAGTGCGGCCCTATCAACCGATTACCGATGACGCCTGCCCATACGTTCACGGAGAACCTTCGTTGAAAACCTCTGTGCCTCTTGGCTCTCGGGTTTTGATCTCTGGGTGCCCAGTGATGGAGATTGTGGTAATTTACAATTCCTTCCTTGTCAAACTTGGACTCGTCAGTCCAGAGAATACTCCGTAAAAAATTAATATCTTCCACGTCCGTATGGAGCAAGTGGCGGCAAAACTCCACCCTTCTTGCATAGTCGTTATCCTCTAAGCCTAAAACAATAAAAATATCAACGTTAGCGGTTTCCTTATGAATTAGTAGCTATGTAACATTGATTGCTATCTCTGTCTTTCCATTTCTCTCTCTCTCACACACATGCTCATGTTAATTTAAAAATTGCCTATGAAATTCACATGCTAGTTCATTACATAAGAGCTAAAAACAAAAACTTTATGTAAAAAATTACCTTGAACAGGGGTGTAGTGGAAAGGATGACGTCCATTTTCGCGAAGAACCGACCAGACTTTCCACACGCTTAAACCAAGCGTCCGGGCTACGGTTCTTACGCTTCTGGTCGGATCTTCCTCAAATTCAGCCAATATGCGTTCTTCCGCAGCCAAATTTGGTTGAAATCTGTTCACGGCTGGTTCCCGGAAATTTAAATTTCCGGTTTCTCGCAGACGCCGATAAGTTGAGCCAAACGTTTGGTGGTTAGGCACTCGCCGGTTAGGATACCGTTCTTGATAAATCCTCCGTGCCTCGCGCCCATTGCAATCAGCCATTCCATACACCACCAGCATGTCGGTGTACTCTTCACTGGTAAATCCAGCCATTTTGCCAACAACAAGGTAACAAATAACAAAACTTAACAAAAACGAAGTAATAACAAACTCAACAAAATTAACGAAAACAGTGGAGCGTCGTAACGGCAAGTACGTAAGTTAGCTAAGATGGGTAAATCTCGACTGACTAACAAAGACCCCAACGAGTTACCTGCCCGGCCCCGTCGACCCAAGAGCGAAAGAGACATGACATGACATGTTTTGTCTCTTACATGTTGCTCTCGTGTAAGAGTGAGACAACAAATTTGCCAACTGTAGGCCAAACTGGTTTAAATTCTGGAAATTACATTTGTCTTACAAATGTCGACTCGTGGTGGTAAAAGTGCCCTAGTTGCGGAAATTAATTAATAACTTTAAAACTAAAAGTGATAAATACACTTTTAGCATATCGTTAGAAAGGGCATGGACTGAGGATGTTTTAAAAAAATCAGAAGAACTCCAACCCTGTTAGTTTTTTTTAAACCCCATAGAAAGTTGCCCTTAAAATTATTTCTTTACCTTACTACGGTACTTCAGGCCCCATAACTTTTCTTCTCCACAATTTTCTGGTGTAAAATAATTTTTTGCAGGACCCTAAGACTCTAACGATTAAAACAAGACCATTAACCGACCGGTCCCATGGATAGATTTTGAGCTACAGGTAGTTTTAGTCAAAAAATCATAAAAAAGTCAAATAAAAAATAATAATAAATTAAAAAAAAACCTTGAGGCCAAGGTCAATATAATGGGCGGGGGTAGGTAGCAGACTATCCCTAGTTTCTACCCTAGGCGTATGTACAGCTCCCTTCCAAACACCCTGTATACTGTCTCTCAAGATACAGGTTACCCTAGTTTGAGAGGCAGGGTTCATTTCTCTAAATTGTTACAATGGAATTATTCTTACAATATTTCTGTACCTAAACTGTAATGTAACCTTTTTTGCACCAATAAACATTTTTATTATTATTATTATAATAAATGAGATGAATAATCATTTACCATGGACGTATTTCTCGCTCTCATCGCTGAGATCCTGTCTCTGTAGTGTTAAGCTGCAAATAAGAGTGACATCGCATTCCAGCAAGGTTAAGACGTATATCTGTTTTCAACTCTGTTTATGCAGATAATAATTTGTTTGACTTCAAAAAAATTGTTAATAAATTTATAATTATCATGATATTATTCCAGAATTAATTCCAGGCTCAGGAACGTGGTGATTGGTACAAGAGAGAGACCTGTGCTCAGCACTGGGCGAAGTTGGGCTGTGGATGATCATGATGATGATTTCAGAATTTTCTATTACACATTGCTTTTGAACATATTATTACTGATTATTAGGCATTCATGTAACATTCATCACCAATACCAATAAGAGATATTTAGTTCCAACATACTACGAGAAGTCAATACAGTAGATCAATGATACGCCTTGCGAAATCTACTATTTTGATATTAGTGTAATTTAAAAATATCACTAATACTGATATATTAGTTACAATATTATAATATTTCCAGGCGAATTTATTAGTATTACCTAATTTTGAGAAATATTGGTATTAACCTATCTCTGCATGTGTCAATTTTAGTTCCTGAGAACCTCGAGCAAGGCGCTTTGAATCAGCAAAAAAATCAACTGTCATTTCATATTGTATGTTTAGTCCAGCGTACTTGTATAATAGAGGTCAGTGATTGAGACAATTTTACCTGGGCGTTTTCTCAAACCTAATAAAAATGGTCGATAGTCGAAACCTGAAATAGTTACAAATCTAAACGCAGAATGTTGACTTAAATAATTTTTTCGCCCCATGGTGAATCACTTCAAAGACCCTTTCTGGCTTGGCCTGACAAATATCTGTTGGTATAGGTACTTTGCATTCTCAGTTGATCAAACTTTGTGAAAAACAACGCTTTGTGGAAAGAAATGCAAACACCGTTGACATTTCAGCTTACGTCAGCTGTAAAGTGAGGAACGAATGGCACCTCAAATGGCACAAGGGCGCGAGGTAACTTTTCCGATGTATGTGGGGCATTGTGGCATTGTGCACAAACTTACTGAAGGGAATGAATGTGCACGCTACTCACTGACCTCTATCATACAAGTACGCTGGACTAAACATACTATAAGAAAGGACAGTTGATTTTTGTGCTGATTCAAAGCGCCCCGCTCGAGCGTATTAGGAACTAAAATTGACACATTTAGAGATAGGTTAATACCGATATTTCTCAAAATTAGGTAATACTAATATATTCGCCTGGTAATATTATAATATTGTAACTAATATATCAGTATTAGTGATATTTTTAAATTACACTAATATAAAAATAGTAGACTTGGCAAGGCGTATCAGTCATCTACTGTATTGACTTCTCGTAGTATGTTGGAACTAAATATCTCATATTGGTATTGGTGATGAATGTTATATGAATGCCTAATAATCAGTAATAATATGTTCAAAAGCAATGTGCAATACTAAATTTTGGAATCATCATCATGTTCATCCACAGCCTGACTTCACCAACCGCTGAGCACAGGCCTCACTTTTGTACCAATCAACACGTTTCTGAGCATTGAGTTAAATATACTACGTACTAAAGGAGACTCCTCAACTCAATTGTTTGTAACACGCGTTAGAGCACGCGTACTCCAACTCACTTAGTCTGTGGCAAGCGCTCGCTGCAACGTGACACGTTTGAGTACTTAGTTTTGTTTCTTATAAAATGCCTTCGTGTGTATTGAGATACTGTACAAACAACTCGGGAAATATAAATAAAAGTCAAGGTATGAGTTTTCAACAGTAAGTTGAAAACACGCTTAATTTAATTATATTGTATCAATGTATTGTATCTCGTGACGTTGCGTCACCGCGGAGGCGGGAGGGCGGCCATATTTGTGTAAATTTCAAAGAGTAAGAAAAAGTTCATCTGCGCGCATTGATTGTCTATCTGTGAGAACATAACCCCCCTCCCCCCTGCTTACCTCGCTGTCACCGAATTACCTACGCGCAATCTTTTTTTTGAAATAGCTTCTATTCTTCTTTCTCGTAGTACATTTAACTCAATGTTCCTGAGCCTAGAATTAATTCTGGAATAATATCATGATAATTATAATTTTATTAACAAATGTTTTGAAGACAAACAATTTATTATCTGCATCTGAAACAGAGTTGAAAACTGATATAAGTCTTCACCTTGCTGGAATGCGATGCCACTATTATTTGCACTTCTACAGAGACAGGATCTCAGCGATGAGAGCGAGAAATACGACCGTTGTAAATGATTATCCATCTCATTTATTATTATTATTGTGTAAATGATGTTTCCTTCACGAATCCGATGAGCGCCAACCAAGTGACCGATCTGAACGATTGTAAGTATTAATCTAACTAGTGTACTTGAGCGAGAAGATACTTGCTCAAATATACTAGTTTTAAGGATAAGTTGTTAGCCTATCCCCATATTTAAATCTCACTGATCTGACAGTAATGCGCTATAAATTTACTAGCACCACTAGTTTATAGCTTGCAATCTGAATTAAAATATTTTTGAGTTAACCTTTACAGCAATTATTCTATTACTTAAAAATGAATCATAATAAAAATAACTAGGATGTTTTTTTCTCTTACGTATTTAATTATTCTCACGATCGATAAAGCCCATAAAAGTATTTTTTTAACGAAAGCTGTGTCTCATCTCTAATATTAGTTCCATGTACTCTCACGTTAAATCACGTTGCTATCAGCGCCAAAATGGCGAAAATCATATGTCTTCATTTTGTCATCGATAATATGTAGTCCAGCGTACTAGTATGATAGAGGTCAGTGACGCTACTGCAAAGTTGGTGTTTACTTTAAGTTGACGCCATGGAAGTAGTAAGTACTGTACTATTGTACGGTAGTAGGTACTTACTCCTTCCATGGTAAACGCAGTAATTTTACTTATTTTAACTACTTTAAAATTACGGTGCTTAGCTGTTGATAAGTAAGGTATATGTAAAAGTTAGGGTGGAAAAGAACGCTCTAAAAAGAGCCGGTATTTAATTTAATGCAAAAGTTATTTTAAGGCGTAATTTTAATTAGATAGGTACCTACTTTGATTTTAATTAAGTCTTGCTAATGTATATTAAGTTATCTATAGTAGAAAGTAACTCTGTTAGTTTGTTTGTAACCTTTTTACGTCTTAACGGCTAAACAGATTTGAATGAAATTTGGCACACAGGCAGGTATATAAAGGATCTAATTTTTATTTTGGGAGTATTATTTCCAACATTCACGCGGGCGAAGCTGCTATCGTGTATGTTTGTCCACGCATTTCTCCGAAACTTCTTATTAGATCGTGATCATTCTTTTTTATTGGATTAAATATCTCTCAACTTAGGTAACAGTGTAAGTTTCACCAAAATCGGTTCAGCTGTTTCAGGATATGAACCCAACATCCGGACTCCTTAGTGACAAACAGCACGAATGTGTAAATTAAGTTACTATGGGTATTTTGTCAATCTTTTAGGTACCTTCCTATAGACTTTGCTTACTTTTTAGTAATTCGGTACTAATACTAAAAATAAAGAAATAAAAACTTTAACCCAAAAAATAAACCGACTTCTATTCTCAAGTAAAACACAATAAATTACTAAAAATTGCAAAAATAATTCTCGTTTCAGCAGTCGGTGTCGGTCAACACCGACTGTCGGTGTCGGTCAACCCCGACTGTCGGTGTCTTTGGTACCTCTTGTTATTTCTAGTGTTTTGCAGTAGAAGTCGGTTTATTTTTTTTGAAAAAGCTTTTATTGTAAAACTTTGGCTCACCTAATAATTTAACAACCTGACGCCTCAATTTTCCTTTTGGTTCTGTAACGTCAAACAAGGTTCATTAAATGTTTGCAAACGTCGACCATTCATATCAAGTCTGTATTCTATGTTCACATCCATTGAGTGTTTGTAAGCTCAGTCAACTGAGGGCGATTGATCGAAACGATTAATAGATTGCGGTTTTTTGGTTGTTATGCTGTAAATTGGATGGACATTTTTGTGTTAATATTTGTTGTGGAGAAGTTGATGTCCCTTCTATTTTCTTTTGGAACCGAGTTCCTTATCGCACCTTATAGTTCTGATTTATTTGCGGGCAGGGCTAGACCGAAAAAAAGTGTTACAATGTAAAAAAACCGGCCAAATGCGAGTCGGACACGCGCGCGCTAGGTTCCGTACCATTATCGCAAACAACGACAAAAAAATCACGTTTGTTGTAGGGTACCCCACTTAAATTTTATTGTACTCTGTTTTTAGTATTTGTTGTTATAGCGGCAGCAGAATTACATCACCTGTGAAAATTTCAACTGCCTAGCTATCACGGTTCATGAGATACAGCCTGGTGACAGTCAGACAGACAGACCCTTTTACCCTTTGGGTAAGGAACTCTAAAAACGACACCAAAAACCGACACCGTTTTGCAGGGATTTTTGAGGCACTGCCCGATAACCTGGGCAACGAAAACTTTTTACCGTCAATTTTGAGTATATGCAAAAATATTTATAAATAATTTCAACGTTTAAATACCACTTTCATTAATATAAATAATCTTTTTTGCGTGATAAATTGTGCGAGGAACAGCGTGCTGCGTGCAGGATAGTACAAACGAAGAGGAGAGAGCCGGAGGCGCACGAAGAAAACCGAAGACGTACGAGCGCGCGCTGACTAGACACATTTAGTACCTACGCTAGCAGCCGCTATTGTGGGTTTACACTGAGCATCAGCTGTGTTGTTGTTATTTCAGTTTCGTCATATATTTATTACGAAACGGAAAGATTGTAAATTTAATGAATCGAACTCCATTCCAACTAGGTGTCCATAAGATACCTCTCTCTTTTTTATTATTAAAGAGTCGAAAATAATTTATCAGAACTTATATGACTATTCTAATGAATTTTGTCAAACAATGAATTCAGCGTATTGCAGTTCGCTGCTAAAAATACGCCACACATCTGCTGACTTTTCTCATTCAGTCTATCCTAGACACCTTTTTAACGTCATTTATGGGTCTTTTGGTGGGAGGCTGAAATCAGAACTAAAGCAATTTTTTTTCATTGAAATTTCCACCGACAAATTTACAAATGTTTACTTTGACCCCCTGATACCGTCATTCAAGTACAATGAAAGAAGATTCTTCTAGTTCTGTAGTTGACTTCAACTTTCCTCTTGTCTTTCGAGACAGGCAGCGTTGAATGAATTCCAAAAGGTATCAAACAGTAAGGCCGTGACGTGTCTTCACTCCATCTACGATGAAGAAATGTCTCCGAACACTGAAGCCGCATCAAATGGGAGAGATGTCAGGAAATTAAGACCTCGTTGTAACCGCCGTACTGTGTGAATCTAACAGAAGTTCCACTTTTCATTTTCTGTGGCTACGAACAAAGCTTTAGACGTTCAGCAAAATAGTACATTTCGTGTCGAGCATAAAAAGTCGAGATTTTAACACGAGCGATGTAGTCAATTTCGACGTGATCTGAAGGCGAACGTCGAAAGCTAAAGCCTAAAAATAAAGCCTTTTTATGCGAGACACGATCGATTCTTTTTCCACTACCTGATGATCTTACTTAATTAAATGCAAATAAGTTCCAATAACAATTTATAAGAAACAGCTTAACATTTACAATTAGTAAATTTTAGTTTTTCGTTCAGATTAAAAACACAGACTATATACACACAATCAACGCGCGCTTTTTCGAGAGGTAACAGATTCAGTATCATTCTGCCGGATGGGGCGGTGGAAAAAGCGCGGGCGTAGTGACAGAATGCGTCTACCAACAGTAGTCTATTCAGTTCGAACTTTTTTTTCTCTAAATTGCAAATTGCTTCACTCGTACTTGGCCGCCAAAAAGAAAAATAATTACGTTGTAGTTACATAATGATATCGAAACTCCGTAGAAAAGTCATTCCGTAACTGTTATTATGTAATTTTTTTATTTTTTATTTTAATTTTATAATCTACACAAGATTATAAAATTAAAAAAAAAAACAGAATGTTCATATTTTGAAACGAATTTCTTAGGCAAATGTGTTACATAATAGACAAGGTGGTGGAATAGTACATTATGGTACAAGTGTGTAATGTTGGTGATTACCGCTGAGGCGCCATTGAGACCCGAGCCGTTAGGTGAGGGTCTTAAGAGAGCCGAGGACGGTAATCATCAATACACACGTGTATCATACGACGTTTTTCAACACACTTGTGAAGATAATAATACAAAAAAATCATTTCCAACAGTGAAAACGAGTTGTGAAAACCATTTTTCGCAATGGCGGGCAAAACTTATCAGTTTTTCTATGCGCGCGCATCTAACAATGGCGATCGGCCATAGACTAAAAATAATGAGATATCTTTTTTTTGGCTTTTCGCGGATAGCGTTTTAGCCACGTACAAAATGGGGAATTTCAAGTTTTGTTCATTACAGACAAAAACAAAAGTTATATTTAAGTGAAAGTTTTATTTATTAAACACGAACAAGTTGAAATTATCTATTTAAATACGAAGTTGCATGAAATTTGTTGCATTTGTACTATTGAGCACGATCTTTTTTGTATCGAAACTTTTTTAAGAACAAAGCAACTCAACCAATAAATTAAAAAAAAACTCATTATCTCACTTGTGAATAATAGTAATGAAAAAGTCACAGTTTGATAACAGGTGTCATTATTTGTCTAATTGCGGTGAAATTAGAGCCACTTTATGAGCAAGTGTGTTGAAAAAAATATATATTATACGAGTAAGCTTAATCCCCATTTTACATTGATCATTTGAAGTTAAGAACTTAACGAACTCTCTTTAATGCTAAAGTTTAACAATTCTCATGTTAGAGTAGAGTTTGACAAATTCCCCACTTCGAATTCTCAATACAGAAACCTGGATTAAAACTCAGTATTTTTAAGATTAAGACATAGGCCTTCCCTAAGTTTCGCCACCTCGAAAAGTCCCGTGCGTCTCGCATCCAGCGGATACCCGCAGCTCTAACAAGGTCATTGATCCACCTAGAGGAAGGCCTTCCAACGCTGCGTCTTCTGGTAAATAAAATATAACATGATAAATAGCCTTTTAATTTTTTCTTAACTGTGATGCTACAGGGTGATTTCCAAGAACTGTTTGCAATTACACTTCTGTTATTCCATCAGCATGTGCCACTGGTTTTACAAGTATCAGAGCTGGAAATATAATTTCCGTTTGGCAAAACTTGCGGCTTCTTTACTGGTCGCCTTGTTTTACTTTTTACACGGAAAATCTGCTATCTTTGCGGCCTGGGAATTTTATAGAAGATTGTGAGATAGAAAAATTGTTATGAGATATTGTAGACTTTATTCTGATGCTCCAGTCTGTGATATTTATTTTAACACAAAGAGTTGTAATACATTTTCAAAAAATATTCATCTGTGGTAGCTTGGTCCTAATGGTTGAAGCAACTTTTTTTTGTTGGTCATAACACTCATAAGAGTTAGCGGTTATTCCCGCTATGTTCTAGTCCCGCTATGCTCGACTAGGAAAAATACCTACTTAAAGATCCGCTATGCACGAAATCACATTCGCGGGCAGTGACGAAGTAAAGTGTTACAGTGTAATATTTTATATAACCAGTTTAAGAGTAAATTAAGAAAACCTAGTATGTAAATGCCGTTACTTTCGCGAAAAAAGTTAATAAACGTTCCGTTTCATCATACTAACGCACACTCGCCTCACCACCACTCAACACGGCGCGTCATTCATTTTGAAAAACAAAGTGTCCATCCATGCCATAGAACTGTGAAAAAAGAAACGTCTTTCCGTAAAAGAGAAACTTAACCTAAAAATATTTTTGAAATAAGATTACAATGTTTTTATTTTTATTTCAATATTTTTCAGCTTCCTGCTCAATTTAATTGAATTCAAACACTTTTCTTTCCAACTGTACATTCCATTGTTTATGTAGAATCGAAGAATTTCGTGCATAGTGGCACTTTTTTGTAGGTATAGCGGGACTAGAGCATAGTGGGACTAACCGAGAGTTAGACATTTTGCTACGAATATTCAGTATTGTTTAAAAAGGCTCTCGCTCTTGCCTGTCTGGCAACACGTACGTGATGGTGCAACAAGGATGCGACGACCATTTTTCTAATTTTTCCTACAAGTAATATATCCGTAGAACAATTTCTAATTGTACCATGCTCACATCGTGCCTCTCTTGTAAGGTACAAGGTTATCGCATAAAAAAGCACCATTTATTAAACCCATTCTCATCCCTTCTCGGATTTAACTACATGGTCAAGCGTAATACTTCAGGACCCTATCAAGTAGCCTCATAAAAAAGATTAATAACTCCATCAGGAGTCCGGACCTCACAAAGAATTTAATCAGAGACTAAGGTCCACTTTTTATTCGGCTAAAGACAGCGGCATTCTTTGTTGGCGGCCATATTGGCTATCAGTTTGACAGTAAAGTTAGTAGATAGCCTAGTTTTGTGAATATCAGTGTAGGGTAATTTGTGGGTGATTTAGTTGTTTGTGGGTGAGTTTATGAAATAATGTAAACTGTTTATGGGTCGTTTGTACTGCTGGTATCTTGTAATCCGTAAGAATAATGTGAATTGTATCTTTTTTCAAGCCAGTATGTTAGTGGCAATATTTCGGGGATTTGTAACCATTCTTTAAAGTTTTTTAACCCCCGACGGAAAAAGCGGGATGTTATAACTTTGACGTGTGTGTCTGTCTATGGCATCATAACTCCTTAACGGATGATCCGATTTTTATTTAGTTTTTTTTTTGTTTTAAAGGTGACAGACGTTCAAAAGTAATTCGCATTTTACTCATTGAATCTGGGTTTTTTGTAAGATATCTTGTCATAATTACGTGTTTCGATAGATTGTCGATTCAAGCGTGTTTACTACTAGGTATATTATACACACACCGGCAAATTAAGCGCAACAAAATAAAAAATTGTTTTTTTTTTAACTATGGTTTAGTTTTACATTTTTGTGAGTAACATGACTTAATGGGAAAAATGGACATGTTGGTTAAAAAGATTTTTTATTAGATCAAAACGAAGTGACCACGTATAAAGGAACAAATGATACCAAGTTTTATTCTTAAATAACACTTCTATAGCAATGTACAATAAGATTCCCTCCATGGATCATCAAGAAGCCCGTATGAGCACCCAAACATATCCTACCTGAATCCAATATTGTTCCTCTACCATATGCCGCTGTAGTTTAACAAATTGACAGAATATGATGTTCTTGTTCATGTTTACACATGCATTGCCATCCTTCAATTAGATTTAAATTAATTACACACTCATCACTGAACAATATTTTACTCCATTAGTCCGTGGACCAAAGTCGATATTCCCGAGCAAAAGTTATTCCGTTTCAAAGGTGTACCACAATTATTAGACTTTCGGCGGGGACGAACGAACCAAAACCAGTTCTTTCAACCTTCTTCTTGTCGTAAACTTACTTTCTGTTGCACCTCGAACTTACTCCAGCTCATTCCTGGCTTAAACAGCCTTTAAACGGGAGTTTTTGCGTAAGGGAAACTTAATAAAACGATTATTTCTGTTAAAAGTACGAGTTTTCTGCCTTGTCCTGATAATCTCACAAAAGCATTAGTCACTCTGAATCATTGGAAACTGCAACAAATGGTGGAAAAAAGTAAATGCTGAATTAAGCACAGCACTCTGGAGGTTTGATTATTTCTTCTCATCTCAAGTGGTCTGGTCCTTTCAGTTTGGATAAAGTTGGGCACAATGATGTCATTAACTTCGAAAAAGATCTAGACATTAAAAATTAATCAAATAACTCAATATGTTAATGAAAACATTACGAAATTTTAAAACAATACCGTAAGTGGAAATAAGCAAAATTCTCTCCAAATGTTGTAAGTTCGAATAAAGTTAAAACAATCGCATTAAAAGTGAAGTGCAATTGTTTTATCAATTAGGAATAATTGGTTTTATTATAAAACAAAAAGAAAATCCTCCCAGCTATGGTAAAAAAAACTATCCCACGGGAAGTGCAAGCTTATCGTTTACCAAACTGACAAAAAGCAGTCCATTTTTGTTGCAAGCATAAAAATATCAAACAAATTATTGCCAACATACAAAAATCACTTAGTGTGCTCTGCTCAATTAAATATATAGATCGCTAACATAATATTAGTAGGATAATAATTTCGTAGATGTGAATCGAATTGAAACCCATTCCCTTAAAGGTTAATAATTTTACTCCTTAATTTTACCAGCCCAGAAAAAAAAGCGATGGACCTTGAAACTCCTACTAAACTAAATCAAAGTTGTCCATGTCTCTGTGTAGACAATTACGTTGTTGATTCGCTCAGTGTTAGGACTTATTTATTTAGTTTTTGTTGAAATAACTTTGTGTCCCGGGGCACAGGGGTCGACACGAAGTGACTGGGCAGTTTATTTTGCACCAGTTTTTTTTTAGGTGTAGGTAGATATTGTTGATTATTTTCTTTTTGAATGATTCTGTATTATTTCCTAAGGAAACTGGTCCAGGAAAAGAAAAAGGCGTGAAGGAAGTTTTGAATATGAATGCGGATCATACTCAAAACTTATTTTTTTGTTTATTTTTAATCTTCACCAAAAGGGGGCCACTGTTGAGATGCAGATGAATAAAGGAGACATGTTGCGCGATCAATAAATTATTATAGGGATTTATTTACATATATAAAAGTAAATACAGTGTATAAAATACTTAAATAACTAAGACTACAAACATATACACTTTAACCAAAAACTACATGCTAAGTAAAACTAAAAATATACTCAACTAATAATATACTCAGCTCGAAAATATAACTACCGATGAGGCTATTATATTTTTCCGCCGTTTGAGGTTCTCTGCAGCCGCAGCGGCAGCGCCAACACAGCACGACGAACTCGGAAGATGGGATGGAGCAAGAGTATCGACACAAGTAGCGTCCCACACTAAAGGCCTACCCATCTTCCATGGAAACAAAGACTTCCCGAACGGTCTTTTGCCATCGTCACGTACCAGGCCATGGGGTTCTAATACGGCCGGAACGCCGACGGTGACGAGAGCACGTCGGATGATGTCGTTTAAGTTTCCGTGCCGAGCGAAGCGACCCGCATTTCGGCTGCATGAAAGACCGTTGTGACCGAGGCTGTTGACAACTTCGCCACAGTGGCAACGTGTGGAGTACAACAGGGAGCGCCAAGACGTAAAGAAGCAGCGAGGCGGAAAGTAGTGTCGCCAAACAAGGTGCCTATGTTCGACGACGGTATTGCGTAAAGCCAGAGGCCCGACTCCCACTCACCCACAGCCAGCAGGCGAGCGCACTCGGCAGGAGTGGCAGAAGCGGCAATTAGGTGCTCCTGAACTGCTCTGCAGAGCGGCTCATCCCACCGTCTCTGGGAAGATGGGTAGTCGGGGGTCTTACAGTTCGGGTAAGCGAGTCTCCAAGCATCAATAGCCTCGGTGTAGCTCGGCACATCAAAATTAATCAGTATGGGAGCTAGAATATTTCTGATTAATTTCTCAGTACCGTGGACCGAGGATATAGGGATATATATATTATAGGGATTGACTAAATACGTGACTATGGGCATTTGGTCAATCATGTAAGTAGAAGTAGGTATATAATTCCTAGGTGGGTATTAATAGAGCTGGGCAAGATACATGCTTCGCTTTAATTAAAATACAAATTGAAAAATACTATCTTGCATGTATTTAGTATACCAAATACAGAATATTAAAAGTCGTGTATTTGAAATATGAAATACTAAATACAGTATTTTAACTATTTTAACAAAAATACAAAATACAATCAGGTGTTAGTTTATGACAAGGTACTTGACAATTTTACGTACAATACAAGTGAAGTGGTACCAACTTTTGAGATTGACATATTTAGCGGTCGACATTTTGCTTACGAAAGATTTCGAGCGCTATTTTCTGCAGAACGCACCCATTAATAAGATCGCCAAATATATGTATTTAAATGTGTTTTGAAGCCATACGTATTTGAATACTAACTACAAAATACCTCAGCGTCAGGTATTTGAAATACCAATTACAAATTATTTTTTTAAGAAGTAATTGAATTACGAATACCAAATATTGTATTTTAATTATTAAAGGGGTTCGAAAGGCACAGAATTGCCTGCATAGACAGACAATGATTAAGTTTAGACTAGATTTCACTATTACTTAGAATTATACTTTTCTACTTAGAACAGCAACGAGACAATTGAAACTTCGTTGAAGAAAGTGCCTATGCAAGACAAAAACAGATCATTCAACAAACATTTCTATCGAGTTAATTTATCCCAAAAATAGAAGCAATGTAGCACAAAACAGGACCAGATACGTTCCAAAAGTTTTTCGACGTTGGAACCCGAAACTGGGGGAATGAATAAAAGGGGACGGGAAGAATGAATAGAGCTTCAATGACTTAGGGTGCTTGTCCACCAAAGATGTGCTATAATAGCTATGGGAGGCGACGATGTTTGGCGGTGCTGAGAAAATGTGGCTCAAAAGCTGTGCTAAGAGCTTGCGTAGTGCGGCGATGTATAGCGAAGCTGTGAATTGGTGTGTGGCTTAGCAGTGTGACGATGCTTGGGGGACACTTTTCAGCTCTGCACGGGCGTCACTCTCGTCCCTACAAAAGCAGTGCAAAGAGTTTGCGTGGTGCGGCGATGTGTAGCGAAGCTGTGAATCGGTGTGTGGCTTAGCGGTGTGAGGATGCGTAGCGGATCCGTCTCGGTCTGCTTGTTTTCACATCAGATATGGTCTGCTCCGTGCCAAATCCGGACGTGTGTATGGTTGTCGGTTGGTTGGGCCGTACCAATTACGACCAGCGTTGAAAAAGTCCCCGATTTATGGGCGATCTAATGATTTTGGTTATTGTCTCCCGATATATTTACATTCAACTTAGTCATAAATAAAAATGGTAAATCATTTTCTATATACGACAACACTAGGATTTGTGGGTGGAGTACTAACTCCGCCTGTACCATATCCAAGCGTGTGTAAGCAAGAACAGATTTGTGGACGGACTTAGACCAGCCGTACCAAATCCGGACGTGTGTTAGCGCTATTATGGCGTCTGGTTCGTTGATAGAATGTCATTTGTTTTGGGCCTCTGAGATGTGGCACGCAAGCCTGTTGAAGTGATTCCATTTTTGAATTTATTACTCGCGCACTCTAGTGAAAAAGCACCCTTACTTTTGTGAAGACGTTTAGACTTGAAAGATGTATTCCTAAGTTTAGTTTGGGATCGAATTAATTTGTAGTTCGTTCGAAGTTTTGTTCTCTTTTATTTAAGTTTGTATGGAGTTTTCTGACTGTGTTTGTAGATTTATCTGACTATTGGATTGGAAATAGTCAATAGATGTTAGTTTTTTTAGTCAAATTTTAGTTTCGTCAAGCTTCTTTATTATTAGAAGTTGTTAAGCCTACAATGAGGCTACCGAATACAAAGAGTCAATTTCTTTGGGGACCTCCTGACATGACTCTTAATCTGGCCTGTTCATAGTTATTGGACTGATTGCATCATAAGAGAAGAAAAAGGAATGAGATTTTTTTTAGCACGTATCTCTAAATAGAATAAAACAAAGTCACTGTCCGCGTCTGTCGACATAATTTCTGTTTCTCCGCTAACTTCTTTTAACCACACAAGGGAATTTGATACAGTTTTCACTTGGAAAGAGCAATAAAGATTATTGTATATAATGTGTCCCGTGTGAAGTCAGGGTGCGCCACTAGTTTTAACCGACTTTACAAAAAGGAGGAGGGTCTATGTTCGAGGATACGTTTTATTTTATTTTTTGGTTTTGTTTTTTTCACCGATTTCTCCGTCAATTGTGGATCGATTTTGTAAATTCTTTTTTTGTTTGACGGAGTATGTTCCCAAATTGGTTCCATTTTACAAAAAACTTCGGAGATATACAATAGAACTCTTCAATAAATTACGGCAAATATGTCAGGATTGCTGCATAACATAACATCACGCCAGAACGCTCTAAAGGGGTACGCAGATGTGTACTACAGTTAACCTTGGTACACTCTCATTTCACCGATTATGTTCAAGTTTCATGATATTCGGGTAATCTATTCTGGCATTATAGATACCTTGTTGTAAAACTTATGAATAGTTATTTTATTAGCTGTTATATTCAATATAACGAGATTGGGGAGGACTAGGTTGTCTAGGGGACCACAAAAGATCACAATGCGTCCAATTTTCAGAGTTATTTCTCGGCCCCTTCCACAAGATAAGATAAGATAGATTATTAAAGAACTTGCCCATTAGGTAAAAATTAAAAATATTTTTGGCAGTCAGTGTCCATAACAAAAAAAATTGGTACCTACCAAAGACACCGACTTCCAAAAAGACAGTTATTTTTCACTGTGTAGTGTTTTCATTTGGAAGTCGGTAGTACTTTTTTGTATATATATAACTCATATCTTCGCAAAATTTGTCAAGAAGTCGAAGCATACGCAGAGAAACATGAGTCTAGGGACCTTTACCGCAAAATTCGACATATCACAAGAACTCTACATACTAAAACCTGGGCTATCGAGAACGATAAAGGCGAAGTTGTAACAGAACTAGACCAAATTTCAGAAACGTGGCAGAACTACTGTCAATCACTGTTCCAGGTCACACAGTCGCGTCTTTTTCTAAATACAGAGGTAAACAGGGAGGAACTGGAACCGGATATTCTTCTGTCTGAAGTAAAGGCCGCCATAAAACATCTTAAAACTATAAATTCTACGGGAAGAGACCGAATTCCCATAGAAACCATAAAGGCTTTAGGAGAACGTGGCGTCCATATCTTCCATGCCATTTGTAATAGAGTATGGCAGACAGGAACTTGGCCATCTGAATGGACTCATACAGTCTTCACCCCTTTACATAAAAAAGGCTCCACAAAGAAATGTAACAACTATCGCCTTATTTCACTGATATCCCACGTAAGCAAAATCTTGTTACATATTCTAAATGAGCGGCTGAAGGCATATCTGTCCAAAGAAATCGTATCAGAACAGGCTGGATTTGTGAAGGGAAAGGGTACACGGGAACAGATTCTTATTGTTCGCCAAATTATTGAAAAAGCTCTATAATTCAACAAGCCAACATACATCTGCTTTGTTGATTTCTCCAAAGCATTTTTCCAGTAAAATGGCCAATCTTGTGGAAAACTTTACTTGACATGGGCAGGCCGAAACACCTAATACATCTTCTGAGGAGATTGTACGAAGAAAGCACAGCCTCGGAACGAACAGATGACATTCTGTCCAGTAACTTCCACCCCAGTGCAGGTGTCCTTATTTAATATCTACACAGAGCTTATAATGCGCATATCTTTGGAACATTGGACGGATGGGGTTGTGGTTGATGGCTACAACTTTGCAAATTTGCGCTACGCTATGACCCCACGCTTTTTGCATCTAGTGCTCGCTATATGGAAGAACTCCTAAGCAAAATGGAAAAAGTGAGCCTTGAATTCGAGTTAAAGATTAATCGCAGCAAGACCAAGGTGATGATTGTGGACCGTGCTAACAATAATTCGCCAGAAGTTACTCAGATCGCAAACTGCGACGTAATCCAATCCTACGTATATCTTGGAGCTTTAATCTCGAATAACGGCGGCTGTATTGACGAGATAAAGAGGCGTATGGCGATCACAAGAACTGCAATGGACAAAATTAAAAAAAAATATGGAGGAACAGAGACATCACCAAAGCCACGAAGACCAGGCTCGTGCGAACTTTAATTTTACCTATATTTCTGTATGCTGCAGAAACGTGGACATTGCGGGAGGTGGAAAGAAAAAATTTAGATCCTCTGGAGATGTGGTGCTGGAGAAGAATGCTCGGAGTGTCGTGGACCGAGTTCCGCACAAATGTCTCGATACTCCAAGAACTCTACATCAAGCAGCGTCAGTCCACAATAGTACAGTCCCGAATACTCACTTTCTTCGGACACGTTTCAAGGCGAGACAGTCAGTCCATAGAGCGGTTAGTCGTCCAAGGAAAAGTGGAAGGCACTAGACCGCGTGGTAGGTCACCCATGCGTTGGACCGACCAGGTCAAGTCTGCTGTGGGCGGTCCCGTGCACGAATGTACCCGGATGACTTCTAATCGGGCAAGGTGGCGAGACATTGTGAGACGCATTACATCTGCCCCATATACTACCAATACTTCATGACGACCACGACCAATCTGTCAAGAGCGTAACGACTAAGAAGCAGAAGTACTTTTTTGTAAAAAAGTTTTTTTACATAATATCGTTTCATTTTGGTATATAAGGAAAAGCAAAAAAAATAACAACGAAACTAAAAAGTAGAATAGAATATAAAACTAGTTTTTTTATCAGTTACTTAGATACCAAGTCCCTCGCTTGTAAGCTGAATATCAACGCAATAAAATCAAAAGTCCCTAGGGAACCATAATTAAGCTTGTCTTGGGCCAAGCGCGGAATAATCTGAAGTCTGTCTGTATGATGCATAGCAAATAAAAATTAAAAAAAACATATGTATAATAGCAATTTTCTTTTTTCTTTGTGTCATGCTCATGCATGCAGTATGCCAGTATGCAGTATACCACGGGGAGATAGCGCAGAGAACCCCCATCTCTGGTGCACCAGAACACTCTGTACGCCGTGACTACCCCAGGGACCAAACCAGCACATGGGCGCCAGACGATCCCGTGTATGGCACCCTTGGCCCCCCTGTGACGGGTCAGGACAGTGGCTCCGACACCTACCACTTTTCGGCCGCAGGGAGCAAAATATACCTGGAGTTTCTTCAAGTCATCAAGTGAAAAGGTTGCTTCTACGATGGCTTATACCAACGTCGTCAGCATCAAGTCAGATATTCGTCAAATGCTATTTTAATCTGAGGGATAAAGCGAGAGATAGCGAACATCAGCAGATGTCAAAGACAAATTCTTTATTTCATTTAGGCCCTATGGCCTTTTATACGTCAAAAAATAAGATTGAAATTGATTCTACCGTCCGTAGCTTGTTATGGAGAAGAATGGACGAGAAATTTCGGACTTAGGAACTCTTTAAAAAAAAAACGTGTTTTACAATATTTACAAACATACATTAAATACACAATTGTGTAACTAGTTATGATATTTTTCTTTATGGTTATCAAGTAGGAATGTATTGTTTTCACCGATGGCTCAAACATATAGCTTCCAGTAAGCTTGTTGTATTTGCGCTGTTTGAGGTTTTCTGCACCAGCAGCAGCCGCCCCATCACAACCCACCTTGTTAAGAAGATGGGATGGCGCAAGGGTATCAACTATCAACACATGTTGCGTCCCACACCAAAGGCCTCACATCAAACAATATAATTAAGTATGTCTACCATTAAAAATTTAGACTTACAATTTGTGTGTATTAATTATAGTGTCATGTGTTACAGAAAACTATTGCTCGGTCTGTCATAATAAAGAAAGGCCTTTATTACAACTTGTAACAAAATAAACGCAAGACCTGAAAAAGGACAATTGTACCTACACGTTGTTCATACGTTCACGGGTTTTCTATACCTTCAGAACACTTTACGGTTGTTATGATATAAGAAAAGGAGAACGCCCAAAAAAACGAGATTTTACTTCTGCACACGAGATCCGATTTTGAACACAGAGTTAAAAAAACAAAATTGGATCTGGCTTCTACCTAGTTTTTTGATAATTATTGAAATTTTAATGAGTTTCCTAAGATTAGTTGTACAATTTGATGTATATTTCATAATTGTTCATTTCAGGCATTTTTTGTATAGCTGATAGACTTCCTTTTTGTCATTTTCCTATTTTTTTATATCTTCAAAAAAGAAATCCCAAGAAAAACGGTTATATTTTTCTTACCAAATATGACCTAGAACTTACAACTGTTTATTTTATTTTTGTAAACATCTCCGCATCCATTCATCTTTGGACTGGACCATTAATCTGTAATCCGTTTATTGGCCCCATTATAGGTACTATTTATATGGCTCCCTAATGCGACAAACAGTCATACATCATACATGGTAGTCGGTGTTGAGTTCAATCGGTATAAGGTTAGGCGTGCACTTGCGATCACCCTTGACTTAAAGACCCCAAGGTTGTAGCTATCAGGAAATAAAGACTCCGGCAGGGAATTCCACTCCTTAGCTGTGCGCACAATGAAAGTATTCGCAAAACGCATTGTACGTATGGGTGGGATGTCCACCATGTACCGGTGGCGCATTGCCTTACGTCTTGTTGTCCGATGATGGAAAGGGCTAGGCGGAATCAAATTGTGCAGTTCCATCGCACACCCGAAATGTAACCAATAAAAACCGACAGACTGGCGACTCGGCGTCGATGTTCAAGGCTCTGGATCTTTGAGGCGACCAGTATCGTTGCCGATAAGCCTCTTGGCTCGTTTGTCAATCGACTCAAGTGCATCAAGTTGATATTTGGCAGATCCGTCGCAGAGGTGAGAGTACTCAATGCATGTCAGAACTTCTGTCAACCTGTTGTTTCATTTACTCGATCTTGCACCGTCTTCTTACTGGAATATAGAAGTAGGATGGAATAGAAATACTAACTACACAACAGTTTACTGTAACATAATGTAACCAGCTTGTAATGTGCTGACTGTTGGGTCAAGCACGAGACCAACGAAAAAAAATAATTGTAGCCATACATCGATATAGGTTGCGGTTATACCAATTGCAATTATAAGTTAATAGTCTTTTTTTAACCGACTTCCCAAAAAGGAGGAGGTTCTATGTTCGACTTCAAGTTTGTTTTTTTTTTTGTGTATGTTCACCGACTACTCCGTCAATTATGGACCGATTTTAAAAATTATTTTTTTGTTTGAAAAAGTATGGTCCGAAATTGGTCCCATTTTAATTTGGTGAAGATCTGATGAAGAACTTCGGAGATATACAACAGAACTCTTAAATAAATAACGGGATTGCTGCAATCGCATTTCTGTTTATTGTTTATACCATTTCATAACATAACATCACGCCAGTACGCTCTTAATGGGTACGCAGATCTCTCATTTCACCGGATATGTTCAAGTTTCATGAAATCTATTTTGGCATTAAAGTTACTTTACTAACTTGCCTATTAGGTACGTACAACTAAAAAGTGAAAAATAAAAAAACTTTTTGCAAAAAAATACTACCGACTTCCAAATACTAAACTACAAAGTGAAAAATAACTTAATTTTTTGAAGTCGGTGTCCATAACTCAAAAAAATGATACCTACGAAAGACACCGACTTCAAAAAATTAAGTTATTTTTCACTTTGTTGTTTAGTATTTGGAAGTCGGTAGTATTGTTTTGCAAAAAGTTTTTTTTAGGAACTACAAATGCCCGATTTTCAGATTTTTACTTGTGAAATAGCTTTTTGTAAATTTTCATGATTCTAGGTCCTAATAAGGATCCTATAGGTTTTCATTCCCTTGCGAAAAATGTGATATAAATGGCCGTATCCTTTGATTATGTTAATTTAGAAGTTTGATTTTTTGTGACATTAATTTCAATTTGTTACCTCCAGACGTTCTCGAGAATAAGGACTTGACACACGGACAGACTAACAACGTAATGATGCTCGTTTAAAGGTTATTTTTTTTTCCTTTTAATAATCGGTATTCCAAAAAGTAACGTGCTTACCTGGTTTCGAATCTACAACCTACTTTCAACTTGTAATATGTCACGGCCTTTTCCACTACTGCTCTAAAATACTTCGTAATAAACCAATAAACTATGATGGTTCATCGTCAATGCGATTGTAGACCAATCGCAAATGTGTCCGTCCTTAGCGACATTTCACTCTCGCCCGCTCAGATTAAACGACTGTGTATACCATAGAGAAAAGGGGTTTTGGTTATTTTCGTCCTATTTGTGGCTATCTTGAGGGCCGATTTAAAAATATCTTGATTCGATCTATACTCGTATTTGTAAAATAACATAAAAAACGCCTGTAATCCCTATAGTTGAGGCGGTGGTTTTTGCTAGTTATACATAAGTCTCGTGTAAAAGGGGTAAGTCTATTGTAATGAACAGTTTCCGTATTTTTCAGTAGTCATGCAAACTTCGGAACAGTATCAGGTCTTCCAAAATCCCTATTCCTATCCCTATCATAAAGAAATCTATATAACCTATAATGTAAGAGTGACCTTCTGAACACGCTTTTTCCATCGTAAACCAACTATTCCTAGGGTTATTGGATGATTCGCACGAATTGAACTCGCACGAAATGTACGATTCGATTTTTTTTTATAGTATTATTTTTTCTGTGGCGATTCACAAGAAGTAGGAGCTGACTGTCACCCACATATTTTAGGGTGCCAACACGTTTTTATTTCATGCTACATAATTTATCTAGTAGTAGACAAACTTCGATCGACAATCTATTGAACACGTAATTATGACACGATATCGTGCGAAAACACCCTTAATCAAACAGTAAAACGTCCATAACTTTTGAGCGGCTGTGCCGATTTTCATCAAACATAACTAAAGACACTCTCGACAAAGTCATATTTCAAACAAAAAAACTTAATCAAAAACGGTGTATCCGTATGGAAACTATGATGATACAGACATCTATACACATATACACAGTTCAAAGTAGTCAGCCTAGCAAGCCATGCTGGTTGATATATTACTTTTACTATGAACATTAAAGTATTCTCTATAGTTCCTGTTAATAAGATAATATAAGAAGGTCACCTAGAATTGATAAATGAAGAATTAAAGAGATGAATAAATTACAAACTATCCTTAATTGAAACACCACCAGTTCAACCAATAGGTAATTAAATAAAAACAAAAATAAATAATATGAGATTAAAAAATTATATTTCAATTTTTCGAAAATAAGTATTTTTATTAATTATGCTAAAAAAGGAATGAAATCATACAATGCTATTGAATATAGGGTACTTTACCGCCAATTTCTGCAGCTAGGTGCCACACTAAAAAATGGCTTTATCCCGTCTATGGTAAGGATTTTGAGAGTCACGAGTGTTTGGAAAAAGCACCGAACATAATTGAAAAAGTCAAGAAATGTTCCCGTGCTTTTTTAATTTGTTTTGTTTATGTTGCTCCAACACCACTGTTTAAAAATGTTTACAAACATTAGTAAACTTTTCGCTAACAATTTGATTTATAAATGTATTAGTGTTAGAAAATGTTTTTTAACTTTTTAACAGCGGTGTGGGAGCACCATTACAGTTTTTATTTACGTAATTACGAGGATACAGATATAATTTTTACGTCGTATGAAAAAAAAAAATAATAGATGTATACACTAAAATCAGTTCACAGATATGGCTGGAGTCTTGGACAGAAGCTGAACTTAAGAAACTTGGAATTAGCTTGATGAAATCCTCAACGACATTGTTGTTGTCAGTTTTATCTTTATTATATCCTACGTTCTATACTGATCTCGTGTCCTGAAACGGGTTTCCATAAAAAATCATATTTCATCTTCAACTTGCTGACGTCTGCCTTCACTCGGTATTGTCGTAAGAAGTGCGCTAGAATCACCTTCATCGATATCATGGCGTACGTTCTACCTGAAGGATATAAAGTATTTTAATGCGATAAGTGCCTCTATGTCAAGTGAGGTTCTACCAACGATAGAGTCCCAATAGCAATAGGTAAAATTTTATCGTAAATGTATCGGTATTTAATGTTCTAACAAAATGTCACATAATCAAACCCTTACATTTTGACAACAGCCATCGCTGATAAAAGGATAATTTATTTCCTCAGGAGACGTTTCTTTATTTTTACCAAAACCGGACACCAACATATGGAAACTAGATAAAACCTCGTATAATATAGTTTACAAATAAGTCATCATCATCTTCCTGCCCATATGTTACTTGGGGTCGACGCAAAACCTTTTCTTCATGCATACCGTCATACTGACTCCCTTTTCTTTCATATCAGTCCTCACACATATCACATGACCATACTAGGACAAACGGTTTCCTTGTTTCCTTTCAACTTTTCTATCACTTGCGCCACTTTCAAACTTCCTCTAATATACTCATTTCTCACTTTATCCATTCTCCTTACTCCGCACTTCCATCTCAATATTTTCATCTCTGCAACATGCAATCTCTTTTCATCCATATTTTTCACAGCCCAACATTCTGATCCATAAAGTTTAAAAAACAGTATTTATAAATATATTTAATTACCTATACAAGCTCTCTTCCCCAATCCAAAAGCTGCGAATTCCTTATTGTTTCTAAAGTCACCATCCAGCCATCTTTCTGGTCTGAACTTATCGTTTACTGCTCCCCAAGCTGGGTGGCATATGGCTACATGAGCACCAGCACGCATCGTGTAGTTTTCTGGAACAAACATTATAAGATAAAAATATAATTGTTAAAGAAACTGTCTTGAAATATACTGTCAACCAGACCAAAACCAATACATGGAAAAATACTCACTAAGCTTAGCATCCTGAAGCACAGCTCTGAATATAATAGGTACTGAAGGATACACTCGAAGACACTCCATTAATACTGCGTTTGTATAAACCAATTTGTTCACATCATCCTTTTCCACGTCTCTGTCTGGTCCCAGTACATCCAGTAATCTGCAAAAGTAAAAAGATTACTTTCAAGATGAGGTTTATCTTATTTTAAATATTTTGTCACTAATTATATCCGTTGCCGAAAAAAGGCCACTTCTAAGCGTTGCCATTATCGGTCTTGTGTAGAACTGGACAAAGATCAAATCTAGAAAAGAAAAATAAAGTAAGAAAAGAGTTTATTTGCGCCAGGCACGACGCATACCATAAAAAAAAAACTAAACGTATGACTAAAATACAAATCAAGAAAGCACGAATCACAACACTCAACAGCACGCAAAACTGCACGCACTATTCGGTCATATTGTCTTAAACAATAAACGTCAATAACTTTGAGTCTCCGCATGTCAGATGTCCATTATTATCAAATCCTAAGAAAATTCTTAGGATTTGATAATAATGGACATCTGACATGCCCTTTGTTTATTATTTTGAACACACACTTTGGTGTTCTACTCAACAAATAGTCTGGTTGGAAAACCAAAGGTTCAATGCATTCGCCATATGCAAATAACAAACAACAAGCATTTCACGGAGAGCAATATTTAATGGTCTCTGCTATGATATCGTCATTGGAAAAACTTTTATCGATGGATTCGCCATAAATTGAACTTTAAATTCAACTTACTCTTGATACACTTTCTCTTGAACATCAAGGTGCGCTCCTAATAGCACGAAAATAGATGTTAGCTGGTTAGAAGTTGTTTCATATCCAGCTGCTATAAATGAATTCATTTCGTCTCTGATATCCTTATCTGTAAAAGCACCATTTTTCGATAGATCTAGGACGAGTTCCAAAAAAGGTTTGTATCTATTATTGCCTGGAAAAAAAGGCATGATTGATCAATGGATTTCAAAAAAGCTGAACAGAAATCGTTGTTAAAATACTTGTAATTAATTATTATATTAATTTATATACCTATTACTGCAGTATTAGAATCAACGTGCTTGTTCAAAGCTTCTTCTCTCAAAGCAGCCTTTTTCTTTTGCAAAACCTGTAAGCAATAAGATTGAAATCTTTTAACCACATTTGATTTGAAGCTGATTTGAAGTCATCATATCATTTTTTTTCTTCTTCAATAGTTTTCTTTTCGTAAATTATCCTATCACACGATCTTTCACACGATCCATTCGTTGCTTCCCGATATGATTGCAAAAAAAAACCGGTCAAGTGCGAGTCGAATTCGTGGGCCGAGGGTTCCGTACCTACCCACTAAACCGCCATAATAAAATTAGTATAATTTTTATTGGTGGCTAAGTTTTAAGTGTGTGTGTGATGTAACGATTGAATTGCTAACGTGTGGTAGTACAGGGCGTGGATGATAGAAAAACTTGAGCTATGAATACAATTGTTATTATTGCCTAAGCAGATAAATAATAATAAAAGAAAATCTTATTTTTTATTCATCTTTTTTATTTTTTGGTATTTTTCCTTTATTTGTGCTGTAAGACTTTACTTTTTGCGAAATTTTGTGATTCTAGGCCAACGGGAACTAACATATAGTTTTTAGACCCAAAACCTATATATAGCGTACTTCCAGTTGAACTAGAATTATCAATTTTGGTTAAAAGCAAGGTCTTACAGCACAAGTAAAGTGAAAATACCGAAAAATAAAATAAGTTGAAAATTAAGGTAAATGGTACTTTCAAGTTTTCGCGAAAATCTAAATTTGCACATATCTGTTTTATCGTGTTGACTCAGAACTTTATACGCCTAATAGGGACTATAGACTTCAGTATCTGGTATAAATTTCAGGGAACAGGGCCCACCCGTTCCTGAGGCAATCGGTGGTGACACACGGACCACGGACAGACGGACAAGAGAGTGATATTATAAAGGTTCCTTTTTTACCTTTTAAGGTACGGAACCCTAAAAAAATGATCTTATCTCCCTTACCAGTTCCATCATCATTCATACTAAAAACTTTCCTCACGGACATATCATGTTCGTGAAAAAGTAAAAAAAAAACTCATAGTTTCAAGTTGGTTCTTTTTATACCATTTTAATATTTCCTTCACCAACGTATATACGAGTATATACCTTATAATCTAACTTACTGTATCAGCCATTGCATGTAGCGTCTTCAATACTCGCTCTTCCTTCTTCTTCAGTCCAGACAGCTTGTATATTAAGTTACTCTGCAGCCAAAACTTGATTGCCCTTGTCATCCCTAGGCATAACATTTCATCTACTGCTTCCATGTATTTTTGCGTGAACTCCACGTCTTCAATAGCGTTTATTCCAAACGTTCCAACTGAACAAAAAACATTATTGTAATTTTTTGATTTCGACAGCATAGCAATCATTGCTCAATTAGCAAATCAATAATACCTGAATGTCAAAGTACCTTTGAATTTTAATATTTAGGTACAGTTAATAAATTAATAATAATTAATTGATTCTACCGTCTGTATTTTGGCAATCTACTTTACGCATACAAAAGTACAGAGGTGAATTGTTTTCCTTAGTCATTTAGCCTATTGTTGGAGCACTATAATTTTAATTGTTTTTATGCTGTATATTTATATTTTAACAAAATTAGTACCTATATTCCTGACAATTTTTTGAAACGGTTTTATTTTTAAACCTACAGAAAAGTATGAGCGTCGATCTCAAGGCGGTTTACCGATTCCAGACTAAACAATTTTAAGTCCGATAGTGTTGTCGGAATGTCAAAATTTAAGGCATTGACGAGATATTTCGATAGCGCTTGGCAATCCCTTACATTTTAACAAGCTTTTAATTAACTTGCAATGTAAGTATGTGTGTGTAAGTGTGTTCGGGTCAAATCTTGGAACTGAATTTTAAAGCTATTATTCTCCACCGGTGAAGGAAGGCGGTCTTAAGGTGAAATTTTGCATACACGTTTAATTTGATGACCTTGATTAGCTAAGTGACGTAATTTTAAATCCAATATGGCGGACGGCCCAAAATGGCGGACTAGTATTTTTTTGTACACTGCACTGCCATGATATGGGGATCAAATAAAAGGGTTTGCTGAGAAGAATACGAAAAAAGCTTGTTTAAAAAAAAATAATCTTTCTTTCCTTTTGATCCTCGAATTACCATGAAATTAATTTTAGCCAAAGTACATTTCATGACGATTCCAATAAGCCCAAACACGACTAGGATACATCGTTTACGAGAATAAAATCGATGAATTGAGAACCTTCTCCTTCTTTGGAAGTCGGTTAAAAATAGATAAGCTGAAAGAGAACACTTACCACACAATGTTTCCAATGCATTACTTTTCAAATATGGAATATGATCGAAGGGTTCTTTTCCAGCATTAGGTTCCAAAGAACTAGCTAGCTTTTTGGACTGGCTGTTGAACACACTCAGGAACCCTTGAACCACTGGCAGAGTGAATGCTGGAGTCACCAACTTGCGATGACGTTTCCAGACTTCTCCTGCGGAAGAGTTAGTACTGCCGAGTATAGATACAGGGTCAAAATAAATTAGCTAGTGAAACCACGATTGATTTTGGACCAAGGCAAGTTTTTTTTACCAACCTGATGACACTGTTATTCCGTCTCCCATCCAATCCTTACAAAAGTCGAACACATAATGTTTCTGAGTGCATAAATTTGCTGCTGTCAACGCATCCTCAGGATCGATTATACCTGAAAAATTAAACAACAAATATTATAACTTATTTGCCTAGCCTTTATCCAACCACATTGGGGTCAGCGTCATTGTAACTGTAGGATGCAGCTGAATACAATATTTTTAATTGTGTGACTGTCAAACTGATCTCTACAACCCAGAAATTGGGTAAGGGCCCCTCGATTTCTTTACCAACATTCCGTTAGAGGTTACGAAGTCTCTTCCCTCCTTATCTAAATTAGCTGAAGCTCTTCTTAAAGAAAACTTTACTAAAGACATACCAACCTTTAAATTTAAACCAAGATGTATTGATACAATTAAAAACGCGTTCAAAAGTCTCAATATAAAAAATACTGAAGACTTATGGGGGATATCCGTTAGGGTTCTTGTAGATATTATGGACTCAATTGCTACTGTCCTTACAGGCATATTCAATCAATGTTTGGACAGCGGCACGTTTCCTGCCTTAAAGAAGCACAGTAAAGAAGTAAAAATTTTCAAATCAGGCTGTAAGAGTGAACCCTCTAATTATAGACCTATATCCGTGCTTCCAGCATTGAGTAAAATCTATGAAAATATTATGCTGGACCAGATGTTGTCTCACTTCAATTCAAATGGGATCCTGCATAGTCAACAGTTTGGTTTCACTAAAGTTAGGTCGACAACGGACGCGGGAGTAAAACTCATCAGCCACATCTTGGAATCTTGGGAGAAGTCCCAGGATGCCATTGGCATTTTCTGTGATCTCTCAAAAGCGTTCAACTGCGTCGACCACAACACCAGTGTTTTGTGACGCAGTTGTTGATCTGTAAATTACAGCACTACGGAATTCGAGGACAAGCTGCTGATCTTGTGCTTTCCTATTTATCAAACAGACAGCAAAAAGTAAATGTTAATGGGGCGACGTTCTCCGGGTCTCTAGTCAAGATGGGGGTGCTTCAAGGTTCAATTCTCGGCCCTTTCCTTTTTCTTGTTAATATTAATGATCTGCCTTTTATGATAGCCAAATTATCGGATATAATTCTATTTGCTGATGATACTTCGCTAATTTTTAAAATAGATTGGAAATATACGGATGTCTTACATGTCAACGAAAGTCTAATAATTCTATCAACATGGTTCCCAGCTAACAATCTTTTACTGAACGCGAAAAAACAAAATATCTTAAGTTCTCTTTACCAAATTTACCACAACGAGACCTAAACTTAAATCTTGACGGCAAAAATCTTGAAGTTATAACGGAAACTATATTCATAGGAATTACTATCGATTCAAAATTCAGTGGGGCGCGCACATTAGAACTCTTTCGGGTAGGTTAAGTTCAGCTGCATATGCAGTAAGGAAAATAAAGCGGTTAACCGATGTAGCCACAGCTAGGTTAGTATATTATGCTTATTGCCACAGTATTGTGTCTTAAGGCATTCTGCTGTGTGGATCAGCAGCAGATGTTGACTCAATTTTCATCTTACAAAAGAGGTCAATCCGCGCGATCTATAAAATGGGTCCTCGCGAGTCCCTCAGAGATAAATTTAAAGAGATCGATATACTGACTCTACCTTTAATTTATATTTTGGAATGTGTTTTGTATGTCCGCAAAAATCGAGGACTTTTCAAAACTGGAAGCGGCGTCCATAATGTAAATACACGCAGTAAGCACGAAATTGTAATAACCAAATTCAGATTAACTAAAACTAGCAAGTCTTTTCTTATATACGCTTTTATAACAAGTTGCCAAAGTCAGTTATAGAACTGACCGATAGAAAGTTCAACAACTACATCAAAATTGTCCTTATTAAAAAAGCATATTATAAAATCAAGGACTACGTTTGAAAAATTTTGGCATAAGCTCCTTCTGCGCATGCGGATTCCCTGGTAACTCATAAACGGCACAAATATGTGGATGTCTATTATATATATGTGGAACTATTCTCAATCTAATTTTTTCTCGTTTTCCTTCTTTTAATTAGACTTTTTACAATGGTTCTCAATCATTTGTGTCAGGAGCACAAAGGTGCATTGAAGGAGGCATACATAATTATATGAATGGCTTTTTGATTTTTGTTATTTTATTTTTATTGTTAAACTTTTATGTTTCTACTCGTATATAGTGTATAACATTATTTATTATGTGACATCATCTTGGAAATACTGTAAGATGTTGTACTTATTGGTGTCAAATAAATAAATAAATCTTTATAGCCCTTTGCTAAGAATAGTTACAGCACTGGTAACAACATTTGTGCCACAATTTAAATTAAGTCTTGTTATTTTTTTTACCTTTGTATAGATTCTTTATCGATTGTTTTGAGAATGTGTGAACATTGTAGGCCTTCTAGATGCTAGTTAACATTTGTTAACTTTTTCATATAATATATAATCTTTTTTTGTAGTCGTAAGACTTATTGTCGGACCTACGTTTGTCCACCCATATCTAAGTACTAATGCTGTAACAAAACTACAAAAACAAAAAACCACTTAACTGGACAAAGACTCTAAGAATTGTATAAAAATTGGAACTTATAATGTCAGGTCTCTGTCATCAATACACCGATACTTGGAACTCAATAATGCACTGAAAGATATAAACTGCGACATCCTCGGACTCTCAGAAACAAGAAAAATGGGTTGCCACTTAGAAGAGTATTCAGAATATGTTTTCTGCTATATAGGAGAAACAAAGGGATTGTATGGAGTCGGATTTCTAATAAAAAAGGCATGGAAAAATAATATAACTAACTTTACTGGCATTTCGGAGCGAGTAGCGTTATTACAAATGAAATTTGGCAGCTTAAACATTTCTATAATTCAGGAATACGCACCCACGGAAAGATCAGACGATACAGGAATACAAAAAATCTACAGTGATCTGAAAAAAGCCCAAACACTAGCCGATGAGAAAATCATAATATTAGGGGATTTCAATGCAAAAATAGGGCAACCCAAAAAAAAAGAAAAGGTCTTCATGGGACAGTATGGGCTAGGCCAAAGAAACGAAAGAGGCGAACGACTGCTAGAATATGCATCTGAATATAGACTAGCAATAATCAATACTTATTTTAAAAAAAAGACCCAGCAGAAGATTGACTTGGAATTCACCAGACGAAAGTGTTAAAAACGAAATCGACTACATCGTGACAAATGTCCCAAAAATAGTCCAGAATTATGAAGTTCTCAATAACGTAAAGTTCCGAACAGACCATAGACTACTTAGAGCAATAGTCCTATTGAGCCAATCGAAAAAAAGTAGAAAAGGCTATCCATCACTAAAAATTCCGAAAACTGAAGACACTACATAGATAGCCTCAAGTTGAACATCGAAAACAACCTAGTAGATACCAGAAACGTACAATCTTACTATGATACGCAAGAAGTGACTATAACAAAAAGTTTAACTAGAGTCATAGTTATATTGTCTGAAACACCAAATGAATTACAAGATATGCTCCGCTCTCTTGCTCAAGCAAGGTCAAAAATAGGATTAGAGATGAATTCTACAAAAACCAAAATCATGACAAACAGCATAGAATGGCCCATCAATGTAAAAGAAAAAGCTATAGAATATGTCCACAGCTACGTCTACCTAGGTAAACAAATCTAATTTTTAAAACACACATTGAAGATGTAACTGAAAGAAGAACAAACATAGCCTGGAAGAAATTTTGGTCACTCAAAGAAATTCTAAAAGGAGATTACTCGATAAACCTGAAGAAAACGGTATTAGACACCTGTATACTGCCTTGTCTACTGTATGGCTGCCAAACTTGGATATACACGACAAAAGCTAAACAAAGGATCATAACAACACAAAGAGCAATGGAGAGAAGTATCCTAAACATAAGAAAAATACAAAAAGTCAGGAGCAAAGTAATCAGACAGAAAACAAAGATAACAGATGCCCTCAAACAAGCACTAAAATTGAAATGGCAGTGGGCAGGTCACGTATCAAGATACACAGACAGCATGTGGACAATCAATACTACAAGGTGGAAAGGGCCAATCGGCAAAAGAAGGGTAGGGAGACCGAAAAGACGATGGGCTGACGATATAACCGAATTAATAGGAAAGGACTGGCAAACTATCGGCAAGGACAGAGATGAGTGGAAAGGATTGTAGGAGGCCTTCACCCGAGGGGACCATATCCAATAGCAAAACTAAATCTTACTAACATTTAGTAAATAAGCAAAACTTAAATAACTAACTAAACATTAACAAACTATTACCAACATTTGAAATGTAAAATAAGGATAAGGAAATACAGGCTTTTTATTTATAAGTTCCACGTGATATGTGATGTTTGTGTGTGTATATGTGTGTGTGTGCTGTTGACTAATTAATACGTCGTCCGCGGTCCAAATCTAGACAAAAACTGCAAGTTTGCCACGTTTGAACCCCGTTGCGGCGCGGCGCGAGGCGCATCGTGTACGGCATGTCGGCGCTCCTCTCCATTATGATGTGTCCACGCCGCAACACGATACCCCATGGTAAGACTCTTGGTCTTCTGACTACGACTGTCAAAGATGTACAAATACCAGCCGGGACCAACGGGTTGTCATGCTTTCCCCGAGTCAAAGACAGACAGACAGAAGAATCTTGTAATGGATGATGATACATCCACGGATCGATCCCGGCAAGCGTTGTATTTGCCTTGACGACCGATCAATGTGGCTGTTATTATTTAGTCACAAGATAGGTAGGTGGTCGACAGTGAGGAGTCCTGGGAAGCGGTGGTATTTTTAGGCGAAACCGTCGTTGGGAGACGACGAAGGACGCCTACGAAGGAGGCTGCGGAAAGAGCGAGGGAGATCTCGTCCATTCACCCGGCCCGCAGCAGACGCACCGGGTGTCGGCAGAGGGTGAACTACGCCCATTGCCAGCCCCCTAAATGGGTCAAGGGCGATGGATTCGCGGACGTCCATCGCCCCTCACACATCAGGACCCGAGGTGGCGACGCGTAGAGCTTCACGGGTGCCCCACTTAGACGGTGTGGTCAAACACCTCGCTCCGCCCCTTAACCCGAGGAGGCAACAGCTGGGGTTTGCGGAAGGATCGCACGTTCCCGCGATCCCCGGCGTTGGTGTGAGATGGAACACCAATCTGGTTTTCAATCAGTAGGAGTCTGACAGTCCCTTCGAGAACATTCATTAAGGATTTTCCACACCGGAACAAAATAAAAAGGGTGGTGCAAGTGCGCCTTATAAATCTTAAGTGTCTTGAAGAGCAAAGTCCAAATTTTTACCATAACCATAAGTATCTGTCAGAAGTAATTATTTTTAAGCAAAATAGATTTAATAAAACTGTGAGTCTAACCTTCAAACAGTGCTGACATTCAGCCTAATTTGAATAAATGACTTCATGTTTGAACTAAACGCAAACACATACGCAAATAGACGAAATCTACGAAAATAAAATGCAAACAAAACAGCTTATTTATTTACAAAATAGAGCATAATTATTATTATGATAGTTGTTGGCGACAAGCAACAAACCTTTTTATATACCTATTTGTTTCCTTTTTATTTTATTCTTTTATTGTTTTACAAAGAAAAAAAGTGTTCTGTCAGTTGTGCGAAAAAGATACGTCATTAAAAATTCTGTGATCTGTAAAAAAACGTATTTTCATCTACAAGCCCTCCCTCATCCTCAACATTGGTGTCAGAAGTAAACGGTTACTTGGAAATGCCCACCACAAGATCGCAGACGAAGATCGCCATTGCGGAGACTGGTACAGCAGGTATCGTTCCAACAGGTGCTCCTCAGGAGGGTGGAGCCTCCACTGACGGCGCCATTGCGCCGGCCCCACCCTGCACTAACCCTAATGATACCTTACCACCCGCCAGCAGGACTTCTTCAAGTATCGTGCCTCAGAGCGCACGGTCAGGCCGCTCTACCAGCACGTTAAAAGCACAACTCCTGACCGCCAGGGCAGAGCACGCTCGTCGTCTTGCAAATGCCCAAACGGAGCGTGAAAATGCCCAAACGGAGCGTGAACATGCCCAAGCGGAGCGTGAAAACGCCATCGCGGAGTTGGAACTGCAGGCGAAATTAGCCACTATCCAGGCTGACTCATTACATGGAGGATCCCACTACTCGGGGCACTCCCTCGGCTCCCGATCTCAACGAGTCGAAGACTGGTTAGCACATGCGTTCGTAGGTAATAAAGCGCGTTCATCTGTTGACAGGGGGGCAAACGAGGACCATGTCCCGACGTGTCCACTCCCCGCTTCTGCCTCGACGCGACCTACCATCACCTGTGCGCCACCGCGCCAGGCTACTGCTTACCCTCCCATGTATCCGGCCCCCGCCGGCACATCGAAGCACCCCTGTGTATGTACGCTCCCCGCGGACGCGTACTCATCAGTTGAGCCGGCTGAACACACATCACACGCACTAGGTTTAGGCACACTTGCTAAAGATAAAAATTGTTGCTACAAAAATAAAAATCATAGCCCTGATCTAGGTACATCATTTAATCAGCTGGTCGACGCAATTACAGGCACAGGGAAGAAGACAAAATAGATAGATATCACGAAGTTTGATGGTAACGTCTCGGATTGGTTTCACTTCAAGAAATCATACGAACAATCCAAGTCGTACTTTTCTCCTAGTGACAACATCACACGACTCGGCGCGGCGCTGCATGGCGTGGCCAGAGAGGCAGTCTCCATCAGACTGATAGCAACTGACGACCCGGAGCAGATTGTCGAAGCGCTAGAGACCAGGTTTGCTCAGCCGGAAGTCATCGTACTACATCAGATCTCCGTGGTAAAAGCACTTCCTAAATTAAGTATGTCCGAGTCTGCGCGAGAGCTGAACATTTTTGCTTGTCGCATCCGCAATTGCGTCGAAATAATCCGTTTGCTGAATCTGCTCGAGCACCTCGCTTCACCGGACCTCCTCAACATCATCATAGGCAAGTTATCCCCTCTCCTCAGTTCTAAATGGAGAGACTTTGCATCGCCAAGGGTCGGTTCTGGCAAATTTAAACTCGAAATTTTGGCCGATTTCCTCGAAATTGAGGCAAAATTACATATAAAATTCGATGTCATTGTACCAGAGCCGAAACTTGTCAAAAGTCAATGTCAACCCGTGAAAACCTCCAGAGATAAAATTTACACAATTGCGACAACGTCAAACTCGTCAAAGTTGGAAAGTTACGTATGCCAGTACTGTAAAAACGGTAAACATGAGGTTAGCGATTGTGAAGGTTTTAAAACGCTGTCTCTAGACGATCGGTGGCAATGGGTGATGGAGAACAAGGTCTGCCGTAGATGTCTAAGAAAAGGCTCGCACCAATACCGCCTCTGCAAGAAAAAGTGCGAGATTGCAGGCTGCCCGGTTGAGAAGCGGCATCACACCCTCTTGCATAGAGCCCGACCTGCGACGACAGCCCATGTTGACGTACACTCTGATGCGGGAATCGCCGAACCCAAGGTGCCAAAGCCAAGTAACTCGATAGATGAGCAGCGATCGGTCACCGTGGCCCACAACTTTGCTCCACCAAACTCATCCTGCCTTAAGCCACTACTAAAGGTTATAGCAGTCACTATTTCTGGACCCCTGGGAAGCGTTAACACGCATGCGTTACTTGACGATGGGAGTTTCGTAACTCTGTTGGACCAATCTGTGGCGGACTCGGTGGGAGCTAAGGGCCCTACGTGTAGACTGAATATTGACTGCATTAGCGGTTTGAGTACGCAGGCCGACGTAAGTTATGTTGACATCAAAGTAAAGGGTCGACATGGTGCGGACAGTTTTGAGATCAGAGCGCGATCCATTCCCAACCTGGGCATCAACAGGCAGTCCGCACGTTTAGACGACGTCACCAGGTATGATTATCTATCCGATTTAGTGGACGTCGTATGTTATGATGATGCAAAGCCCATGTTATTGATAGGTGCGGACAATTGGCACGTGTCACTCCCTTCTGCGGTCCGCCGCGGCACTCGTGATCAACCCGCAGCCGCTCGTACCGCGCTAGGGTGGGTCCTCTTCGGATATATTTCAGGAAGATCAAACACTGCCACATCCGTTAACCATATCTCCCTCGCTGTCGACGACAATTCATCGCTGGACAACCTCATCAAGGAATACTTTCGACTAGACTCTATAGGGATAACAAAGGTAGACCATCGTAGTGCTAGCGAACAACGTGCTTTAAATATTCTAGAAGAGACTACCAAGCACCTTGATTCTGACAGGTATGAAGCCGGCCTATTGTGGCGCGATAATATCACTAACGTCCCTAAAAGCCGTGACCTAGCCTTATCTAGGTTTACTAACTTTGAGCGCAAGATGGCTAAGGATAGTGCGTATGCCGATGCCTACAAGCAAAATATTCAAGGTATGATTAGCAAGGGATACGCTGAATTATGTTCGGGGACACCGTCCGGCCAGGTCCCGTGGTATCTGCCACACTTTGGAGTAGTCCACCCACACAAAAAAAAGCTGCGAGTTGTCCACGATGCAGCGGCGAAGTGCGCAGGTGTCAGCCTCAATTCGCTTCTGTTAACTGGACCCGATTTACCAGCCACTTCTTAGCATCGCCATGAGGTTTAGGGAAGGCTCTGTTGCCCTGACGGGAGATATTAGGGAGATGTTCCCGCAAATTAAAATTAGACCGGAGGATAGGGACTCCCAACGTTTTTTGTGGAGAGATAGTCCCGATATGCCGCTGCAGGAATTCCGAATGTCCTCCATGATATTCGGTGCAGCGTCCAGCCCGTGTACCGCGCTATGGGTGAAAAACAAAAACGCGAGTCAATTTCAATCACGATACCCCGATGCCGTGCGGTCTATCATCGAGGATCATTATATGGACGACTTTTTAGGTAGTTTTGACAGTATTAGCGAGGCCGCACAACGAGCCTTTGAAGTATGGTCCATACATAAAGCGGCCTGCTTCGAGATGCGTTCCCTCCCGACTTATGTGCGACAGACGCCATTGCTGAGGTGAGCTTAGGTCCGACGTTCCCATCACAAATTCGTGTACTAGGTCTTACGTGGAACGTTAGCGAGGACAAGCTTCATTTCGTCAAGACTCTTCCAAAGGTCCTTACTAAGTACACAAAACGTTCAGTCTTGTCCCTGTTGACGTCTATTTATGATCCCTCAGGTTTCTTAACTCCTGTTATTATGAAAGGCTGCGTGCTATTCCAGAAATCCTGGAAGTTGGGCATTGACTGGGATCAGACTCTGCCGGCTAACTTGATCGAAGATTGGAAAAGTTGGCTGCTCGAAATTCAAAATTTAAACAACAGTTCCATTCCCCGATGCTACTTTTGCGGCCCCGGGAGCATTAAGGATGCTCAACTTCATGTTTTTGCCGACGCCAGTGAACGCGCGTACGCTTGTGTGGCCTACTGGCGCTTCACGGGCGACGACGACAACGTATGTTTATCCCTGATAGGGGGAAAGGGTAGGCTGGCCCCTCTAAAACCTGTTTCAATCCCAAGATTGGAGCTCCAGGCCGCCCTGATTGCTTCGCGTTTCAGCGCCTATGTGGTTGAAGCGCACAGACGAAAACCCAATAAAGTTTTTGGACGGACTCGCTAACCGTTCTGAAGTGGCTCCGTAGCGACGCCTGCACATTTAAGGCCTTTGTCTCATTCCGGGTGGGAGAGATAGCTGAGACAACGAACATTCAGAGTTGGAAATACGTACCCACGGCTTTAAACGTGGCAGACGACGCTACGCGAGACATTCACAATTTCACAACCTCATCACGTTGGTTCACAGGTCCCACATTTCTTCTGTCTCCACCTTCTGACTGGCCTTGTGAACCGACGCGTACCGTCCCTCCGACGACCGAAGAACTGAAACAAGTCTCGGAGTCGGTGGGACTGATAGTTGATCAGCCGCGTCAGCTACCTTCACCGGTAGTTGCGGATCATCAACGATTAAGCGGTTGGGCTCGGTTGCTTCGTGCCACAGCGCGAACTCATCAGTGTTTAGACAAGTTTCGATCTTTTTTGCGCCCAAATCCCAAATTTACTCTAAATGCACTTCGAGATGATCGCAATCTTTTAACCCTTTCCGTTGAAGACCTTAACGTTGCAGAGGTCCATTTGTTTCGAAAAGTTCAACGAGATTCCTTCCCCGAGGATTTGACGCGCGTTACAACAGCACGTCCCGCTTCGGTTGATGGTAGGCTTCGGAACCTTTCACTTTCGCTCGGTGAAGACGGGCTCCTTCGTCTTTCTGGTCGCACTGCCGCCGCAGAGCAAGTAGAGTCACGCCCGATTGTCCTAAATGGCCGACATCCTATTGTCAAGCTTCTGATAAGCTCTTATCACGCCAGGTACGCCCACGGATATAATGAGCTAGTAGTTAATGAACTGCGCCAGAGGTTCTACGTACTTAGCCTCAGACCAGCCATTAGAAGAATTTCTCAGAGATGCCAGTTTTGCCGCAATCGGAAGGCTAAGCCAAACTCACCACCAGTGGGAGATTTGCCAGATGCCAGGTTGGCACATCACCAGCGCCCTTTCACCCACGTTGGGTTGGATTATTTTGCCCCCCTGAGCGTCTCTATTGGCAGACGCACCGCCAAAAGATGGATTGCACTTTTTACATGCATGACAGTGCGAGCCGTTCATTTGGAGATCGTGGAGAGCTTATCGTCCGACTCTGCCCTGATGGCACTCAGACGGTTCATTGCTAGAAGGGGATGCCCAACAAAGATTTACTCTGATAATGGGACCTCATTCGTCGGCGCGGCAAAGATGCTGCCGGAACTCTTCAATTTCTGCGCAAATAAGAGAATAGATTGGAGATTCATCCCCCCATCCGCACCGTTTATGGGGGGCTGTTGGGAACGATTAGTCCGCTCGGTGAAGAGTGCCATCTCCGTGACCCTTAAGGAAAGGACGCCTAAAGAGGAGGTATTAAACACCCTACTCCTGGAAGCGGAGTATATCATTAATTCAAGACCCCTGACACACGTCTCAGTGGAAGCTGACGCGGAGTACGCCCTGACTCCTTTCACCTTCTTAATTGGAAACCCAAGCGGCGAGCCTGAAATTAATATCTTCGATGACGCAGACTTATTCAGACGTGCTAACTGGCGAAAGGCGCAGAGGCTGGCAGACCACTTCTGGCAGCGTTTCGTACGAGAGTACCTGCCAACGCTCACGCCTAGAAGACGGTTGCAGGAGGTTCGTCCATTAACCGTGGGTGACCTAGTTTTCATTACGGACGGCACGCTGCCCAGGAACCAGTGGCCTCGAGGGCGAATCGCGGCAGTGCACCCGGGGAAGGACGGCATAGTAAGAGTGGTAGACGTCGCAACGAAAGGGGGCGTGCTGCGTAGACCCACTCGCAAAGTGGTGTTGCTGGTCGCCGGTCAGTAAATTGGTGCTTACACCGTCGGGGGCCATGTTGGCGACAAGCAACAAACCTTTTTATATACCTATTTGTTTCCTTTTTATTTTATTCTTTTATTGTTTTACAAAGAAAAAAAGTGTTCTGTCAGTTGTGCGAAAAAGATACGTCATTAAAAATTCTGTGATCTGTATAAAAACGTATTTTCATCTACAAGCCCTCCCTCATCCTCAACAATAGTATTGCTGACAGTTAAATTTGAGCTTGGATGTTTCTTATTTCAATCATGTAGTCTAATGCTAATGAATGACATTTTATTTTAATTATTTTATTTTTATTTCTAATGGATCAATTTTTATGAATGAAAATATATATATATTTTTTTTTTGCTTATGAATGTAATATTATGGACTAAGGTATCTGAAAATAAATTAATTATTATATTATTATAAGGTCCTGGGTTCGATTCCTGGATCAGGCTCGCCGGGGCGGAGGACATCTATTGAGGCTTTTCCACCACGGGAAAAAAACAAATGTGGTTAGGTTACGTACTAAATAGAAAAATACCTTTGTAATTATGAGTAATTTTACTTACAATAATAGAGTTCCTTTCCGAAATTAAAATAAGTCACTCCTCCTTTCTTTGTGCAGTCTTCAGCCAGAAACTTCATTAAATCGTAGAGATCTGCAGGTGTAGAAGAAAACAATATTATAGGAAGTGCCAAACACTTGCATTTTTTTTGAGATTGGTTATTCAAGTTAATTGAAAATTTAACTATACATTCATATAAAAATGGATAAGTATTTTCATTTGAAGAAGATGTGCAATCAAAGATACAAAAAGCCAGAGTCAATTGTAAGAAATCTCCAAAGGAAAGGTCAACAATCCTATTTGGCAACTCGGCTTGATACACTGGAAAATCATTGGACTTCATATCGCGAAACGCATAGAGTCATAGTTTCGGAATTTAAGCACAAGGAATTGGTTGTCTACATATTACACAACTGATGCATATGACGTAACTGAAGAACTATACACGGAATATAAAACGGAAATAAAGGATTGTTTGCTTAAATTTAAGATAGATTCTAAAACTGTTGCATTGCCTATTTCTAAGGTTAATGTGTCAAACTTTGATCAATTGTTAGATTACCCAAGATTTCCATTCCTACTTTAAGCGGCAAATACACCAAACTGACAAGTTTTCGTGATTTATTCATATCGTAAATACATACCAACAAAGCATTGGACGGCGTTCAACGACTATACTATCTCATAAGCAATAACATAAATATGGAAAATATTTAACAGGTGAAGCCGAGCAACTCCAATAATTACAAAGTCTGTTGGGATAAATTAGAACATCGCTATAATAATAAATTACACCTTGCTAATTGTATTTAAAACGTTTCGTGAATCAAAATAACATACAGTCAGAATCATCCAGTGCCACTGAAGAATTACTTGATACCGGAAAGTAATGTTTAAACGCCCTCATAAATTTAGATATTGGTATTTCTTTTTGGGATATTATTATAATTTACATTGTTAGTTTGAAACTTGATACTGAATCTAGAAAATTAAGGAAAGTTCAAATCTGTAAGTTCGATGACGAACTACCTAAAATAAGTTACTTGCAAGAATTCTTAGAGCAGCGATTCAGATCTCTTGAGTTTGTTGTCACTTCAAATTCGAAATGTGAGTTTTGTGATGAAGACCTTAAATTGATTAATTGCAAGAAGTTTGCAAGGGAAGACGTTGAAGCACGTCGTAAGTTTATCCAAACCAATAAGTTGTGTTTTAACTGTTTCGCTTCAAATCATTCGGTATTTTCATGTCACCTTTCAACCAATTGTCGTATTTGTATGAAGAGATACACTCTTTCCTTCGTCAGTAAGCAACCGATACATATAGTCGTTTTTTCCATGATATCCATATTCCCAAAGATCTGTTTATACAATTTCGCGCGCTCGTTTTCGTCCTTAATCCATATAGCTACAAACTTGCAATTGTGTATTCGTACGCGAACTAGCTTCTTAAGCACATCACAGCATCTATCTCTTTCGCACGTGTTGCCGGATGAGATAGCATGAATTTTAACCCCGCGCACAAAATAGTTCGTGCCGTCGACTAGGGCAACCTTAAGATTCGAATTTCAAGAATTAATGTCACTTATGTTTTGTTATTAAGTTGGCCTCAAACTAATAGATTGTGCTGTACCTTTTTTGGCATGCCGCTAAATGGCGGTCTTAAGATTTTCAGGGATTTCAGGGGTAATGAAATCCCTGTGTATTTTGTATATATCAAAAATAAATGTTTCCCGTACTGAGTACGGCGGCGTTTTCACTCCTCAGATTTTTTGGAAAATTTTACAAGGAGGTTCTATGTTCGACTCTATGTATGTTTTTTTTTCACCGACATATCCGTCAATTGTAGAGCGATTTTAGAAATTCTTTTGCTTAATAGAGTATGTTCTCGAATGGGAACAATTAAAATTTGGTGAAATCTGATGAAGAACTTTGCAGATGTTCCATAGAACTCTACAATGAAATTAAATGACGGTCAATCTCTCGGGATAGCTGCAATCGCATATCTGTTTATTGTTTACACCATTTCATAACATAATATCATGCCGGTATTCTCGAAAGGATTAAGCAGATGTATACAGTTCACCCTGGTACACTCTCATTCCACCGGCTATGTTCAAGTTTCATGTTATTCGGGTAATTGTAATAATTAGTGATAACTTATTATAGAACTTGAACATTATGCATTACATCTAAAAGGTGAAAAATTATAAACGTTTTTAACAAAAAGATACAACCAACTTCCCAAAACTAATTTCGGAAGTCGGTGTTCCTGTTTTCGTTTCTTAGTTTTGTAACACCAACTTCCGAAATTGAAGTTATTTTTCACTTTGTAGTGTTTTTTGTAAGCCGGTTGTATTTTTTTGTAAAAAAGTTATTTTTATTTTGATTATTTATTTAAACTTTATGCACAAGTACAAAGGCGGACTTAATGCCTCAGGCATATTATATTTAGTTGGTAGTTGTTTAATAAGGGCCTCATTTATAAATATATCTGAGTCGCCGAGTTGCCAGTTTGTCGATTTTTATGGGTTTCATTCCGGGGAGTGTGCGATGGCCCTTATCTGATCAACAAGAGAACCAAAGTACTTACTTGAGAAGTACCACAACAACTGGTACCCATGTCCGATAATCGGCAACTTTCCCGGAGCAGCTTGTGGTAGTGGATGCGAGCTGGACTTGAAACGACCATACTTCAACCACAGACATACGAAACACAAAATACAAACTAGTAACAATAAGATCAACATTGTACGACAGAAATCCAATTACGACTACTAGGTATCCTATGCGACAGCTAAATGTTTTCAGCGATTTAAGTTATTTCAAACGATAGGTACCTAAATTAATTATAATTAATTTAAATATTGTTTTCTATTCTATTCATTAATACATACAAATGTTTTACGTTTCGTATGGTGCCGGACGTAAAGAATTACACTATTCCATGTTTTCCTGTCGTAAGAGGCGACTAATGGACAAACCAGAGAAATGGGCAGCAGCAATCTCTGAGTATTTATAACAATCATACTGCGACCGCCAACCCGCCTGCCAAGCGTGGTGATTATGGCAACCCCTCCATGAATAGCACTAATAAAAACCGGCCAAGTGCGTGTCGAGCCACGCGCAGTTATAGGATTCCGTAGTTGCATAATAATGCGGACTAAGAAGAGAGTTTTTATAGTTACATGAACATTAAAACAGTTTCAGCGGCTCACAACGTCTAAAAACGGGGCCACATAGAACGATGGTAACTAAAGAAGGCGTTATAGAATCCAACTTCACAAGTGAAGTTAGAAAAAATATAAAGTTGTAATAAAGATTTATAACCAGCGTTTGTAATAAAGATTTATAACCAGCGTTACTTAATAATTTGAATACTGCGGATTGCCGTTACGGAAAAGAAATATTTTAGTATGAGTATTTTCAAACAACCTACTAAACTTCCAAAAAGTAAAATCTAATTATTCAATGATAGGAACAAACAACCAACGTTATTATGCTGCAATAAATAATCTATATGAAGGATGTAAATTGCAAAAGGAGCCGATACAAGCGCGCGTTAGAGCCACAGTGAATGGTATGGTTCGTTCCTGGATCCTCGCACGCACGCTCCTTGTTTCTTTCTCTATCGGAATTAAAAAAAAAAAAAAAACACTATTTCGTTTCCGAAACTTCTTCGCTACTCAATTTGTTATATAGTCGGGTCGTTATTGACTTTATAGATGGATATCGACAAAAGAAAATAAGTAATTTAATATTTCTATAAGATAATATTATAAAGAGGCCCGTCCGCCTCAATGAACATGATTAAATTACTAAATAATTTCAAAAATATTTAATTTATAAAAAAATATATAAGCCTAAGTATTGTATAGATAATTAATATATACACTTATATACATTAATTTGCTATTTAATTAATATGCTAATAAGTTGTAAATAATATATTTTATTCAATGTTATAAGCCTTAAAATAAAATAACAATATTTTTTCGAATTAAGAAATCGGGTATCTATCGATATCGATAATTTGATTTAAAATGCAATGTGTTATCTGCACTGATATGAACATGGTTGAGTAGTAGTAAATATCAACCTGTGACATGAATGTCAACCTTGCTAAATTTATCATTGCGACCACTGAGAATACCGCCATCTAAGGTTGGGTATCGGCATTTGCGTGACAATTGAATCTAGTTTGACTTTAGATTACAAAACGTCGAAATCTGACACAAAATAGACTACCCCGCACGCATGCGCCGTACGGACCGGTACTGCCAACGACTCCGCCCACTCCAATGCGTTATTCGAGCTTAAACATGATTAATTTGGAAATCATTATTATTAAGGATGTTATGATTTTATTTTTGTATATTTTTACAGGGTTCAAAAGCACATATTAACTATCTGTTTAACACAACTAAAAACGTTGTTTTAGTATTTTTTTATTGGCATTTATACAAAATTATTACTGATTGAAGTACATTTTATCGTCGACTGTTACTCGTAAACTTGTAAAGCCTACTTAGCTGTGATAGTTTTCCTTTTAATTCCGTTATACATATATACTATTGCCGTGATTTTTCACATCACCTAAAGCAGCCATTTGGCTGGCAGGGTTACATGACTCTAAAAAAATATGCAATTTAAAGCTTAATTTTACGCAAACGTATTTCTTAATTGAAAAATGGTTAAAACAGACCCGTAATATTTTGGAATGGCCTATCCCACGATACCCGCACGATGGCATAGATGAGAAAAAAAGGATACATCCCCACTTTACGTTTTTTAAAGATTTTATTTTACCACTTTGTCGGCATTATTAATATGTATATCCCTGCCAAATTATAGCTTTCTTGTACTAAGAGTCTCTGAGCTAAGCTGCGGACGGACAGACAGACATAGCGAAACTATGAGGGTTCTTTGTTTACTTCGGAACCCTAAAAATGGCCCCTAGTGCCCGGCAGCCTACCTAACTTCGACTAAGGTAGCGGTTGAGGTTACGGCATGGCAAGGGCTGCTAAGAATCTCCGGACGAGATCCGGCTACCCCAACAAACACTGACGACTGCAACAAAACGCGCACACTTCGTAACGATGAGAAGATCACCGACCTCGATGAGGAATTGAGTACATTATGATATTAGAGTATTGTGAGGTTATCTGAAGTCCGAAGAGAGGGGATAATCCCCAAATCTAGTAACTTGCTCTATTTCCGAGAGGATGAACGGCAGTCCCAGGGTGGTGTTGGGTTTATCGTCCACAGATCCCTTGTAAATAGCGTGGTGAAGATCGAGAGTGTGTCGACCAGGGTGGCCTACCTTGTACTCAGAATATCCTCTAGATATTCGCTGAAGGTCGTACAGATCTACGCCCTGAGCTCGACACACCCCGACGACGAGGTGGAGACCATGTATGAGTATATTTCTAGAGCTATGCATGGTTACAAAACTCACTTCACCGTTGTCATGGGGGACTTCACCGCGAAACTGGGAAAACGAGACGATGATAAGTTGCAAGTGGGGCAATTTGGAGTTGGACGACGGAACCACCGTGGTGCGGCTACTGGCCAGTTTTGTGGAGAAAAAGGGCCTCTATATGATGAACTTCGTCTTTAGAAGGCATGAACACAGGAAGTGGAACTGGCAGAGCCCCGATGGTGCAACAAAAATGAGATTGAATTCATCATGTCAACCAAGAAGCAAATGTTCAATGATGTCACTGTGATCATCTCGGTTAGAAACCGGGCGCAATCACCGCATGGTAAGAGGCACATTGAACATTAATATTAAGCTTGAAAGGTCTCGCCTGATGAAGTCCACGCTCCGTCCAGAACAGATCCAGGTCCAAAACCGCGAGAGTTTTCAGCTCGAACTCCAGAATCGTTACGAGTGCCAAGGGAGCACCGTGGACGAATATAGCGATGGGTTCGTGGAAGCTGTCCATATGGTCGGGTCTAAGTTTTTCAAGACCCGTCGTACAGATAGAAACAAAAACCTCTCTGATTCTACTCTCAAGGTTATGAAGGAAAGGCGTGAGATGATCCTGCAGTCTGCAGATGAGGCGTGCAAATACCGGCAGCTCAATAGACATATTTCTAAATCCTTGAAAAGAGACTTCCGCCGTTTTAATCCCGAGTGTATTAAAGACGCAATTGAGCGAAATAAAGGCTCTAAGGTGTATTCAAGGGATCTGGCTATTGGACAGAGCCAGCTCACGAAACTGAAGACCGACAATGGCGGGCTCGTGTCCGCCAATCCAGAACTTTTGAGGCAGATCGAGACTTTCTATGGGCCGACCCAAGAGCTAGATTGACCCGACACTATACCGAAGATATCCCGGACGTCAGCCTGTTCGAGGTAAGGATTCAGAAGCACAGGCGTCGTGCAGGGGTGTGGTGGTGCTCTTCTTCAAGAAGGCTGACAATGCCCGGCTGAAGAACTATAGACCCATCTCACTTCTCAGCCATGTCTACAAGTTGTTTTCAAGAGTCATCACGAATCGTCTCGCGAGCAGGTTTGATATCCAGATATCCAGATATCCAGCCTGAGCCGGATTCCGAAAAGGCTTTAGCTCCATAGACAACATACATACGCTGCGGCAGGATATACAAAAGACCGAATAGTATAACCTGCCTCTCTGTTCAGCGTTTGTGGACTACGAGAAAGCCTTCGATTCGATCGAGACTTGAGCTGTACTGCAGTCTCTCCAACGTGACGGTGCCAAATTGACTACAAAGGTAGTGTAGTGTTTATACAAAAACGCCACCATGTCATTCCGTCTTCAGGATCAGACCTCGAAACCAATCCTTCTCCAGCGCGGCGTGAGACAGGGAGACGTAATTTCTCTGAAACTGTTCACTGCTGCGCTGGAGGATGTCTTTAAGGTTCTGGACTGGAGGAGGCTAGGCATCAACGTTAATGGCGAGTACATCACTCACCTTCGGTTTGCCAACGATATAGAGGTCATGGCTGAGACCATGGAGAGCCTCAGTACAATGCTCGATGACCTCAGTAGAGCTTCCAAAAGAATGGGTCTTAAAATGAACATGGACAAAACCAAGGTCAATGGTCCTGCATTCAAAGTCAAATGTGTTTATTTCAAGTAGGCCATTAAGCGGCACTTTTGAACGTTAAAATTTACAAGTAATAAAAATTGATTCTACCGTGCAATCGGAAACGTATCTTGTTATGGAGAAGAACGCACAAGAAATTCCGTAATTACTCTTTTAAAAAAAAATAGATATTACAATATTTACATAAGAACATACATTAATAAATTCATATACGTGAGGACGATGCACCCAGCACTACTATACTACATATAGGTATAAAGAATAACAAGCACTAACAGGTAAATTCCTTCACTTGATAAATAGGAACATGGTTCTCACTTACTTACAAATATTGCAAACATAGGTAAATTAATTCAATAACAACGGAACAGTGTGCGAGTAAATTTTTTTTAAACAAAAAGACAAGACAAATAAATAAAAATAAAGCGTTACTATAATTTTGAATATAATACAAATTAACCAGTTTGACTTTGTCCACACTAAAGATTGGCTTATGGAGCAGGACCAGCATGTTTCCAAGCATTCTTATCTTGAATATAATCATCTAATTTGTAATAATTATGCTTGTTTACAAAGTGTGCTTTTAACTATTGTTTTCAATTTTCTTTCATTTAGTTTTAATATCTTACAAGGTATTTTGTTATAGAATTTAACACAGTACCCCATAAAAGATGTGTGTTCTTAAGCTAATCGATAAGATATTTCTAGTATTACAAATGTGTCTATCACTAACTTTACTAATGAGATTTATATTTTTCCTTACATCAATACATTTAATAAATCTGTAGAAAAGTCGTTTTTATACATCGAAAATATTTTCAAAAAAATTAGCAAGGGTGTTAAAGGAGAACCAACAGAACCCATTTCCAGCATTTTTGGAATTTTAATCTGTTTATATGTGCACGCATCACGTAAAATGTACGAAACCAATGTAGATAACTTATATACATAATTATTGTGCGTAACTTGAAGTGAAGTGTTACTTAGTTTTTGTTTTATCGCAATCGGTTTGCTACCCATCTAAAGTTAGATGAATTAAAAGTGTTCAAGAAGTAAAATATCGCAACATACGCAATACAGATACTCGGACTGTTGAACTCCATATTCGATAGATGGCGTTGTGCATTTCGCGTCATTTTATGAATGGCGGTGTTAAGATTTACCGCGGAAGAAAGAATATAAAAAAAGCCGGTCAAGTGTGAGTCGGACTCGCGCACGAAGGGTTCCGTACCATTATTGCAAAAAACGGTAAAAAAAATCGCGTTTGTTGTATGGGAGCCCCACTTAAACATTTATTTTATTCTGTTTTCAGTATTTGTTGTTATAGCGGCAACAGAAATACATCATCTGTGAAACTTTCAACTGTCTAGCTATCACGGTTCATGAGATACAGCCTGGTGACAGACGGACAGGCAGATGGACCGCGGCGTCTTAATAATAGGTTCCCGTATTTACCCTTTGGGTACGGAACCCTAAAAATTGGTAGGTAGTTAGGGTCCCTAAAACACACCCGCCGCGCCCCCGTGCAGGGACGCAGCGAACCAGGGGGGGTCGAATCAACGATATACCTTCAAGGGCTATTTCAAGTGTGGCTTAAGTAAAAATTATAATTATTATTCCATTTATTTATTATGTTTACATATTTTTACATTTTTTAAATATTATTTTATAAAAAATAAAATTAAAAAAAACATTTAAAAATACAAAAATAGTAGCCCACCGGTTAAATATTTTTTTATTTGTGATGGGTTTGCTCTTGACTCTAGTCTAAGTCATAGGTGACAGAGACGAAGTCGACGATGGAGTGATCTTACTCAGAAGAAGCCTGTTCACTCTAACTTTGAAGAGATTCGAGTTGAATGTGTTCGGAAACACCGGAATCGGGAACAGGGTCCAAGCTACCGGTGGTCAGGGCTCCTGAGAGAGGAACTTCCTAACTTTACGCGCCGTGTCCAGGAGTACCGCTTTCTGGATCAAGCCCTTGATCCAGCTGCCCAACGAGGGACTCCTCAGATGTTCGTCGAGGCTCTTGGCTATAACGCCATTGGCCGTCACGACTATCGGCACAATGACTGCTGTATTCACATCCCACATGTCGACAACCTCGCGAAATAGATCAAGATCCTTGCTTTTCTTATCTCTCTCAGCCTTCACGAGGTTCTCGTCATGGGGGACCGCTATATCAACAATCATTGCGCGACGCTTAAGTCGGTCTATCACCACTATGTCAGGCTTATTTGCAACAATAGTTCTGTCAGTGATGATAGACCGATCCCAATACAACGCGACATTGCCATTTTCGAAAACTGGGTCGGCCACATACTTATAGTAAGGCACTTCCGACTCTACAAGATTGTATTTAAGAGCAATAGTTGCTGATGGATAATCCTGGCTCTCCGTAAGCCAGACTAGAACAACCGGAGATAATGTGACGGATTGATTCCTCCAGCAGGTGACATGTTCGACAGATGTCAACCGTGCCGTCTTTCACAATGTATTGTATGCATGATAACTTCGTCCATAATCGCAAAGACAAAACCTTCGGTTTCACCGAAAATATCAACAAATCGCAGCCAGGCCACAGACGCTATAAGATCTACATCGGGCCCATGTAGGACCCGGTAGAAACGTCCATGAAGCTCCTTGCTCTGCCATAGCTCCCTGCGGTCATTAGTATCTAATACTATAGGTTTGCGCCAGTTCTCGTTAGCCAAGGAGAGCGGGGTAAGGCCCTTGTCCATCGCTACTACATCTCGATGCATACCCACGTCAGCGGCCTGGAAGTATTCCCTGAGACTGCATACCTCGCGATTGTGCAGGGTCTTAGTATTTAAAAACCCACGACCTCCGCACTTCCGCGGGATATACAGTCTCATAACCGATGACCGTGGGTGATGTGTGTGACGATTTGTGGTAAGCAATGTGCGGACTCTCCTATCCAGGGCGTCAAGTTCTGTCTGAGTCCATTTGAGTATGCCGAAAGAATACATCAAGACCGGCATGACCCAGCCGTTGAAGGCGTGCACCTTATTACCGCCCGATAAAAGACTATTTAGTACTCTTTTCAGGCGGCCAAAGAAGTGCTCCTTCAACGACTGTTTCACGTCAGTAGCATTGATGCCTAGTGCTTCCGACATACCCAAATACTTGTAAGTTTCGGGATGGGAATCCGAGAGTTGTATTCCCACGGATTCCATTATCTCCCCTCGCTTTACATGCATGACTGCACATTTGTCCACACCAAATTCCATCCAGATGGCGTCACTGAAGGTTTCTGATACCTTCAGTAGCTTCATCAGTTGCAAGTTGTTGGGGGCAAAGAGCTTCAGATCATCCATGTAAAGGAGGTGTGATATGACCTGACCACCTCTCCTCAACCGATAGCCCAGGCCTGAACCCTTCAGCAGTGTAGTGAGAGGGTTCAGGGCTAAACAAAACCACAGAGGACTCAGACTGTCGCCCTGAAATATTCCACGCTCGATCTTTATAGGTTCGCTGTTTTCCTGAATCAGTCAACATCCTGGATAGTGAAGGACTGTCCTCCACTGCCCCATACATGACGTCAGGAAGGCGTGCAGAGTTGTATCAATTTTATACAACTCCAGCACCCTCACGAGCCATGTATGTGGCACTGAGTCATAGGCCTTCTTGTAATCTATCCAACATGTCGCCAGATCCTTGCGGGAACGGTGAACCTGTTGGCTAATGGCAATGTCTATGAGGAGCAGCTCCTTAGTACCGCGGGACCCGTTCCATTCTGAGAAGCAGACATGATGGCGTTATTGTCAATATGTTGATTAATTCTCGCTCTCAGAAAGAATATTTTTTAGGATCCGCAGTACTACCTGATTTGTGGAGCAGGTAGATTATTCCTGTCGTTAGGAACTGGGGCAGCGATCCTGACTCTAAGGCAGACTGGAACCGAGTTGCCAAATGAGCGTGCGACCTTTGGAACCATTTATTCCAAAAGTTGTGCAGTCCGTCCGGCCCTGGAGATTTCCAGTTAGGCAACGGACGGACTGCACGAGCCACATCTTGGGGGCTGATGGTAATTGCCCCCATTTGTAGTATCTGATCGCACGCTTGTTCGACCTCCCGAGTCCAGTCACCCTCGGTGTGACTGACAGGCACCGACCAGATATTGCGCCAGAACGAACACGTCATCATCTGGAAGACGCGTATCAATCACATCTTGGTTGGATCGCTCCCAAGCTCTATAAACCCACCTTTCGTTGTTCTAGAATGTATGATTCTGTGTGTATCGCCCCACTCGCCGCTTGTACCGACGAATACGGTATGCCCATGCATAGATCTTCTGCTTCAGGAAATCGATACGCTCTGTGACGCGGGACAGATAATCTCGAGAACTGATATCAGTCCCCGAGAAAGCCCGCCTCACAAAGCGCATCACTCTAGGGCGAGTGTTGCCATCCCTGAAGCAGATAAGCTTGCCGATGAGTGCTCTAGCCTCACCGATACAACGCTCAATCCTGGACTGCCAAGCTGGTACAGCTGGTCGCGTAGTTCTGTAAATTTTTGGGAATTTGACGTTAGCTACACGACATGCCGCAGCAGCCGCACAGTCCAGTATTGAGTGGGTACACAGTCCGCACAGTCCAGTCTTATTAAATACATATGTAGACATTATTTAAATTTAGTTTTATGTAGATATTACGGTGATATTATTCGGCTTGATAAATAAATTCTAAAAAATTCAAAAAGAGCGAAGAAAATTTGAATGTCACACTCTTGACAAGTCAGGCCACAGATTATTATTAAATTATTATTCCTTTATTTATCTTCTTTCTTATTTAGTACATTTTTAAATATTTATCAAAAAAAAACTTAAAAACATTTAAAAATATAAAAAATAGAGGCCAACCGGTATCGGGAACAGGGTCCAAGCTACCGGTGGTTAGGGCTCCAGAGACAGGAACCTCCTCACAATGCGAGCCGTATCGAGGAGTACTGCCTTCTGTATCAGACCCTTGATCCAACCGCCCAATGACAGCCTCGACAGATGGTCGTCGAGGCTCTTGGCCATCAGGCCCGTGGCCGTAACGACAATCGGCACAATGATCGCCGAGTCCACATTCCACATGTCGACAACCTCGTGTGCTAAGTCGAGATACTTGATTTGTTTCTTTTTCTCAGCTTTCACGAGGTTCTCGTCATGCGGGATGGTGACATCGATTATCATTGTGCGGCGCGCTAATCGGTCTATCACCACTATATCCGGCTTATTGGCAACAATAGTCCTATCAGTGATGATAGACCGATCCCAGTACAACGTGACATGGTCATTTTCGAGAACTGGGTCGGGCACATACTTGTAATACGGTACCTCCGATTCCACTAGATTGTACTTCAATGCAAGTTGCTGGTGAATAATCCTGGCCACTTGGTTATGCCTGTGTAAGTACTCGCCGTTAGCCAGACGAGAACAACCAGAGATAATATGTCTGATGGATTCACCCGGACGGTGGCATGCCCGACTTATGTCAACCGTGCCGTCCCTCATTATATGTCTCCGGTAGTTATTCGTCAGGATAACTTCGTCCATAATTGCACAGACAAAGCCTTCAGTTTCCCCGAAAAGGTCGCCGAAACGTAGCCAGGATACGGACGCTGGGAAATCTACATCGGGCCCATGGAGAGCCCGATAGAAGCGCCCGTGTAGCTCCTTGCCTTGCCATACCTCTTTGCGTTCATCGGTCGATAGTATTACAGGCTTGCGCCAGTTCTCTTTAGCCATGGACAACGGGGTGAGACACTTGTCCACTGCGACCACATCCCGGTGCATACCCACTTCAGCTTTTAAAAAGTATTCTCTGAGGCTGCACACCTCGCGGTTGTGAAGAGTCTTGGCGTTTAAAAAGCCTCGACCCCCACATTTCCGCGGGATGTACAGTCTCATCACCGATGATCGTGGGTGATGCATCCGGTTTGCGGTCAGCAGTGTCCGGACCCTCCTATCGAGGGCGTCGAGCTCGGTCTGAATCCATTTAAGTATGCCGAAAGAGTACATCAAAACTGGCATGACCCAACTGTTGAAGGCGCGCACCTTATTTCCGCCCGACAAAAGGCTATTTAATACCTTTTTCAGGCGGCCAAAGAAACGTTCCTTCAGCAGTTGCTTCATGTCAGTACTATTGATGCCCAACGCTTCCGACATACCCAAATACTTGTAAGTTTCGGTCGAGGAGAGGTGTCTAAGGTGTATGGAATCAGAGAGTTTAATTCCCTCGGATTCCATAATCTCCCCTCGCTTTACATGCATGACTGCACATTTGTCCACACCAAATTCCATCCTGATGGAATTTATTGGGGGTAAAGAGTTTCAGATCATCCATGTAAAGGAGGTGAGATATGACCTGACCACCTCTTCTCAACCGATAGCCTAGTCCTGAATCTTCCAGCAGTGTACTTAGAGGATTCAGGGCTAAGCAGAACCAAAATGGACTCAAACTGTCGCCCTGGAATATCCCCCGCTTAATCCACACAGGCTCATCATCCCCTTGAATCGGTCGACATCCTGGATATCGAAGGACTGTCTTCCATTGCCCCATACATGACTCAAGGAAGGTGCATAGAGTTGCATCTATTTTGTACAACTCCAGAACCCTCATGAGCCATGTATGTGGCACAGAGTCGTAGGCCTTCTTGTAGTCTATCCAGCACGTCGACAGATCCTTGCGGGAACGACGAACCTGCTGGCTTATGGCCATGTCAATGAGGAGTAGCTCCTTAGTGCCGCGGGACCCATTCCTACATCCATTCTGAGAGGTAGACATTATTGAGTTGACTTCAATGTGTTTATCAATTTTTGCTCTCAGGATGGATGTAAGAAGTTTATAAACCGTTGATAAGCAAGTAATTGGTCTATAATTCTTGGGTTCCGCGGGACTACCTGTCTTATGGAGCAGGTGGGTAACACCTGTTGTTAAAAACTGCGGAAGCGACCCAGACTCTAAACATGACTGGAATTGAGATGCCAGAAACGCGTGAGAGCTGCTATACCATTTTAGCCAGAAGTTATGCAGTCCGTCCGGACCTGGAGACTTCCAGTTCGGTAGCGGACGAACTGCTTTGGCTACATCCGATGGACTAATGATGACTTTTTCCATTTCTGGTATAGCTTCACACACGCGCTCGACATCACGAATCCAGCCACCCTCAGTGTGACAGACGGGTACCGACCAGATGCTTCGCCAGAATGTACTCGTGGCGACATCATCAGGGCGGCACACGTCAGTCACATTTTGTTCAGGTCGCTCCCAAGTTCTGTATACCCACCTTTCATCACTCTGGAACATGCGGTTCTGCGAGTACCGGTCAACCCGCCGCTTATACCGCCGAATACGGCTGGCCCATGCACAAACTTTCTGCTTCAGGAAGTCGATGCGCTCCGTGACACGGGACATGTATTCTCGAGGACTGATTCCAGTCCCCAAAAATGCCCGCCTCACGAAGCGCATCACACGTGGTCGTGTATTGCCCTCCCTGAAACAGGATAGTTTGCCGATGAGTACCCTGGCCCCATCGATACACCGTTCGATCCTACACTGCCAGGCTGGCACGGCAGGCCTCGGCCGAATAGCCTCGTTTGGGAACTTTACTTTGCCAAACGACATGCCGTAACAGCCCCGCAATACAGGATTGAGTGCGTATCAACAAGGTTCTCGCTGCTTTCAAAGATGTTCTTAAGCAGCGAGTCCAAGGCACACACCAGCGCCCTATTCTTCTTGTGCATAGGCAACCGTGGTAATCGGGGCCTAAGTTCAGTCGGTGTTGACCTATACTCGCGAAGCTCATCCTCCAGTGCGCTCCTCAATCTATCGTTGCGCTGGCTACTTACTGTGGCAACCCTATCATCTGCCTCATCGTTAACAAGATTGGACCGCAGCGGGATCACAATAGTGGCTGGCGGTGCCGCGGTCTGTGTCGGGGTTGAGACGATTTGGTTGCTCAGCACTTCTGAGCGCAGCCTATCAAGTGCGGCGTCATCCAACCTGTGATTACGCTGGATGACCCCCACCTGATCCGACAATCGTTGGGCCGAGACGATTACGGTTGGCTCTAGGTCCCGAAACAGAGACAGCATCCTAACACGGTACGCAGTGAGGTTAGTTCCCCCCTGTGTAGACCCGTAATATGCGCGCATGACGATCTCATTCATACCTTGAGTCCATCTCATGCGCTGCACACAACCACCGGCAGCGGGGACCCGGCTCGGGGCCGGTTGGCCCCTAGATCCCAAGCTCCTCGGTGGCCGGCCTCTCCCCTGCCGACGTACAGGTGTTGGCGACGTCGGCGGGGAAAAATACTCGTCGCTCGAGCTCGACGCAACTGCAGCCGCCGATGACACTGGTGATCCGAGGTCCGGCGGCGGCGAGGCGGAGCTGAGCGGCGAGTCCGGGGGTGGATGGCGTGCGCGACAGGCAGCTGCTCTCGTCAACATTATTTATCTATTCCCTTACACTTTTCCATTGTATAAATCGTTTAGTTGACGTCTGTCAGTGACGACGTCAACCGGTTTTATTGAAATTTTCTGAAATTTTATTGGATTTATTGTGGATTTATCAAACTGTATGTTGTAAAAGGGTATTTTATATCTGGTTTCTGCTGCTGTATAATTTGTCTAAGTACGATGGTTCTATGAATTTGTAAGAATTAAATAAACAGTGCAGGAAAAATTTTGACATGTTGACATTTTAGAGTTGCCAGTTGACAAATTATTATTATTATTATAGTCCTAATGCACGAGACTAAAAAAATACGTTATGAGATTTTAGGTCTCTAATCATGCTACTAATGTCAATAATGGCGTTGACGTGCGTGCAATGTGGTCCGTAATTTCGCTGCCGCTATTGCCCGTCTGAATAGCCTAATGATAATCGTAATGGCCTACTACATTTAAGGTTGCGAGTCCGAGTCCCACCTAAGGATAGGTATTTTTTAACCGACTTTTTCAAAAAGCACCTCCTTTTTGACAATAGGTTTTTTTTTCCCGACTTCTCCATCAATTGTGGACCGATTTTGAAAATTCTTTTTTATTTGAAAGAGTATGTCCCCATATTGATCCCATTTTAATTTGGTGAAGACCTGATGAAGAACTTCAGAGATAATTATACAATAGAACTCTTCAATAAATGACGGGAAATCTCTCGGGATTGCTGCAATCGCATGTCTGTTTATTGTTTATACCAGTTTATAACATCACGCTAGTACGCTCTAAAGGTGTACGCAGATGTGTACAGTTCACTTTGGTACACCCTCATTTCACCGGTTATGTTCAAGTTTCATGATATTTGGGTAATCAATTTTGGCATTATAGGTACCTTACTAAAGAACTTGCCTATTAGGTACAACTAAAAAGTGAGAAACATAAAAAATATAATTCAAATAAATACTACCGACTTCCAAATAAAAAACACTACAAAGTGAAAACGTCCAGAAAGAAAAATATTGGTACTAACCAAAGACACCGACCTCCAAAAAGAAAGTAATTTTTCACTTTGTAGTGTTTTTATTTGGAAAGTCGGTAGTATTTTTTGAAAAAAACTTTTCGTTCATGTTTTCGTTTCGGTGTGGTGTTCTGGAGTGCTACTAGATTTCGGGGAGTGTGCGATGGAATTGCATGATTTAATTCCACCCAGCCCGTTCCATCATCGGACTACCAGACGTACGGCGATGCGTCATCGATATATGGTGGACATCCCACCCATACGCACTAAACGTTTTGGGAATACTTTTATTATGCGTACAGCTAAGGAGTGGAATTCCCTGCCGGAGTCTGTGTTTCCCGATAGCTACAATCTAGGGGTCTTTAAGTCAAGAGTGAATAGGTTACTTCTAGGCAAGCGTGCTCCACCATCGACCACATCATCGCTTACTATCAGGTGAGATAGTGGTCAAGCGCGAGCCTATAATAGATAAAAAAAAAAAATTTATGGCGCACAGCAAATATTTCCTTACTTTTTTGTATGAATTCGATATTCTTCTCTCTAGAGTAAGTATATATACAGCTAAGTAGGTAAGTAGGGTAGGTACAGGTAGGTAGGTAAGTAGGGTAGGTACAGGTAGGTAGGTAAGTAGGGTAGGATAGGCAGTTAACGGTAGTGAAGCCGCGGACACAGCTAGTACATAGTATTTCCATAAATTAATTGGCCTGAAACTGACATAATATTTATCTTTTTAAATGATTGTGATAACAATTCGTCACACTAGCTATCTCGTCGCTATCTCTAATAGGTCTCTTTCACTAACACGGCACTTTCTTCATGTAGTCAGTTTCATAACTCGTCTCAAGCCGTATTTTAAATTACGTTCGCGATCCGTGCAAACACAAACAAATACACGGGCGATTCACAGTACCACTGTGAATCGCCCGTGCGTTTGTGTATATATTTCGCGCGCAGCGAAGTATTTTTGTCGGGAACGTGTTTAGCAGTCTGCTGGGAATCCCGGTCCAGACCACATCGGTTGTCCCTTATTATATATATATTTTCCCCCTATAACCCCCGACCGGACACTGGATTACTGAGACCAGGAGACCACCACGGGGACAAAATTGTAGGTTGTAGGTTTAAGTTGTGTATGCTTGTAGGATTGTAGGACTATCACTTTCCAATTATACGAGCCACCTAGCGTTTCAGCATCGGACTACCAGACGTACGGCGATGCGCCATCGATACATGGTGGACATGCCACCCATACGCACAAAACGTAGGCAAGCGTGTTTTACCCTCGACCACATCATCGCTTTACATCAGGTGAGATAGTGGTCAAGCGCGAGCCTAAAGGATAATAAAAAATAAAAATAAAGAATCGGTATCCCAAAAAACAAACACCTTGTTACCGCACCCGCTTATCGCAGTTTCGCGGATATAGACATTGCTCATGGGCCCTAGTGTTGCCTTTTGGCTTTTGATCCGCAGGCCTGTATTCACAACTACTATCAGAGTTTCAGAGCGCGATTGGTTCGTAGTCGGGTTTTTTTTTAACTATTTTTTTAAATCATATTTAAACAAAAAAAAAATCTCACTTTCCTGCAGCAGCATATTAAAATTGTTCTATTCTGCAGCTTTGGAGTTTCTTTCCAATTTATTTGGAGCAAAGTAGTTGGTGTCTTTAGTACCCCTTTTTTTTCTTTTTTCGTTTTACAACACCGACTGCCGAAACGAATGTTATTTTTGCACTTTATAGTGTGAAAGAGTTTTTATTTCTCTCTTTTTAGTTTTAGTACACCGTCATTATAAAAGTACGCAAGTTCTTATATAGTAAGGTACTTAAAGGATTGACAAAATACCTTTATTAACTCAATTTACACATTCGTGCTGTTTCTCGTTTAGGAGTTCTGTTGTATGTTAGATATCTTGAAAACTGCTGAATCGATTTCGATGAAACTTGTACTGTTCCCCAAGTTGAGAGATACTTAATCCAATTTTAAAAAAATGATTGTGATCCAATCACTAGTTTCGGAGAAATGCGTGGACAAACATACTTACATACACTTTGACACACATGTTTAAAATTAGAAGCCCATTTAAAGTAACATATTGTGCAATTCCAACTATATTACGCATCGAATTTCTAACCTCCTTTTTTTGAAGTCGGTCTAAAGGAGCATTTACTTCTCGTTTAGCAATCGTCCCTCAGAATACCTAGTTATGAATAATTTATCCGGGTCGCGGGTAACGCCGGGAAATAATTTTTGTCTCCGCGAAGATTCAGTTTTATTGCTCAACCTTTTTTAACAAAACAGACGACGATGGCTGAGCGTTCATACGGCTGTGATAAAAATACACAAATTCCATGAAGATTTTTATGAAGCATTGTTGATACAAGGAAGGTTCTGTGGATGGATAGAGGTGATTTTTTCATCGATTTTCTGGTGTGATCTGTTTTTGATGACGGTGTGTACATTTTCTTAACTTTTCAGTAAATTCAATATTCTGGTGAGTCTTATATATAATTCTAGGTGCTGTTATAGGACAACATAGATTTGCTGTATCGGTTTTGTACTTATTTATCATCATCAGCCTAAAGCAATCCACAGCTGGACATAGGTCTCTCCAATTGTACGCTATTTGCAGCGATTTTCGTTGACATATCAGGGCCGTGCCCGGGACGTGACAGGGCCGGGCCCAGGCATTGAAGCTTCGTCACTGGCCCGTGTACGGCCCGTGCACGGACGTGTGTGAACCAGTTCATATAAAATGTACACAACGATATATTTTTAACCCCTGACAGGCACGGTCCGTCCTCGTCCCGAGCACGACCCTGATATGTGTGGATAGACCTTTATCCAGCTGCTACCAGCCACCCTGCGAAGAACGTCGCTCCACTTAGTCTGAGGGAGCCCTACCTTACGTTTACAGTTCGCGGTCTCCACTTTTGAATACCCCAACGGCCATTGATTCTATGGCTAATATGGCCGGCCCATTGCCACTTCAGCTTGCTTATTCTGTGAGCTATGTCGACTACCACTTCTATATAACTCTACTATAACTTTGGTTATCTATCGGATCAATCGTTTTGGATGCGATTCCTTAGAGGGACTCCAAGCATAGCCCTTTCCATAGCTCAGTGTGATGAAAACTCACAAATGCCATGGGGATTTTTATGACGCATTGTTGATGAAGCAAGGGCTCTGTTGATGGATCGAGGGGATGTTTTAATCAGTTTTCTATTTTGGACTGTTTTTGATGATAGTGTGCATATTTTCATAAGATTTTCTGTTTTTCAGCTTGTTACTCTGCAGGCTAAGATGATCTGTTTCAGTCTCGTACGTCTTTTTTTTAAGAAGGCACCCTGATTGTTAGCTAAATTTGCTAAGAAATAATATCTGTAAATAGCGATTTGGTCTATCTGCGGTTTAGAAATTCTGCGACCACTGCACTTTTTGTGAATGGAATATTCTGCGTCTACAGGAAAATTGCAGTTGTTAAATCAGTCCCTTCATGAATAGAATAGAATTTGATTTGCATCGAATGTAGGTCAGTACTTTCAAAGTAAGGCACTGCCCCACAAATAAATCAAGAGTTCGGTTTCAGGTTTGGAATGCAGAAAATACTAAGTTAAAAAAATCAAGTGAGAAGCAAATGCGAATCAAATATCTGTTTTAAATAAAGGTATCTATAAACCTAATTATTCTATTACGCCAGTAGCCCAGAAGCAAACTATTATATTACACGGAATACGGCTATCAATGCCATAAATTAAAACTCAAATTCCGAAACAACAAACGTTCGTGCCCACTTCGTGACACTTCGGCTCAAGATAGGAATGAGAATCAAATCTATTGTACCCTCAATTTATTCATGATACGTCACTTGCAAAACCTTTTAAACAAAGGCTCTTAACAGCCATTAATTATAAGGCCCTTAGCTTATTATGAATGGCTTAGAGAAAAGTTATTACCTACGATAGGCTTTCAGGTTCTCGAGTGGCGACCGCGTACCGGAAGACTCAGTGTTGGAGGCATTCAGGTACTGAAGTGGCGACCGTTAACCGGAACGCGCAGTGTTGGAAGACCTCCCAGGGTGTATCAATGACCTGAAAGGCCGCGGAAATCCACTGTATGCGAGAAGCACAGGACCTGTCGATGTGGCTAAACTTAGAAGAAGCCTATCATCTGGAGTAGACATCTTTCGACAGATAGGATGATAATGATCACAGGCATTCATGGCCGTTTGTAATCCAACTTCATGCAGTTTTAATTAAAGGGATTCCACCCACAGGTTCTTCTACTTGAAGTGGAAGTCGAACTATCAAACCCTAGCCTGCCTTACAACGCCATAACATTGACCATCCACAGAAACATAGGGTGTGCACGGAGACGTTTGGCACGTTAGTTGCGCGGTTTATTTGTTACCATTTTCCAGACACTCATCCGTACATACGCTTAGCATGACCGAGGGTTGCAGTGGACGATCCCAGCTACATTTTCATACAAAGCGAAGTTGAGTACAGTACACATATTTTTTAATGTCTCTCGGCAACCTTCGTGTTTGGTCAGTCGTCGGATTTCTATTAGTTGCTGAATAATAGCATTCATATGCTTTATTGTACACACAATAAAAATATATCCCCCACATGACAGCGATATATTTAACCCCCTGTAATACTCATATCATATCTTCAGCGTGACGCACTATTTATAGTTTGTTTTAAATGAATATTCTCTATAACAGACAGTAGAACATGTTAATTTAAATTAAAGTTCGGTTCCTATTTATAGTTTAAAGTGTGACTACTGAAAGTGGTGTTATGGGCTCGATTCCCTGGTGAGGGACAGTGTTGTTGGGATTTCCTCTAATATTGGTCCCGGTAAATTGCTTTTGGCTTGCCCTACTACATGGGATTTTTATAATTTATGTTTAAATGGTTGCGATACAGGCATAATGTTAATATTTATTTTTGATATTGCGGCAGATTGTATTAGGATTATTCTTGCTATCTGTGTGCGTATGCCGAGTTCTTTAACGTAATCACTCGTGATAAACTAAACGATCTCTTATGTGAACATGTATACAAAAAAGAGGTTTCTCTTTCGCTTGTCAAGTTTCAATACAAAGTGACGTTTATGTTAACGCATTCCAGCGTAAGACAAAACTCGCACTAAGCCCGCTGATCTGCCCGATCTTAACTTCTTTATTATAAAATAGTCACTCCCGCTGTTTGTACGCTTAGAGCTTTTAAACTTCTAAACGGAGTTTAATGCAGTTTTTAGCACTAGATAGAATGATTCAAGAGGAAAATTTATATGATTGATATTTGATTATATAAATTATATGATTATATTTTATTTGATTTATATTTCACATGTGTTAGAATCATGAATGGAACTCTATATAAAAAGTATTGGTATCTACCAAGATAGCAAGCTTTGAATGTCAAGATGGTTGTTGGTTATTTACTGTGTATCAGAGTTCCAATAAAAGCACAGAAAGACAAGACTAGGTATTTATTTAAATAAGGCTTGTCAATTAATTCATATTAAGAAGGCTCATTGAGCTTACCGCCCGTTAGCTAGACTAGTTATCGTGGGGAATAAGGGCAACAAACCCCACGGAAGCTCGTTGAATGGAAATTTGTAATCATAATAGTTCCGAACTCCAGGCTTTCGAGATGCTTTTTAATGTCAGCTATTGGTTTTGGTTTTATTAATACCTATTTTTTTTAACTTTAAAAATACTTAATGTTTATTTGGCTGTTCTATTAAATTAACTTCTAATCATGATGTTTTTTATTTTAGATTTTAGTGACAGCAAAGTAGACAATGGAAAAACCTTTTCATGCTTTGTTTACCTTTTCTTTTTCGAGTCATCATCATCATCATATCAGCTGAAAGACGTCCATTGCTGGACATAGGCCTCGCCCAAGCGTCGCCACTTTGACCAGTCCCGTGCGTCTCGCAATCAGCGGATCCCCGCAACCTACACCAGGTCATCGGTCCACCTGGTGGGAGGCCATCCAACGCAACGTCTTCCGGTTCGCGGTCGCCACTCCAGTACCTTTTTGCCCCATCGGCCATTCGTAGAGAAAAAGAGAGAGTATAATCTTATATCTTATCTATCTATCTTCTATCTATCTATATATATAAATCAAAGTCTTGTTAGTTACACCACTTATAACTAAAGAACGGTTGGACCATTTTTTATGATTTTTGTGTTTTTTTGGATTTATCTGGCCAGGAATAGGATAATATAATAAAACATCAAAAAAAAATTACGATTACATAAAACATTTTCCCAAACATTTTGTGAACACAGCGGCATCTCTGATACATGATATAATTTATATGGTAAAACAACGTTTGCCGGGTCAGCTAGTACTTTTATAAAATACATCATTCAAATATTTAAACTTTAAATAACTTGACACTTAACCTACCCATTTTCACAAATCTGCGGTAGGTAAAGCCTGTCTATCAACTCCCCCAGTTCGCGTATTCACGAGAAAAGGCACGCTCCATTTGAATGACGTTTATTGACAGGAAACTCAATAAGTATGAATGTTTTTACTTTTACAATATTACAGTTGAACACTGGCGTGTTACTGAATAGTTCCATGTTAAATGTTCAGAGTTTTAGACGATATTGAGGTATGTGTGAGGAAATGTTGGAGTGAAAAATAGAGATCATCGCACTTTTTGCGAAATGCGTGCTTTTTGAGAAGCATTGTATCCACGTTGGAAATCATACAAAAAAACCGGCCAAGTGCGAGTCGGACTCGCGCACGAAGGGTTCCGTACCATTATAGCAAAAACGGCAAAAAATACGTTTGTTGTTTGGGAGCCCCACTTAAATATTTATTTTATTCAGTTTTTAGTATTTTTTATTATAGCGACATCAGAAATAGATCATCCGTGAAAATTTCAACTGTCTAGCTATCACGGTTCATGAGATACAGCCTGATGACAGACGGACAGACAGACAGAGAGACGGACCGCGAAGTCTTAGTAATAGGGTACCGTTTTTACCCATTGGGTACGGAACCCTAAAAATATCACTACTTTTCCTATAGTTCATGGTTATGATAAGTATGGCGATAAATAACATGAGTTAAATATATGTAAGTTTGTCTGGAAGTTCGTAATTTTTTGGTGAAGGGATATTTCATCGAGCACATGGCTAGTCTGCCTATAGTTTTACTGACTCTATATGGTTTAATCCAAAATATATAGGAACTAGCTTTTGCCCACGAATTCGTCTGCGTAGCATTAGTACTATAATAACATTTTATTTTAAATCGCGCGGTAATATTGTAGGTGTGTGGGCCCAGTGGCGGCCCTAGAGCGGTGCGACCACACCGGGCGCCGTCATAAGGGGGGCGCCGAAATCAAGCAATTAAAAAAAATGATCAGAAAGTTGTCGTCGCCATTTTGAAGTTAAGTGTTCTTACTTCCAGCTCGCCTCCACACGTGGGCTAGCATCGATCACCACAGGTAAGTCGTACTACTTTCCTCATTCCTATACTAGATCGCCCTAATTGATTTGTGAATATTTTACCGCTTATTTTCAACGCACTAATGCCAGAACCCGACAATTACAGACCACTTTTTATATATTTTTCTTCGAGATATGTCGGTAACCCTGGTTCTCTTACGGATCTCTACATTTCTGATTCGATCACGCAAGGAAACTTCGAGCATAGCCCTCTCCATTGCCCTTTGGGTGACTGTAAGCTTTCTTATGAGGCCCATTGTGACAGACCACGTCACAGAGCCATATGTCATCACTCACACACACTGGTCATAGACTTTCGTTTGAGACACTGTGCAAAGTTAGACGAGAAGATACCGCGTAACTTCCCGAACGCTGCCTGACCGAGTCGGATTCGACGGTTGACCTCTTTCTCGAAGTTGGCCCTACCCAACTGGATCGTTTGTCTCAGGTATAGTCACCCACAACTTCGAGTGTAGAGTCTCCAACCTTGATAGGAGTGAGTGTAACATTCAACATCATCTTATTGATTTTTATGAAGCATTGTTGATACTCGTAGAAGGAAGGTTCTATGGATGGATAGTGGGATTTTTTTGTCGATTTTCTGGTGTGAATTTTTTTTGATGATAGTGTGAATATTTTCTTCTTTTCGGTTAATTCAATATTTTACTGAGTCTTTTATAGGATTCTAGGTGCTTTTATAGCTGCTACGTAGATTTGCTGTACCGGTTTTGTACTTATTTATCCTCATCATCAGCCTTAAGCAATCCACAGCTGGACATTATTTGCAGCGATCTTCGGCAACTCTCATCCAGCTGCTACCTACCAGCTGATACTGTGGAGCGACGTTATTCGCAGGGTGGCTGGTAAGCCACCCTGCGAATAACGTCGCTCCACTTAGTCTGAGGGCGGTCCTACCTTACGTTTACCAGTTCGCGGTCTTCACTCTCGAATACGTCTACCCCAACGGTCATTGATTCTACGGCTAATATGTGAATGGATATTCTGCGTCTACAGGAAAATTGCAGTTGTGAAATCAGTCCCTTCATGAATAGAATAGAATTTGATTTGCATCGAATGTAGGTCAGTGCTTTCAAAGTAAGGCACTGCCCCACAACTAAATCAAGAGTTCGGTTTCAGGTTTGGAATGCAGAAAATACTAAGTTAAAAAAATCAAGTGGGAAGCAAATGCGAATCAAATATCTGTTTTAAATAAGGGTATCTTTAAACCTAATTATTCTATTACGCCAGTAGCCCAGAAGCAAACTATTATATTACACGGAAAACGGATATCAATGCCATAAATTAAAGCTCAAATTACGAAACAACAAACGTTCGTGCCCATTTCGTGACACTTCGGCTCAAAATCGGAATGAGAATCAAATCTATTGTACCCTCAATTTATTCATGATACGTCACTTGCAAAACCTTTTAAACAAAGGCTCCTAACAGCCATTAATTATAAGGCCCTTAGCTTATTATGAATGGCTTAGAGAAAAGTTATTACCTACAATAGGCTTTCAGGTTCTGGAGAGGCGACCGCGTACCGGAAGACTCAGTGTTGGAGGCGTTCAGGTACTGGAGTGGCAACTGTTAACCGGGACGCGCAGCGTTGGAAGGCCTCCCAAGGTGGATCAATGACCTGGAAGGCACAGGACCGGTCGATGTGGCTACAGTCAGGGGAGGCCTATCATCGGTAGTGGACATCTTTCGACTGACAGGATGATAATGATCATAGGCATTCATGGCCGTATGTAATCCATCTTCATGGAGTTTTAATTGAAGGGCTTCCACACACAGGTTCTTCTACTTGAAGTGGAAGTCGAACTATCAAATCCTAGCCTGCTTTACAACGCCATAACATGGACCATCCACAGAAACTTAGGGTGTGCACGGAGACGTTTGGCACGTTAGCTTCGCGGTTTATTTGTTTCCATTTTCCAGACACTCATCCTTACATACGCTTAGCATGACCGAGGGTTGCAGTGGACGATCCCAGCTACATTTTTATACAAAGCGAAGCTGAGTACAGTACACATATTTTTTAATGTCTCTCGGCAACCTTCGTGTTTCGTCAGTCGTCGGCTTTCTATTAGTTGCTGAATAGCATTCATATGCTTTATTGTACACAAAACAAAAATATATCCGCCACATGACAGCGATATATTTAACCCCCTGTAATACTCATATCATATCTTCAGTGTGACGCACTATTTATAGTTTGTTTTAAATTAATATTCTCTATAACAGACAGTAGGACATGTTAATTTAAATTAAAGTTCGGTTTCTATTTATAGTTCAAAGTGTGACTACTGAAAGTGGTGTTATGGGCTCGATTCCCTGGTGAGGGACAGTGTTGTTGGGATTTCCTCTAATATTGGTCCCGGTAAATTGCTTTTGGCTTACCCTACTACATGGGATTTTTATAATTTATGTTTAAATGGTTGCGATACAGGCATGATGTTAATATTTATTTTTGATATTGCGGCAGATTGTATTAGGATTATTCTTGCTATCTGTGTGCTTATGTCGAGTTCTTTAACGTAATCACTCGTGATAAACTAAACGATCTCTTATGTGAACATGTATACAAAAAAGAGGTTTCTCTTTCGCTTGTCAAGTTTCAATACAAAGTGACGTTTATGTTAACGCATTCCAGCGTAAGACAAAACTCGCACTAAGCCCGCTGATCTGCCCGATCTTAACTTCTTTATTATAAAATAGTCACTCCCGCTGTTTGTACGCTTAGAGCTTTTAAACTTCTAAACGGAGTTTGATGCAGTTTTTAGCACTAGATAGAATTATTCAAGAGGAAGGTTTATATGTAGTATACATGTGTTAGAATCATGAATGGAACTCTATATAAAAAGTATTGGTATCTACCAAGATAGCAAGCTTTGAATGTCAAGATGGTTGTTGGTTATTTACTGTGTATCAGAGTTCCAATAAAAGCACAGAAAGACAAGACTAGGTATTTATTTAATTAAGGCTTGTCAATTAATTCATATTAAGAAGGCTCATTGAGCTTACCGCCCGATAGCTAGACTAGTTATCGTGGGGAATAAGGGCAACAAACCCCACGGAAGCTCGTTGAATCGAAATTTGTAATCATAATAGTTCCGAACTCCAGGCTTTCGAGATGCTTTTTAATGTCAGCTATTGGTTTTGGTTTTATTAATACCTATTTTTTTTTAACTTTAAAAATACTTAATGTTTATTTGGCTGTTCTATTAAATTAACATCTAATCATGATGTTTTTTATTTTGGATTTTAGTGACAGCAAAGTAGACAATGGAAAAACCTTTTCATGCTTTGTTTACCTTCTATTTTCTCGCAGCGAATAGAGAGAGTATAGTACTTTTATGATAAACATCATTAAAATCTTAAGCTTTAAATATCTTGACATTTAACCTACCTATTTTCACAAATCTGTGGTAGGTAAAACCTGTCTATCAACTCCCCAGTTCGCGTATTCACGAGAAAAGGCACGCTCCATTTGTATGACGTTTATTGACAGTAAACTCAATAAGTATGAATGTTTTTACTTTTACAATATTACTGTTGAACACTGGAGTGTTACTGAATAGTTCCATGTTAAATGTTCAGAGTTTTAGACGATATTGAGGTATGTCGGAGTGAAAAGTAGAGATCATCGCCCTTTTTGTCGAAATGCGTGTATTTTATGAAGCAGTATCCACGTTGGAAATCATACAAAAAATATCACTACTTACTGTTCATGGTTATAATAACAGGAGTTAAATATGTAAGTATGTCTGGCAGTTCGTATGTTTTTGGTGGAGGAAAGAAAGAAGAAAGAAAGAAAATGTGTTTATTTGCCACAAAAACGATATATTTTTTTGTTGATTTTTCCTTTTAAAATTAAACCCTTAACGGTAGTATCAGTAAGTACTTAAATATATGTTAGTAAATAAAAGTAAGATTAAAATAAAATACTTAATTTGAGTACAGTACAAGGATGATGAGTAAGTACAAGCAGATGCATGTCGTGGTTGTGCCAAGAAGGCTTCCACTCAGCAAAATGCAGTGCCGTGGGTGACCCACAGCACGGCGCTGATTTCAGTGGTCGCCTAGGGATAAAGGGGCCCAGCACATGGCTAGACTGGCTATAGTTTTACTGACTCTATATGGTTTAATCCAAAATATATAGGAACTAGCTTTTGCCCACGACTTTGTCTGCGTAGCATTAGTACTTCAAATATTTATTGTTTTAAATCGCGCAATAATATTGAGAGCGGTGCGACTGCACCGGGCGCCATCTTAAGGGGGGCGCCGACATCAAGCAATTAAAATAATGCAAGCGTAAAAGCTAGAAAGATGGACAACTAGGATTTTTTACCTTAACATAATAGTTTAAATTATGTTTGTCAAACAAGATACGGTTTAATCGTGAAAAGATTACAGACAGGCATTTATAATATTACTAGCTTCTGCCAGCGGCTTCGCCTGCGTGAATATTGTTTTTTATATCCCTAGGGAACATTATACCGTGATGAAAAGTAGTCTATGTGCTGTTGCAGACTATAATCAATCTCTGTGCTAAATTTCATCTAGATCCGTTCAGCTACTCTGGCGTGATTGAGTAACAAACATATACCATCCAAATTTTCACATTTATAATATTAGTAAGATTATAAAAGTACCTATGTATATACATGCCTACGGCCCATTTAGGACGACTTGCAGAAAATCAAAATAAATAATATTTTCATTCTGCAACTCGTCCCACGTTTCTTTTTGTATGGAACTTTAAACTTTATCAATGTTTGGTACACTTAGTAAGACAAGATATAACAATACTTTTTAAAAACTTTTAGTTTTTACTTTAGTTTTGTTCATAGATTATTTAATATTAAAATATACCTACTAAATAACATTTTTCTAGAACAAACAGTTTATTGTTTCCTATTTTACAAGCAAACGCACAAGTTCAAGTGTTATCTGAAATTAATACGAATGCTAGACAATATGTATGACTTTCGGTTATTATCAGTTAAGTAAACAATGGTTACGGTGGTTGCTTTTGAAGTAGGACAGAACTATAACAAGAATGAAGAAACAATAATAGTAATTCATGCAACAGTCATATAATAGGGGTTATTAAAACACGAGCGTAGGTTCATATTACAGTGCAACATTTTCCTTAGATTTTCAAACAACTGCATCATAAAATGACTTTTTATTTTTTATAGCTCATTTTTACTTTTTATTTTTGGCGCTTATGGGCTCATTGGCTTAATATAGAAAACTAGTGCCATTGTCTATGGATGCGCTGCGCAGTCATGCGTCAGTCAATCTAAATTGCCCGCCATACAACATATTTATTCCGTTTCCACTTTCGTTTTATTTCAACTGTATGAGTGAAGATAAAATAGTGTATGCAAAGGCATATAATTAGGTATTAAAACACTTGCGTGTTATTATTATCACATTCGGCTTCGCCTCATTTAATAAACCCACGCTCGTGTTTTAATAACTGCTATTATATGAGCATTGCATAAACTACTATTGTTTTGTCAAGTGATGTTTCGCCGGTTATTATCCATATTATGAATGTTCATTATTACCTCGTGTGTTATTTGGTGTCAAATTTGTGATAATTTAATCTTTTCTGTTTATATGTGACAATGTTGTGATGATTAAATATTTTCTAACAAATTCTTTTTTAATTCCACACAAACACTTTTACTACAGTACCTTTTATCATTTTGATAGTAACGTGGGACGAGTTGCAGAATGAAAATATTATTCATTTTGATTTTCTGCAAGTCGACCTAAATTGGCCGTAGGCATATAGGACGAGTTGAAGAATTATTAATTACTCCGTATGGTGATTAGCTAATAATGAGTAGGTAAATACCAATAAAAGCCATCATAACTTGACTATTACCATGAACCTTTCGTGAAACCGTTGTATAGAGTCGATTTAAATATTTTAACGACTTCAAAGACTCTGAATGGAGAAGCCTGAATAAAACATGGGCTCTATGCAGAAATGCGAGCAAGTTCGGCTGCAGTCACTAGTTCATGTAAACAAGTTTAAAAAGGCGAGCTTTTGGACTACGACAATGGCTAGGCTACTAGCTGTATTTAGGGACTTATTTTCGAATTGGACAGGAATAATATTAACTATTAGTAAATAATAGGGCAAATAACAAACTTTAAATTAAATAATAAATAACCGAATTCAAAAGCAAAACTCAAAAAAGTGCAAAATAACTTTCGTTTCGGAAGTCTTTGGTACCTCTTGTTTTTATCGTTTTGTGGTTTATTTTTTGTGAAAATGTTTTTATTTCTCTCTTTTTTCGTTTTGGTACACCATACCTTAAAAGTGAGCAAGTTCTATAGTAAGGTACCTAAAGGATTGACAAAATATCTATAATAACTCAATTTACACATTCGTGCTGTTTGTTGCTAAGGAGTTCGGTCGTAAGTTCCATATCTTGAAAACAGCTGAACCGATTTTGACGAAACTTGCACTATTATAAGTTGAAAGATACTTAATCCAATAAAAGTAATCAGTACGATTGGATTATTAGTTTCCGAGAAATGCGTGGACATACATACCTTTTACACTTATGAAATTTGGCACAAATGTTTAGTAGAAGCCCACATAGAGTTACATTATGTGTATGTTGTGCAATTCCAACAATATTACATGCATACATATCGAACTGATAACCTCATTTTTAGGGTTCCGTACCCAAAGGGTAAAACCGGTACCCTATTATTAAGACTCCACGATCCATCTGTCTGTCTGTCCTTCTGTCACCAGGCTGTATATCATGAACTGTGATAGCTAGACTATTGAAAATTTCACAGAAATACATCTGTTGCCGCTATAACAACAAATACTAAAAACAGAAATAAATATTTCAGTGGGGCTCCCATACTACAAACGTGATTTTTTGGGGTTTTTTTGTGATAATGGTACGGAACCCTTCGTGCGCGAGTCCGACTCGCACTTGGCCAGTTTTTATTAAGTCGGTATAAAAGGGTACCTATAAGCTTTTGGGATTAAGGATTTTTGTTTCCAATATACCTTACCTATCCTCAACTATGTTGGGGTCAGCTTCCAGTCATACCGGATGCAAGTTGATACTAGTATTTTACATGGAGTGTCTGCCTATCTGACCACCACAACACAGTAACTGGGTATCAGGATTCCCCTTGGCAAAACACTTGCAGATTTCTTGGATTCTGACAACCCGCTAACGACTGTCAAAGTTCTACAAATGTCAACCGGGACCAACTGCTTAGCGTGCTTTCCGAGGCACGAAGGAGTATATAATCGTCATTAGTGACCTATGTTTTAATCATGATCCAGCCCTAGGGTTCCCCCCAGTGACGCGACGCCCTGAGCTGAGATTCGATCCCATAGGGGTTAGCCCTCAGCGTGGTAGCTTAGGCGCTGCGCAACACTTTTTGTTTTCAGTTACCTTCACCGAAAACTTTTTGATCATCATGAAGTGGAAGCAACTGGACACAAAAAACTGGTTCTATAGAAATCAAATATTTATCGGTAGCTTATAACTGACACAAGACACAAAAGTGTCCACGTTTGCGCCCTGCCTTAGGTTTAGCTTTTATGCCTGGTTGGAGGCTCTAGTTTAGTCTCCACAGGATCCTCCCGGTTAAGCAGAAGCCAATCGCTTTGATTGAACTGCGAGACGTCCCTCAAAAATAAAAAAAAACCCATGCTCTGTGCTTTGTTTTGTCTATACTATAATATTATAAAGAGTAAAGATTTGTATTTTTGTATGTAACGAATAAACTTAAAAACTACTGGATCGATTTCAAAAATTTGTTTCACCGTTGGGAAGCTTCACTAACCCCGGCTGACCTACGCTACTTTTATCCCTGTATTCCCACGGGAACGGGAACAACGCGGGTGAAACCGCGAGGCATCTGCTTGTCACAAATAAATTCACCTCTGATTTAACAACCCGAACTAAAATTTTAACCCGACGGAACGAGAAAGCTCAATTTGTCACATCAGTGACGACAGTTTTAATCACAATATCCATTCCTAATGTTCTCATTCGCTGATGTACTAAATAAGCCCATCTTAAACGTCATAATAAACATGGAAGCCCACTTAAAAATAATTCTCCATACAAATAAGTCACATTTCACGACTATCGGCATTGCCACTGGCTAATTGGTAGGAAGAGCAACGAATCACACACACATAGACAGGCTAATTTATTTGTTTATTTACAGTCTGATGATTTAAAAAATGGAATCATGAGAGTAGACTCCGGCAATTATTTATTTTGTTTAATTTTAAGGTGTTTTTGTTTTTAATGCCTATAAACACATTTTTCTTTCTTTATCGACTGAATTAAAACTAAAATTGAAACTTTTGCTGGGTAGTACTTAGTTAAAATTGACAGGAAGAGAAACGAATCACACACACACAGTGTGGCTCTTTAATAGGAAGAGGATCACCCACAGACAACTGGTGTAACTGAAATAGACATTTATAATTAGGTGACATCAATGATATTCAAATAAACAAATATGTTATAAGCGCGCGCATTTTGAAGACTCGAATAGGTCACAATTGTGACCTTTAATCTTTAGTTTATGTCACGCATGGCGAAGAGCGATAGGCTTTGTTGAAACAAAAACAAAATAAAATAAATGTCATCGTGTGTATTTGTAATTTATTTATTTATTGATTCAAATAATTATTTTTTAATGTTAGATGAATGAAAAGTGTGTATGTGTGCTGCCGCTATGTGCGGAACACTTTTTTCAATTGTTTTGTGAGTGTATAACGTATCTGTTTATTTGAATATCATTGGGTGACATCCATTTTGGTAACGCGTTTTTTTTTTATAAGTTGGCGTTAATGGTTTTGTTAAATTGAATTTGTGATGATATGCACCTGTTTTAAATCATAACTTTCCTTCGTGTCCTGACAATAAATTAATAGCTATTGTTCTTTCTTGAGATATCACTAAGGATTTTTAATTAGGCTGGAATTAGTACCGCTGTGTTTCTATTCGTTTCATAATTATTATGAAAAAAAAACCCCGACTCAAAAACCTCTAAAAAATAAGCCTCGTATTGGCTTCGGGGGACCTCCAAAGTTAAGTATTTATTATTTTGGTTATTTTATTTTTACTTAGCGGTTCCCCGACGCGAGTACGAAGCTTATTTTTCCTTTTTATAGGTTCCTGAGAAGGGGGTTTAAAAAAAAAATGTCTAGCTTTATAAACAACAATCATAATATATACCTTCCTAAAAGAAGACACGCTTCGATAGACAATCTATCGAAACACGTAATTATGACACGATATCTTGTGAGAAAACCCCGATTCAAAGAGTAAAATGCATGTAACTTTTGAACGGCTGAACAGATTTGCAACAAGCATAGCTAAGAATACTTTCGACTTTTGATACCCATATATTATCTGTGCCCATATTGAAGGAGTAATGAAAAAAATATGTAATGGGCCAATTTTTGGCGGCCATATTTTATTTGGTTTTTTCTTTCATAGTATATTGTATTCTACTAATCAAGCCCTATCATTTGATACCCATATTGAAGAGGTTGTAAATAATATGTGTTCCGTCATTTTGTAGCGGTGGCCATCTACGATTTACAATGATACTGGGTATATTCAATAGTATTGTCATCAGAACTAATACTGTATACCAAATATCAGGTCAATCTGTCAACGGGCTTACCTGTTGACTCATTAATCTGATATTTGGTATATTGATAGGATATTTGGTAGTTTGGTATACAGTAAAATAGCTATTGCTAAATTGGACCCAAACAAAAAATAAGGCAAGTTAAATACTCGTACAACCATTTAAAAACCGCCTAAATGGTGGACTGATGACCCAATGAAGGCCGCGGGAATCCGCTGGATACTTATGTATGCCGTATAATTTCCTCTGTTATACTCTGTTTCTTACCGCCGTTTTCAAAACTGCATCAGAATCACATACATCTGAAATATTATAGGAGTTTAATAGATAGTAACGTTTACAAAACAATCACACAGTACACGCATACGGGAAAACAGAGAGGTTTCTTTAAATTCTTGTACAATCGTGTTTGTACAACCCACTCGGTAATGGAAAAGTAACATTACGGTTGTAGAAGTATCTTCCAGCTAGTCGTTACCCGTAGCAAATTAGTTATGAATTCTTGTAACTGTTTCCAACTGGGTAAAATTTCTACAAGATAACCCAATTGCAATTGAATCTGCTTCATAAGCTTTTACTCGTATTTAACTTGCCTTGTATACTTGTTTAGTTCGTATATGTAAAATCTTGCAACTGAATTTTATAACAGGCTGGCTGAAATTATGCACGTTTGCACGACAATGCACGGTTGGCTAAGTGACATCATTCTATATAATCCAATATGGCGGACTCTCAAAGATGGCCGACCAATTAATTGTATGCACTTCCATGATATGGATATCAAATGAAATCAAATTTCCCTAGAGAAATATGTAAAAGCTTGTTAATAAAGTGTTTTTAAATAAATTATTTATTTTAAATCTTCAATCACATCCGAACAAGAACATCCCATTCATCATAATAGTTAACACGACAAGTTTACGATGCCCCGAAAAATTATGATCTGACATTTTTTTTAATTTCCTGAAATTAAACGCTCTTGGACCGCCGGGAATGGATGGTGATTTATAGGGGTACATGATATACGATACGGAATTAGGATTAACCGGAATTAGGGGTAAGCGTGTGATTTGTTATTAAGGGATTGATATTTGTGAATCGAGGTGATCAATTATGAACATTGATTTTCAAAAAATAGTTGCTTTTGAGAAAATTGTTTAATTTAATTATCAAAGTGACGCTCTTGTTAAGTTTTTTGTCAACGATTTCTGCTCCGTCAATTTCAGACCGATTTTAAAAGGTGAAGATCTGATGAAGAACTTCGGAAATATAAAACAGAACTCAAAAATGACGGCAAATCTCTTTAAGTAAATCTGTTTATTGCTTACACCATTTCATAACATAACATGACGCCGCACCGGTACGCTCTAAAGGGGTACACAGATGTGTACAGTAAACTTTGGTACACTCTCATTACACCGTTTATGTTCAAGTTTTGTTCATCGTTATTCGGGTTATCTGTTCTTTGGGCATTGTAGGTGCCTTACTATAGAATTTGTCCAGTTTGTACAAAACTAAAAAAAGGAAAATATACATAAAAACACAACCGACTTCCAAATAAAAACACAACAAAGTGAAAAATAAGTACGTATAAATATAAAGTAATAAATAACTTCAATTGCCGCAGTCGGTGTTCCTGTTTTTGATTGTTCGTTTTTTGATACTGACTTCCGAAATTGAAGTTAATTTTCACTTTGTAGTGTTTTTATTTGGAAGTCGGTTGTAAGTATTATAGATACCATTGACACGAAAAATAAGGAGATGACTAGTCTACGATGATTGTATTAGGTAATTCCATATGAAATTGGCGTTTTGTAAGGGAGGAGCATAAAATCGTTTTTTTTTAAATTTAATATATTTATTTAATCAAAGTATGTACCATTGCTATCTATGCACTTTTGAGCATCTCATAGGTAGTTCATTGATCCCTTTACTAAAAAAACCATTCGGACGGGAATCAATAAAATCTTTGAAGGCGCTTTGGACTGCAACATCGGAGTTGAACTTTTTCCCTTGCAAGAAGTTATCCAAATTTCGAAAAAAATGGTAATCTGTTGGAGTAAGGTCCGGGGAGTACGGTGGAACTCTTTGACATTCCATTTGAAGCTCCTCTAATTTGGTAGCCGTCTGTTGTGCAGTGTGTGGTCTAGCGTTGTCCTGAAGCAGCAGTGGCTCGAGCGATTGACCAGACTTGGCTGTTTAGCAGCTAACTTTTCCATCATGGTTTGCAGTTGCTGACAATAGATACAAGCTTTTTGACCTGCCCAATTTGCTTCGAGTGGATTAAAACAGTTTTATCACTAACACCGCAGCCTGCAACTAGCTCGGACGTGGTTTGCGATGAATGCGCTTCCACAATAGCCTTCAATTCTTCATTATCAACTTTGGTCTCCGGCCGTCCACGGGGCTTGTTCTGCAGGTCGAAATTTTCAGAACGAAAACGTTGGAACCAAAAACGCACTATGTTTTCTTTTGCGACACCGTCGCCATACACAATATTAATCCTACAAACCGTTTTTGCAACACTGGTGCCACGATGGAATTCGTACTCGTAAATAACGCGATATTTAAAATTTTCCATTTTATGAACTGACCGGCGCAAAGAAAAACCAAAAGAGGAAAAAACTAATGAATTACGGTTTTCCAAACACAAAAGCATGAGTAAATAGCTGAATAAATTTAAAATTGGATTTCCAACCAAAGAGGAGATATTTTAGATCAACGTGGCCAGTACGACAAAACGCCAATAAGTACCAATTTCATAGGTAAGGACCTAATATTTATTTATTATTTGCTTTATTGTACACCATAAAATACATTAATAAAAATAAACTTAAGTCTAATACACATACAATGGGCGGCCTTATCGCATGCCGCGATCTCTTCCAAGCAACCTGGTTTGGACAGTAATTGCTTGGACATGAAATTGGGCGGTCATTGATGTAACAATAACAGTGCTAAAATGATATACTAAAAAAGATACATAAGCTATGTAATAGATACATAAATACATACATACCCACTTAATATAAAGGCAAATAAAAAGAAATACAAAAATAAACTTTTTAACAAAAAATACAACGGACACTCAAATAAAAACACAACAAAGTGAAAAATAACTTCAATTTCGGAAGTCGGTGTTCTTGTTTTGGTTTCTTCGTTTTCTGACACCTTTGTTGTATTTTTGGTTGTATTTTTTGTTATTTTTTTTTTCACTTTTTAGTTGTGGTTCATAATGGTCCAATTCTCCAAAGTGAAGCCAGAATAGATTAACCCAGAAACATGCAACTTAGACAAAAACAGTGGTATTAGAGTATACCAGGGTGAACTGTTCAACCTGCGTACCCCTTTAGAGCGTGATAGTGTAGATGTTATGTTATGAAATGATGTAAACAATAAACAGACATCCGATTGCAGCTATCCCGAGTGATTTGCCGTCATTTATTGAAGAGTTCTAATGTATATCTCCGAATTTCTTCATCAGATCTTGATGATATTAAAATGGGACCACATGACAAGCACCAGCTTTCAAATAAAAAAAGATTAATCAAAATCGGTTCACCCAGTAAAAAGTTCTGAGGTAACACATATAAAATATAAATAAATAAAACTGTCGAATTGAAAACCTCCTCCTTGTTGCGAAGTCGGTTAAAACATTGCGACAATCTATTGATAATCACAGTATCTGTTTGAAATTGACAAGCTAAGAAGAAGACAGCGACACATAATGTTCCTTTACAAGTCTTTTGAACACAGGCAATGATTGAGCACGTTTGATTGGATCTGGCAATGCATTCCATAGACGAGTAGCCTGTACAGTAAATGATTTATCCAAAAAGTCGTGCAATGCGTTGGCATTTGAAGTCGTAAGTTCTCTGATGACCTAAGAAATCTCGTGTGGGAATCGTGGAGAAACTGGAAACGATTCTTGAGGTAAAGAGGGGTGTAAGGAGTAAAGGAAGGCGAATGGGCAACCACTTGAGCTTCACACGGAATTCGGAAACATGGTCATATTTGCGCAAACCAAATATGAACCTTATACAAACATTTTGAAGCCAAGATAGCTGGCATAAGCATAATCAAGGATGGTTGGAAGAAGAGATGTATAGTCTACATCGTACACCTATCAATTTTCTTTAAAGTCACTTTCTTTAGTTTTCCCGTAATCACCTTTTGAAGCTAAAAACAAAAGTCTACCTTGTAACTATTTGATTTATTGGTGTATTATCCACTTAGGTATTCAGCAGACGTATAAGCGTGGGTGATAATATCGATGTTAGGTATGATATGCGCAGTTCTAACAAGCAGTCTACAAGTGTTATATGCAAAAGGGAAAAAGTGATCATATTTACAATATCGTACAAACGTTTTAATATGTTTATATTTTTGTAATTTTTTTAATCAATCACAACTCAACGGCTCAAAGGGTTTTGGAATACGGGTATGGGATGGCCTTTGGATTAATTGTCTGCGATCTTGACTCGCCTATTTCGCCTTTTGTATGAGACTGGAAAAGTGCCGAGTGCATGGAGGCAAGCTAACGTACAGCCCGTACCCAAGAAGGGTAGTCGAGGTAAGAGTATGGAGCGTGTACTTAACACAAAGCTCCTGGCATATCTAGAAACTAACGGTATCCTTAGTGACCGCCAATACGGCTTCTACTGAAATCGGTCTACTGGGGATCTTCTAGCGTTTGCCATTCACATATGGAGTGAAGCCATCGAGAGGCACGGGGAAGCGCTTGCCGTCTCCCTCGACATCTCGAAGGCTTTTGATAGGGTCTGGCACGAAAGCCTTATTGGTAAGCTTCCTTCATTCGGTCTGCCCGGTGGTCTGTGTGATTGGATGGCAGACTTCCTGAGAGATCGGTACATTCGAGTAGTTATCGATGGCTGCTCATCGGATCAATTGGATATCAATGCCGGGGTCCCTCAGGGGTCGGTACTCTCAGCAGCATTGTTCTTGCTGCACATTAACGATCTGCTAAAACCTTTGGGTATGAAGACGACAGCACTGTTGCTGAAAGATACTTGTCCAACGCACGGGCTACCGGGCCGAAGATCCAGTCTCTCCGTGAGGCCATGGTGGAGCGTTTGAACCTGTCCTTGCAGGCAGTCTCCGATTGGGGCGATGCCAATCTGGTCAGGTTTAATGCTACTAAAACCCAGGCATGTCTTTTTCCGCAAAAAAGAGCCAATTTCACCCGGCTCCAACTTTCCAGGATATGACCGTGCCAATAAAGGACCATCTTGAGCTTCTTGGCGTTACTTTGACATCGAATCTCAATTTTGTCCCAAACATTGAGGCAAAGGCTCAGCTGGCTGCCAAAAAGTTGGGGATCCTTACGAAGGTGAGAAAGTACTTCACGCCGGGACAGTTGCTCAACTTGTATCTAGCGCAAGTTCGATCATGCATAAAGTATTGTTCTCATCTCTGGGATGGATCTGCCAAATACCAGCTTGATGCACTGGAGTCGATCGAAAAGCGGGCCAAGAAGCTCATCGGAGATGAAGCACTGGTCAAAACAAAGCTCCAGAGCCTTGAACATCGTCGCCGAGTTGCCAGCTTGTCGGTTTTTTATCGGTTACACTTCGGCGAGTGTGCGATGGAATTGCATGATCTGAATCCACCCAGCCCGTTTCATCATCGGTCTACCAGACGTAAGGCGATGCGCCATCGGTACATGGTGGACATCCCACCCATTCGCACAAAACGTTCTGGTAACACTTTTATTGTGTGTACAGCTAAGGAGTGGAATTCCCTACCGGAGTCTGTTTCCCGACAGCTGCAATCTAGGAGTATTTAAGTCAAGAGTGAATAGGTATTTTCTAGGCAAGCGTGATTCACCGTCGATTACATCATCGCTTACCATCAGGTGAGATAGTGGTCCAACGCGAGCTTACAGTGAATTAAAAAAAAAACTTTTATTTTAGATCAAACACTTTTACACATTCAATTATACCCACCAAACTACGTAAAAGTTTGTCGGAGGGATAAGCGCTCGTATTAAATCATAGTTATATTAAATTTTGATCTACAGGTAATATTAAAAATAATTGATTGACATTTTCTGATAAATTCATTGAAAATCACACAAATCCTATAAATAAATCAAATACAATACAATGAAATAAAATATATAATCAGTTAAAATTTATCATTAAAATCAAATAAGATAAATCTGATAATTTCACCCATTGCATTGAAAATCACACAAATCCAATAATAAATCAAATACAAAAAAAATAAACATTAAAATTAAATTAGATCATTCAAATACAATGTCAATACAATAAAATAAATAATCAGTTAAAATTTATCATTAAAATCAAATAAGATAAATCTGATAATTTCACCCCTTGCATTGAAAATCACACAAATTCAATAATAAATCAAAAACAAAAAAATAAACATTAAAATTAAATTAGATCATTCAAATACAATGTCAATACAATAAAATAAATAATCAGTTAAAATTTATCATTAAAATCAAATAAGAAAAAATCATTAATATCAAATAAATTAAATTCACTAAAGTCAGATAGCATAAAAATAAACAGGACCAATCAAGTCCCTATCATCCATGTTTTGAATACATGTTATTTATCATCATTCACCACAGTTAGCGGCTATTTCCTTAAGCAGTACATGTTTCAATTCATTCTTTAGCGTTCTCTTAGTCGTATTTGCATTTTATTTTCGCAGCCAATCCAGGTCATAGAAAAATTAATTAACAATTGGTAATTGCGCAACACAAATTCACACAGCTAACCCTAATTTTGACATATCAAAAGTATTAATTACTACCTTTACGATGTCGAGCGACGAATTTTTAAACTTATCAAGCACTGAATGAGGAATTTACTTCGATTGTGACCCAATGGCAGTACGTTCCCGTGGAATATTATTGTCTATCACACGGGCGACCTCACTGGCAAAAGTTAGTGTTTTTAATAATCGTATCTGTTAATACATGTTTTTTAGACATCAGTGGTTACATCGATCACACTTGGAATATTTATCAGTAACGTTACTGTCTTGGGAAATCACTGTCTAATACCTATCCTACCTTAGACACATCATATACACCTATACAAGGTAAAGTTGAATAACCTAAGGAAGAAATTACAGGATCGGTCTACGTGGCGACAAACTGCGGCCTATATTCAGTACTAGCTGACCCCCGCGGCTTCACTCCCGTCAACTGGCTATCTAGCCTACCTACCTAACCTACCCTACCTACCTACCCACGTACCTTACCTACCTACCAACCTACTCACCTGCCTTACCGATTAACCTATATGGTATGTAGGATAGGGTAGGGTAGGCAATCCTACCCTACCCTACATACCTACCTATCTTACCCTACCTACCCTACCCTACCTACCCTACTCTACCTACCTACCAATTTGTTCAACTATTTATTTGAATAAGAATTAATACCATATTACAATACGAATGTAACCAACTTTTGTTTCGGCGATCTAATTACATTTTAGAACACAAAAGCTGCTATTGTGACTTAACTACGATAGTGAGATATATTCTCTTGCAGATTTTTATGTAGGTAATAATGAGTATGTTGATTTATGTTGCATCAATAGTTTTCTCAGTATCGTATAGAATAAAGTAGCTTGCCAAAAGTGAAAGAATTTTTAAAATCGGTCCAGCAGTTTCGGAGCCTATTTGTTACAAACAAACAAAAAAATATTTCTTCTTTATAATATTGGTATAGATTGGACGTCTTTCGGTTGAAATAATGATGATAGTGATAAAAACTCGAATACATGTTCTTGTGGCCTCGAATTAGAATTTAAAGTTAAGAACTTGTCAAACTCTACTTTTTTAGGGTTCCGTAGTCAACTAGGAACCCTTATAGTTTCGCCATGTCAGACTCTTAATAATAATAATATAATAATTTATTTATTCAATTCAATTAATTAAGGTACATAGAATGTGCAACAATTTTTATGATCTTAAGCTAAACAAAATTCCACAAGACGTCTGAGTCTGAACTAGATAACTTAATATCTGTATCCCAGACAACAGTGCTCTTCCGTTATACATTTAAAAGCTTACGTAACATTATATTAAATTATACATAAACTAGGAGCAGTTAAAAAAATAAATTAATGAACAATAAAAGTAAAGTGGTGTGGTGACCTCCTTTTGTGTAGGGTGTAAATGATTGAGTGTATGTAGGAGGGTGAGTAGGTATGTGACCTTAATGTGGTACAATTACGAGGTTTTCTGTTTCGTCATAGGTCAGTTTATGAATGTACTCAAACACTTTATTCTTAAAACTTCTGTTATTTAAAGGAAGTATGTCGATAAATTTATCAATCCTGTCATAAAGGTACGGGCCTAAGAAACAGAAATACTTATTAACAAACGGGTGTTTAAACATAGATCTGTCAGTGCTGTCTATAGGTTTTCGTCGTCTGGATACTGTGGTTGGTTTTATGAAGGACGTTTTCTTATGTTGCATCAAGACAGTGTACAGTATGAACAATTGACGAATAGAGAGGACTTCACAAGTTTGGTACAACTGATAAGTTGGAAACAAATATGGACGGAAAGTGCTTACCTTGAGAATAGCTCTCTGGGCCACCTCAAGTGGTTTAAGTATGGTTTTTGGTGCACCACCCCAGACAGAAATACAATATGACAGAATGGATTGACCGAGCGCCAGATATACTTGCTTCATCAATCCGGGACTAGCCACATGTCTCAGATTTTTGAAAACGTATATCAGTTTTCTTAGTCGAACAGTTACTAACTCTATATGCGCTTTAAATGAGAGGTTGTTATCTATTGTTATTCCTAGATATTTTATGAAGTTAGTCTTGACTAATGTTGGACACAGACAGATTCCACTGTTACAGCAGTTGTGTGCAGTTAAGGAGAGTGTTGTAGGAGGTAAGTTAGAGTTACGCATTGAAAACGTTATGTACTGTGTTTTATCAGCATTCAGTGTCAGCATGTTACTTCCCAACCAGTGGCACACGATATCCAAACCACGTTGAGCATCATCATAGACCCGTTCCCACGTATCAGCCGAGAACAGAAGAACAGTGTCATCTGCATAAGAAATTATTTTTCCACCTACAGAGGTAAGTCCACAGAGACCATTCAAGTACACAAGGAAGAGACTGGGTCCCAAAATACTACCCTGTGGTACACCAAAAGTGACCGGTAAGTCACTGCTAACGAACTTATCAATTTTAACACATTGATAGCGACCCGAGAGATAATCCTCAAACAATTTTAGTTGTTTACCTCTTACGCCCAACCCTTCCAACTTACTGAGGAGAAGTGGCACGGAGACCGTGTCAAAAGCCTTTGCCAGGTCCAAGAATATGCCAACCGTTTTTTTACCAGAATCAATATTCCTAACCACGTAATCTACAAGCTCGTGGACAGCATCACAAGTTGATTTGCCTGCTCTGAAACCATATTGATTATTTGAAAGAAGGTTGTTTGTTTCCATGTACTTGACTAATCTACTGTTGATGATACGTTCCAAGAGCCTGGAGACCGCTGGGAGTATAGAGATGGGCCTGTAGTTGGTGACACGGCCTCTATCACCGGATTTATGGATTGGATGAACAACTGACTTTTTCAAAACAGAGGGGAATGTTCCTTCTTCTAAACACATGTTAAAAATATGGGTCAGAGCAGGGATAACCACATTTCTGTTTTCTTTAAGGAGGTTATTTGGTATAGAGTCCCACCCAGTGCAACAGACATTTTTAAGACTCAAAATCAGGCGCTCTACCTCTGACTCGTCTGTATCGAGTATCACAAAAGAGTTTAACGAACTATTAGATTTTGGACTAAAGGTAGCGGAGTGTAGAGGATTTTGGCAACTGAAAGTCTTGTTAGCTAAAGATTCGCCCACCGTGGCAAAGAATTCGTTCACACCTTCAATCGATTGTGTTGGGCAAGGAGTGTCTATTAGTTCTAAAGCGCCATTATTTAATTTAGTCACGTTCGTGATATTTTTTATTGCGTCCCATATCTTTTTATTATTTTTACCCGCCTGTTCCAACAATTTTTTATTATAAGCTATTCTAACTTTTCTCAATAAACCATTACAGAAATTTCTATATCTACTATACGTTAATTTAAGAGAATCATTTTCTGGTGATTGTTTCACTTTTTTGTGGAGCGCGTCCCTATGTCGCATACATCGTACTAGTCCTGGTGTTATCCACGGTTTGATAATTTTATTTCGTTTTGATAACTTTATCATGACAGAGTTACAAATTATAGCATGCTGGATGGAATTGGTGAAGTATTCCATGGCAAAATTAGCGTCATTTGACACATAAATTGGTTCCCAGTCAATGCTGTCTAAGTCATTTTTTAATCCGTCCATATTAAACTTATTAACGTTGACATGAGCAAACGTTCTTTTTGGTTTATTATTGAGACACAGTAGAACTGCCTCGTGATCCGTTATTGTAGATTGCAATACTAAGGTAAGAGCTGGAAATTTAGATTTTAGTATCACGTGATCAAGACATGCCTTGCCATGTCTTGTAGGCAACGTATGTGCCGGTAAAAGGCCATGATATGAGCACAAATTTAGGTACTCCATATGAAATCTAGAATCTTGACCGGGGCAGATGTTTATGTTAATATCTCCCATAATGGTTACATTTTTGAAAGAAGACAGCCCAGCTAATATATTATCTAGTGAGTGAAAGAAATTCTCTAGGTTTTTGTGTGATGGAGATCTGTAAATAGCCAGAATTGCCATTTCAGTGCCAATCTTTATGATGAGACAATTACAATCCAGACAAGGCGGTTCGTCAATAACAACACCAAGAGTGGTTTTAACGTACACAGTTACTCCGTCATTTTGGTTACACAATCTCTTCGATGTATATGAGCAATAACCGTCCAACCTTGGCACCATGGGGCAACTCGATAACCAGCACTCCGTCAGAACAACTATATCACACTCAAAACCAAGCCTACCCAGCATTATAACGAAATGATCAAAATTTCGAGACAAACTACGTATATTTTGAGTTATGACAGTGATACATTCAACCGGACGCGCTATGAGATGTTTGCAATCCTCAACATCACAAGACCGAAATTCTGAAACAGATATTTTATCTATTTCTGTAGCTAAATCATCCATTTGCGAAAGCGAATAATAGCATATGACCAACTATAATAGAACAGGTATTATTTTTACATGAGAGGAATGCGATATAGTTGTTGTAGGTGTTACTCAGTGTGGTATAGTTAACAACATATATCCTTATACAACAGTTGTAGTATAGATTCCTGGACATTTTTCTTTGATTGTAATGATTTGCCATTGGTATATTAGGTGTGATAAGTTTGTGTTCGAATGAGACAATTAAAAACGAAAACCACAGAAAGATTGTTGATTGAGTAGTGTAGAATTTGTAAGTAAAATACACAGTTAAAAAAATATAAAATAACAATAACAACCACGATTAAAACAGCATGCAACATAAAAAGACAAATTGAGTATACTTGAAGAAAAATACCATTAAAAGGTGTTGGTGAAAAATTACATACGAGTTTAATTAATAATAGTCATATTGTGCTGGCCTTCAGCTTAGTGAGATCGGTCTCCTCTTCTATGCGGACGTGTGCCATCCCTTCCCTTTTTCTTAAATAAATTTTTCCATAAGATGTCCAGCAATACTTGTAGTCATTCGAACTTGAAAAATCTCTCGCAAGGAAGAATAGCCGCCTTCCCTTAGGGGTAAGACATTCCGAAATGTAAATTGGTTTGTGTGTGGTTTCACTGTTTTCTTGGCCAAATAACCTGGTATTTAGTTTATCGGTTTTCTCCTGTTGTGTAAGTTTCTTGAGATTTTTAAGTAAGGTTTCTTTAGTGAGAACTGAAGTAAATTCAACTACAATGGGTTTAGTGACGCCTGGTTTTGCGAACGGGCGATAAACATCTCTTATATCTGCCGTTTGTAATTGCAAGTTCAATGTGGTACCAATTCTCTTAACGGTATCAGAAAGTCGCTCTTTGGTCTCGTTTCGAAATTTAGGAATATTTCTGATCTCTAGCTTGGTTGTGCACGACTGCTTTTCAAGATTTTCCAACTTATTTTCCAGTAATTTTATGTAGGAAATGTGTTCCTTACGTTCCTGTCTAAAATTTTCTAATTCTTTTTGCAACTCATCATATTTGGCAGATAAAGTCGACATAGATAAATTTATAGTATCGTTTTGTGTTTTAATTTCTGTCAAAGACGACTCTAAAATGTCTAGCCTGGTTCTTTGTTCCGAAGAAAATTTTGAGAACATATATCACGGACTTCTTCCATGAAGGAACTTAAGTCATTTTCACGCTTTCTCTTCAAACGTCCCGCATTAATGTTGGGCCGGATTTCGGTGGGTTGCAGGTCGACGCTTTCAGAATCCGTCTCCGTTACATTTTGATGCTTCGGTGGCACACGATTCATAGGCATTGTGGCTATTTGAATGTTATTAATAAAGTACCAGGATAGCAGCGGAGCGCGGTGGTAGCAACCAGCTAGTGGTGTGAGCCGTACGAACGTAGTAGCGTAGCAAGTACCAGGAGCAAAGTTACGTACCTCCCTTTGCGCAGTGATGAGCTTGCGCGCGCGCTGTTTATTTGTTGGGCTTCGTCACGCCCCTTTTGCCGGCGTACAAGCAGCAGTAGGCGGTGACAGCGTTGGGGCGGCGCTGTCAGTATTCAAGCGGTGAGTCACTGCAGGTGAGTAAGTGGGCAATCGATGTTGAAATAAGCTTCTCAACTTTATGCACTCCTATTTTATGAACTTATTTAATTGGAGCAAAATTACAAATTTATGAATAAAAATAATAAATACTGAGTCGTTAAAAGCGTCTGAACTCCTCAGAGGTCCGGGGGGAAGGGGACTCTTGGTGCTAGAAAGCTTTAATTTGGTATGAATATATATATTAATCACGCCGACAAAGTGGTAATTTTTTTTTGGTGTCCTTCCTGAACACGTTCTCGTCTATCCCATGGTGTCGGGTTGGATTTAAAAATATTACGGGATTGTGCAAACACTTTTTCGATTCTGGGATCCGTTTGCGTAAAATTAAACTTTAAATTGCAAATTTTTGTTAGTGTGAAGTATCCCTGCCAGCTAAATGATTGCTTTTGGATATTGAAAAATGCACAGCAGTATTATATTTAACGATATTAAAAGGAAAACCATCACAGCTGAAAGCTTTACAAGTTTACGAGAGATGTCGACCAACTTATAAAATGTATTTGGAAAAGTAAAATTTTGTATAATGATGTATGGGGCCAACAGTTTTCGAACGGCAAAGTTAATTTTGTTCCTTCGTTTGTTTATGTACGTTATTAATGTAACCTTTTTATTTTGGTGAATGTAGCTGTTTATACGGGACCCTCTGTGCGCGAGTCAGACTCGCACTTGGCCGATTTTTATTTACCCCTTAAATCTACAGGTCGTATTTTCTGTTTTAACCATTTTTAACCCCCGACGGAAAAAGAGGGGTGTTATAAGTTTGAGGTGTGTTGCTGTGTATCTGTGTATTTGTGTATCTGTGTATCTGTGTATCTGTATGTCTGCCTGTGGCATCATAGCGCCTCAACGGATGAACCTATTTTGATTTAGTTTGTTTTTTGTTTGAAAGGTGATTGTATCGAGAGTGTTCTTAGCTATGTTTGAATAAAATCGGTTCAGCCGTTCAAAAGGTATGCGCGTTTTACTGTTTAGATCGTGATATCGTGTTTTCGCAAGATAAAAGTGTCGGGGGTTTTTTAAATTTTAAAATTTTACTGGAACGTGAAAATTTTACAATTCACCTGTATATATTGACATGTGTCAATCACTCTAGTTTCAGACACGTGTCAAATCATATCTGTGTAAAATAAGATTCACTCTGTTTAAAGCAACATGTGTCTATCACTCTATTTCTGCGAATCATGTCTGCGTAAAATATGATTAAGTTTGTTCTCTGAGTTTGTTCTCCGGGGTGGTTATGTACTCAACTATGCCCCTATTTGCTAACGGAACAGCTACTGATTGTTCGAATTAATTAGACCAGTTTTAAATTGGAGGTCGTTGACCGAAGGAAAGTTTTGGGAGTGTAGGTTCTATCCACATCTTTTATTGGATAAAATACTGTGTTGCTAGCTCGCAATCACTTGGAAATGCTGGCAAACGTTTGATCAGCAAATTATTATTTTTAGCACAAATATAGATTCTTTTGAAGAAATTACCGGAGCTACTGAATATTTATGAGTAAGGATTTACGGGTCTAACACAGGACAATTTAGACGTTTTGCTTGTGAGACAATTAATTCTGTTGACATTTGTAGGTTTCCGTTTTTGTTGTTTTTTTATCATTAATAATAGGTAATTTAATATTTATAATGACTTAATAATAATTCAATTAATGTGTATTTTTGGTAACTGCTTGGTTTTTTTATTTGGAAATTCTAATTCGTTAATTTTAGTTTTTTTTTTGTTGTGTAATAATTTAATAATAATATAATTGTTTTTTTTATATTACTTCTTAGTTTTATTTCCTTTTATGCATGCCCGTTTAACTATACCTGAAATATAGGCACTTTTTGAATTAAATATGATACGTGGCATTAGTTTTGAAAGATTGATAAATATTTTGTGGAGAATGTCGTTGGTTGTACATTTGTCACGCTGTTTTGTTTTAATTTTATTTTAGACTGCAATGTTTGTTTCCCCAAATAAATAAAATAAAAAAAACTAAATTAACACGTAAATGAAGCAAAATGGGAAAAGTAGGATCGTAGTAGTTATGTTCTGTAGTTTTTTGCCTAGCCCCTTGGTAAAAAGGCGTCAGTTTATGTACGTGCGTGTTAGAGTTCTAACACGCACGTAACGTGACAAAAAAGAATGAACCATGTCTCTCCTGAGACCATTCTGAGATGAAAAGGCAATCTCGATTTAAGTACAAATGTACACGACACCGTGTCGGTACCTAAAATAAAGGGAATTGGTTTTTGAAAGAAACACGTGTAACCCATAAAGGAGAGTAGGTATCACAAATTTTTCGCAACATATATTTTTATTGGTATTTATCGATTAAAACTTCATGCAACATACGGACTTAATGCATCAGGCAGAGTGGTGGAGAGATAACATGGCATGTGCATACAAAATATAAATAATTATTGAAGTAAAATTGATAAAAAATATATAGTTAAAATAAGCATACATATATATATATATTATTATAAATGTATTTTTTTGCAGGTAATAATTTATTTATTTTAACATAACACGACCAAAGGCCAATCACATTAGTTAAATACATGTTTTATAAAAAGCATTAAAAATAAAAATACATACATACATACATAAACTCACGCCTTTTTCCCATGGGGGTAGGCAGAAACTACAGAACGCCACCTGCTACGATCCTTACATACTTATTTTGCTTCACTCACATTAATGAGTATAAATGTGAACAAGACTAAGGTAATGGTGTTTGAAAGAGAAGACGATGTATCGGAGTGTGAAGTGAAAATAAATGATAAGAGTGTGGAGCAAGTGAACGGGTGTATATATAGACAAGAGTGTATATCTGGGATGTATGTTCACAAGGGACGGAAAGATTGAAGGGGATGTGGAAAGGAGAGTGAATGCAGGGAATAAAGTGAATGGTGCTATACATGCGGTTGTGACCAGCAAATCGATGTCTCCGGAAGCTCGACTCGCCGTTCACATCAGCGTGCTGGTGCCTACACTTATGTATGAAAGTGAAGGGTGGGTATGGCAAAAAATACATGAAAGTAGGATTAATGCAGTAAAAATGCGCTCCTTGTGAAATATGTGTGGGGTAATTTTAAATGATAGGTTGAGGAATGAGGTTTTAAGACAACGTTGTGGTTTAAAAGATGATGTAGTGACTGAAATTGAAGAGAGTATATTAAGATGGTTTGGCCATGTTGAGAGGATGAATGAAAGGCGACTAACGAAATGTATTTACAAGGCAGATGTGAATGAAAACGACGGGAGGGGAAGCGCAAGAAAAAAAAAAAAAAATTTTTTTTACTCGGCTGTCTAACGCTCATCTCAAAATATTCCAGACATACAGAAACAATGTTCTTCCATTCGTCCGCGAACACATCACAATCGGGCTTAGTATCCAAGAGAGCGTTGAGCGCGGCGAGTGTACGAGGGATGGGAGACTGGGCTCGAGCGACGGCTCAACACCGGGGTACGGCGAACAATCTGTGCCTCCCACTACGTCTATGATTGACCGGGGCAAAAATATGGGATAATTCGTCGTGTAGTTCAGGGGCATCAGTTTTCCCGTGAAAGATTTTACACATATTTATGATTTGATCATTTTTTCTTTTGACCTCGAGAGAATTGTAGCCTAAACAGCCTAAGTGGAAGTTAGAAGGGTATAAGTATGATAATATCCATATAGACGCTTATACAGATACCTCAGAAAAGCTTTCTGAACCTTTTCCAAAATTAGTGTGTATTTCTTTTCATGAGGGTTCCAGACATATGCACTAGACTCCACTAGTACATTAAAAATAGATTTGATTGCACTGATGTTCTTAAAATCCTTTGCATTTCGTAGAATGAAACCTAATCGCCTAAATGAATCTTTTGCTACCAATACTATGTGATCGTGAAACGTTAATCTCATGTCAAAACCCAGATCCTTCATTCCACTTGTTCTGGTAATGGTGCTGTGATTCATTTTGTACGCAAAATTGATAGGGTGTTTTGCGCGAATAAAACTCATGACGAAATATTTGATAGAGTTAAATTCCATTTTGTTCCTAACAAACGCAATGTAATCCCAATGTGGTTTTCCTTATCCTGGAAGGGTTTCCTATAATTTAACGGGTTGAAGTTATGCCTTGTTTTTTAAGATAATTATAATTGATTCTGCTGACACTTTTATCCGAATTTTTTCCGTTTGTTATTTTTTTTTGTAATAATTTAATTATAATTTAACAATTTTATTTTTCTATATTGATAATTTGATTTATTATCTTTGTCACTTAATTTTATTTATTTTTAATTTAAATCTGTAAGCGCACGTCGCATTAATTTGTAAAATCTGTTTTTTATAATATGTGGAAAATATCGCTGGTTGCACACTTATTTATCATTGTGTCCAAATTCCCCAAACAAATAAAATAAAAATATGCTATAATTATTGAAACAATTTAAAAGCCACTGTGTCTCGCGTGGATCCGTGTTTCCGGCAGTCGAGAGGTTAAATCATTTTTACAAAAACTACACAACACCGAAATGAATTCGGCAGCCATTGCGATCGCTGTCGGTCACCAGCGCGTCGTTCTACTCCCTCTGGATGTTATTATTTATAAAAGTAACAGTTACACTAATAAATATCAGTTAACAGCCATAAAACGTTATTTATTCACGTTAGTTAGTTTGGTGTTAGTTGATAAATCTCCTATACATTTTACTAAATCATACTAATGTGGCCCCTTGTATTTTTTATTGGATGTTTAGATGTGAGTGAGAATGACAAACTGGTTATCGGCAGTTTTTCTTACGGTAGGGTAAATAGGAATATAGGTTAATATGGTCTACTAAGTTTTAATCTGTAGGTATTTTTAATTTATGAGCAGTATTACGAATGGTTTATAATCATTGGTAAATTGTTAGGGGTAAAAGTATTCGGAGGGTAAAAGCCACAGACATAAATCTAACTAGATAACGTAAGTCCCTCCATCTGTATGAAAACCAAGCGTGCCACTTTTTCACAAACAATTTAAAAACAAATTTACTTACCAATGAAAGAAAACATTTCCAATGCCTCGGCCAACTTTTTCTAAGCATTCTTTAGAGCTCAATATGGCATAAAAAAGCATTTTTCTAGATTTCGGTGGATTTCCGATGTCTATAATGCCAAATGAAAATCTCAGATTACGATCAGTGATCGTAACTTTACTCCGTTTTTTGGCACGCGAAGTGTATACAATCGCGTCATCTAGTTAGATTTATGTCTGTGGTAAAAGCACACATGAATGTGCACAATTTTTATTATTGGACCAAGAGTCTTTTTAGTTATGCGAATATAAATGTACCTACTGAGTGGCATGTAGGTCTTTCCCAGGCATAGAAAATAACTTCTAAATAAATACGTTGGGTAACGTAAAAGTTTTGAATGTGTTGCACATAAGTGCCTTCCATACTTTCGGACTGTGAATTAATATTATTAGGCCTATAATTATTAGGCCTTATCATCTTAGGTGTCTTTATATATAACTAGCTTCTGCCAGCAGCTTCGCCCGCGTGTAAAGTGTTTTTTTATCCTAAGGGAACATTATACTGGGATAAAAAGCCTATGTGCTATTCCAGACTATAATCTATCTCTGTGCCAAATTTCCTTCAGATCCGTTCAGCTGTTTTAGCGTGATTGAGTAATAAACAGACATAATTCCATCCAAACTTTCGCATTTATAATATTAAATGTTAGTATGAGATTTAATTCCTCGGTTTTTAGGAACGAATTAGGGTGACCTTTTGGAAACATTTTACATTGAGGTACAAAATGTGACCATTGATTGAATTACGACTCACTTAACCTAAATTAAATTACCTTTACTATCTCAAAATAACATAAACTACTGAACTGAGTGAGGTAACACTTGAGAGATTTATCACCAAAAAATTTGCCATAAAACTTCATAAAGAAAACAAATATGATTGTATTACGAAACATCATTCATTCAACTACATTTTTTATCGAAACTTATAAAAAGAGTTGAAGTTGTTTATTTGTTTGTAGGAAGTAATAATATTAATAAGGAAGTTAACCCAGTAAGATGCTGGTAGGGATCTTGACCGTACTTCCGGGATTGTCCTGATAGCCGTGGTATACCTCTCCACTCCTCAAGCACCTCCGGATATGTTGCCCCCTTGGCGCTTCGTCACTAAATTGCAAGCGACCCTATATGGGGGCCCATTAATTGAGTGTGCCAGTCACACTGTCATTTTATAGCCGTTGTACTTCAACAGTGCTCAGGCAGGGGCTAGTAGGCCTCCTATAGCTTTAGGCAATCGATTCACTAAACCTACCAAACCCAATGCATTTTTCTCCATATTTTGCAATAGTCCTGCACCAACCGGGGATTGCCCTGGAATGCAATTGGGCAGTGCATACAGGTAAATCTTCGGTTGGTGTCACATTTACTGATACATGCCTAACAAGGCCTCTGCAGGTTGGCTTCGGCTCCTCGTACGCCTTCCAAAGGACCGGGACCCAGGGTCCCGAGATTGTCAAAGTAAAAAAAATAATTAAAAATGGTATTACATCTATATTCATTTACATCATATACATTTACAATTAATAGGTAATGTCTGGAAATAAATAATTAATAGCCTTTTCCCAATTTTGCTGTGGTCGGCTTCCAATCTAACCAAATACTGCTGCGGAGCAGTATTTTTTAAGAGGCGACTGCCTTTTTGCCTTCACAACCCAGTAACTATAGCTTGACAAATTCGTACGTGACACGCCCATGGCCCTACTACCCAATGACGCGACGGCGCGGTAATGCGACAACGTGCCCGTACGGGGACTCCTGTCCCGCGCGTACGTTTTACGTCCCTTGCACCCGCGGACCATGGGACTGTCATCATTTGCCTAGCCAAGATAACACGATCATCACGAATGGGCCGTCAAGCTCTATCCACACATATCAAGGCCGTGTCCGGGACGTGACAGGGCCGGGCCCAATCATTAAAGCTTCGTCTCTGCCTCACTGGCCCGTGCACAGGTGTCTGGACGAGTTCATATAAAATTTATACAACGATATTTTTTTGAGCCCCTGATATGTGTGGATAGACCTTAATCCACCACGCGGGCCCAATACGGTTTGGTGGATAACACGATACCCCTGGATAATACTGGTGTCCGGTTTTATGGCTTCTGAGCACCATAACTACTATCAGAAGATCTTTAATTACATACAGCTGGGACCTAAGGCTAGGAAGCATCGCTGAGTGATACATACATTTTTTCCCAACAATATCACGGGCGAAACCGCGAGAAAAAGTTAGTTAGCTACAAAGCTTCATAAACAAATTAAATAAGATTATGAAACATCGTTCATTGAACTTCGTTTTTAATAAACAAACATTCGTTTTCAATCATCGCTGTGGCTATATTAAATTATTTATATGCTCTTTGAAGACTGTCCAAACGTCGGGGATTCGATGTCGCAATGTTTTGGCGTCTTGAAGCTTGATATCCTTTATGTTTTATATATATATGAGTGTGGTCATAACCTTTTAGTGCGCTATTAATAAACTAGCCGTGTGCCCGATGGGATATCCAAATGTCAAATAGCGATCTTCCGTACATTCATCCATTAGGTATTAAAACATTTTCAGGTGTGAATTTTCAAAAAAAAACCTTATTTTTGATTTACGTTACATTTGTAAGAAACTCAAGAGTCAAAATTTAATAATTCCAGTACCTGCCGTCTCGGCTGCGTGTCTGTCAGTGAATTCAAGAATTTTATTAAAATGTCAGGTTTCATTTATTTCAAAGAAAAATAAATATATAGATTTATTTATTTATTTACTAGCTTTTGCCCGCGACTTCGTTCGCGTGGAATAGTGACTTCCACTCTTGACCAATAGATGGCGCTGTATGTCCGAAATAAATTTTATTTTATTCTTTATTTTTTGTAATAAAAACTATCCTATGTCCATTCTCAAGTTCCAAACTATGTCTGTACCAAATTTCACACAAATCGGTTCAGTAGTTTAGGCGTGAAGCAAAGACAGACAGACAGACAGATAGACAGACAGACAGAAAGACAGACAGACAGAGTTACTTTCGCATTTATAATATTAGTTTGGATTTACACATACTTAATGTCACAAATATCAGTGCAGCCCTGGCTCTTGTACTATAGATGTACCTATGTTTATTTTTACTAAATATATATTTTTTGTTGCCTGAAGTTTTAAGTAAAAAAATAAACAAAGGTCATAATAGGAAAAGGTGAAGTGGAATGCTGTGGTATTCTGCTGTAAAGATCCACATATTTTAGTCTATTTACGTTTTATCATAATATACAAACCACACCTTTTATCTTTTGAAATTGTATCAACTCATGTGACTCGTTTTTATGTATTCTTTGATACTGTTAGCACCTGAAAAGCCTGCTAGTTATCTCTGATTGATTTAACATCCACAATTTATTTTTATCTGTTTATTGACGTGGCTTACGTTTAGCTTTCTAAACGTAACGTTACAATGCCTATGTGAGAAGAACAGAGGATTTGGAGGATAGGCGCTTTTACCTTTTTGGTTACATGAACGCAATCAAGACTTTGTTTTTTTCTCATCCGATTATGAAATCTACACTATCATTGTTATAAGCTTGTTTCCGTCCAGGAAAATCTGCGGCTCTACAGGAGCTCAGCCACGGTGAAAAGCAAGTAATGCGGACGTTTAGATATTTAAGTCAGCTAAGATGTATTGTTATTACTTATTGTAGCGTTATAAAAAATAAATAATAGTAGTTTTTTTGCATAATGAGGGGTATTAAAACATGAGTGTGTGTTTAAAAACCGAGCCATAGGCGAGGTTTTTAATAGTTTTCACACGAATGTTTTAATACCTAGTTATGTGCAGTTTCATACACTACTTTATCTACACTCATAAATTGGGATTGAACCTACTAAATACCTCTTTTTTGCATTTTCCATGACATAAAATCGTGATAGCATTTGTCATATACTTTTCTAGACTTTGCTGGTAATAAATTAAGAGTAATTTCCTTCGCCGCATCTAAAATATCGGGCGGAGTCAAATTTTCTTCACATTCACTGATATCAGACATTTCACACACAATAATTTAAATAACTCATGAAATTCAGTACAGCAAAACTTGCAAAACGTATGTATGGCGCCAAAACCCAGCACATCACCGCATTAACCGCGCATGCGCTAAGGCTTAGCACGCACTGCGATCTTTATTCGCGCGATTTTTTTCCGCCCATTCTGCGACCTATGTAATTGTATGAAGTTGTTCGCATCGGTAACGAAATCGTGCGGAAATAATTCCACAAGAAAGCCGTGTTTTGCCACAGAATCCACCGCACCACGGCGCTATGATAATATTTTGAGCTCTATGAACAGGTAGAAGGAAACAAAATTAGCGCGAATAAAAATCACAGTGCGTGCTATGTCTAAAGCGGGCATTGTCATAGACAATTTAAAATTGGAATCAAATCTTTTTATAATAGGTACTATAAAATGGCATTACAAAAAAAATATTGATGGAAACTCCTTAGTGATTCCTTATTGGATTTGTCCTGTATCGTAATAGAAAAAAAATTGTTTTAGAGCATTATTTTGTTAGAGAAATAGTGTTATAATAAGATTCTATTTTTAAATTTCGGTATTGTGTTTATAAAGTATGCCAATATAAACTCGTTTTGAATTTTATAATTCGAATATTACGATACGAGAGTAGATAAAACTTTTTAACGCAACTATAACGTATAAATACACCGAAAATATGAAAATAGAAAGAGGCAACACACATTATTTAAAAAAAAAACAGGAAGCACCGCAAACTTTAAATATTTAGTATATTTAAATTTAGTTAAATAAACTTATGAGTGAAATTTTAGCAAGGTTTAAAGGTGAATACACGTGCTTATCCTCAACGCAGTTGCAGCCGGTTCAATGATGGCATATGCATACAAGTAAAGTATGATTCCATAACGTAATATAGGTAAGGTAATAACAGATTTTAACTACGGAAACTTAAAAGGTGAGCTACGTAATTATAACATCAAAAAAATATACTAAATAAAAATATGATAACAGTCATTCATCGGGAATTAACGCTGGATCCACCTCTATAAAAACACAGGCTGTTTAAAAAAAAAATGTATGGAACCCGTTGAAAGATGTTCGGAATCCCGAAGACTGCAGGTACATAAGTGGTCACTTGTTCTGTCCCGGGGGTAAAGCCGATGTCGGCTTAACTGATATCAGTTTTGATTCATGATGCATAAACTCTTGTCAGCGAAAAGGTTTTTTTTGATTAGCTTGTCACCAGTCCTTGCAGAACTACCCAGTCCTCCATATGTCGCACGGCAACTGTGACATGGTAGTGAAACAACAGTTTGTGTCCTGACAGAGCTCAGTCGTAGCGGCATGCCGTCCACCAGCTCCGGCGCGCCCGTCGGCTCGTACATCGTCGGTTTTATTTTTATTTTTGTTTAAAGTTTTGCTTATTTCTCGTGTCTCCTATGCGGGTCGAAATAAATATTTTTCTATCTTTCTTTTTTCATCACGTATCCTCTGCTTAACGACAAGGAATCTGTTCCTGCCGTTCCCGCCCAAGAATTGACATAGCCATGGTCATATTGTTGCTTGCTATTTTAAAACACGCTTTTAAACAGTTACAACAACTGTTCCTTCCTCTTCTCTTTTCTTGAAAATAGAAATATGAAAATTTGAATAATAAAATTAGAAGCAGCCTGTTTTGACAAATAAAAAAGAGACTAAAGCAAAGCGTCTTGTAGCGATTACGCTACATTATAACTATTAGGCCAGAAATGCTTTTTCTCTCTGCATTAGTAATTAAAAGTAAAGAAATCAAAGCAAGATCACTTGAAAAACATAGCTATATCTCCAAAGACACATTTTAGAGGTTGAGGTCGACAACATTTCAAGTAGATACAGAGCTTATTTCCTTAGGGGAATAAATCTTGTAGATAAATAAGTAAGAAGTCACATCTCACCTTACTTGACAAGATAAGTTATTGCCAGAATTGTAGGGCAATCGGGCCTTTACATTGTCAGGAGTTTGTGTAAATAGGAATATAGGACGTGGGCATGGAATATAGAAATAAAAAATATTCCATATTATTCGGTACATCGTCGGACTACAAGACGTACGGCGACGCGCCATCGGTACAGTTCTCGCCAAACTTCTGGGCCGCCCTGAAGTTGGCTACAATGGCTGCGCTGTATTAAATGTCATACAAAAACAGCATCGATCTGTGCCTTGCGCATCGGAAAGCCAACTTCAGGGCGGCCAAGAAGTTTGGCAAGAACATGGTGGTCCCAGAATTTCTAAAACGTTTATTGCGTGTCTAAACCTTTTAGGAATAGTTTTGTCGTGGGTACAGCTAAGAAGTGGAATTTCCTGGCGGAGTCTGTGTTTGATAGCTACAATCTGGGGCTATTTAAGTCAAGATTGAATAGGTTACTTCTAGACAAGCGTGCTTCAACGTCAACTACATGATTGCTTACTTACACGTGAGATGCGGTCTAACAAGTTATTTTTCACTTTTTTGTTTTTCTATGGAAGTCGGTTGTATTTTTTGTAAAAAGATTTTTTTCATTTTTCACTTTTTAGTTGTGCTACATAATTTATATAGGCTAGGTACCAATAATGCCCAAAGTGAAACCATATTAGATTTACCCAATAACATGAAACTTAAACAAAACCGGTCGAATAAGGGTACACCAAGGTGAACTGTTTACACCTGCGTACCCCTTTAGAGCGTACTAGTGTGATGTTATGTTATGAAATGGTGTAAACAATAAACATGCCGTCATTTATTGAAGAGTTCTGATGTGTATCTCCGAAGTTCTTTATCAGATCTTGATGAAAATTAAATAGGACCACATGACAAACACCAGCTTTCAAATAAAAAAGAATCATCAAAATCGGTTCACCCAGTAACAAGTTCTGAGGTAACACAAATAAAAAAAAAATGGAATTGAGAACCTCCTCCTTTTTTTGAAGTCGGTTAAAAAGAAAAATACTTCTTGGTGCATGAATTTTGTTTTCACTTTGTTTAAATTTAATTGTATTATGTTTGTTATGATTTTGGTGTATACTACAGAATAAAGAACTTCTTGAAAACCCCGATGAAACTTACTATTGCCTGTGTATCGAAAAATAATGTTCCAAATGGGGTGATATATTATTGGGTTTCTTTTGCATATCGTCCTGTTTCTACGCTCCATGACCGTATCAAATCCTATATTTGCGTACTCCTCAACCCGTTCGGTATCGGATTGAAGAACTGTTTGTATTGTGTAAGCGGCTGACCTTCGATCATCCTGTGGCTACACGACCTTCTGTCTAAGGGAAATATTTTAGCAATTACTTTGTGTGTATCTTTATAAGTATGAGAGCCTGGTAACCGGGAAATAATATCGAAAGGTTTGGGTTGAGTTAACTACGGATCAAAAAACTACTAGCATTTATGAACATGTCAACATTGCCATGTGTAAGTTAATCTATCGGACTTGCGTAAGTCCGGTAGTTATAAGACCACGTCTTACATGTTTGGGGTTGTGGGACCAAATCTGGGGCAGTATAAGTATGGCTTCTTTAATTCATTTGTACTTTCTAAGTTTATCTTGGAAATTATTGACATTAGTGAAGGAAAACATCGTGAGGAAACCTGTGTGTTTAAGGATCAAGTTCTTAATAGCCTCTTTGTACAGTAAAAGTAGAATTATAGAGCACTTAGCCCCTTCGCACACGGATCGTAAGCGTAGTCGTCTCGTAAGATTATCGTCATTACGCAACGAGTACGAGACCTGCAGAGCTACAAACGAATCGTCACGTAGACGTATCGTTTTGTAAGCGATATCTCATTAGTTGAAATCATGGCGTCTCTGGAACCAGATGTTTTCGATGGATCTTATTGATGATCTTACTTTTTCTTCAGACGAAGAAGATTTTTATTGTTTTACTATGTCAGAAGTAGAAAGCGTCATGCTCATTGGATCCAACCATAATTCCAAGAAGAGATTATTTGTTGCTGCACTTGAACTCTCAGAAGATGATTATACATTTCGTGGCTTTTATCGAATGAGGAAGGAGACATTTAAAATACTTATAATAATTTAAGACCACACCTAATGAAAAAAAATTACGCTTGCTATTTACGCCAGTACCTACGCTACGACTATCGTATTATTAATCACCATCCTAACTAATGTTATAAATGCGATAGTGACTTTGTTTGTTACGCCTTGACGCCTAAATTGTAGAACCAACTATGATTTAGACTCGATTTTGAGAAATGCGGGGTTTCATTTTATTTTAACTTTTAATTTAGTCGTTTGATTTTTTCCAATTCATTTATGAAAATATTATGTATATAATGATAGTATGGTCTTTGAATAGGAAAAAAAGACAAAACTGCGTTTCTCTGTAAAGACATAAGTGGTTTTATTTAGATTACAGTCTTATTACAAAAAACGAAATAAACCTTGGTTTAAACCTGTACTATCAAGTCCAGGCTTATCTGCAAAACCATGGTCTAAATTTGTCCGTATTACAAAACTTCAAAAAACCGTGGTTTTCATAGTCCCGTCATTTGAACCGTTGTCAATATATCAACCACAGATTAAAACAAATATCATTCGTTCAGCATAATATCATTCAATTGCAACGTTCCGTATGGATATGCCGTAGAAATAAAAACGGTTTGATAATACGATAAGGATTAAATTACGTTTAAGAGTGTTAAAAATATTGAAACTTTGTTATTTTGCATGGATATAAACATTTGTTATTTATCGATTAAAGTTTTGTTTAGATTTAAGCAAATTACTTAAATTCTTAATAATTACTAATAATACATCTACGTACGTGTAACGAAACGTAACATTCTCGCGCGTTATATGAAACTATAACATTAAACAAAACCATCGCAAGCTGAAAAAAGTTCACTAAGCTTTGGAATTTTAAGTTATCGAAGTCTCTAATATTATAGAGCAATTGCCTCTTTGATAATAATACTCGTATATATAATAATATATTGTGATGGACCAACAAAAAAAAACGATCTGAGAATTGGAGTACCGAGGAAAAAGTAATATCCTCAATAATATATTAAATTAACCATAATTAATATCCATTTTCGGGTAAAACAACAAAACACAATAAAAAAGATGCTATAACCTAAAAGAGAAACTGACAGATACGACTTAGACCATCGTTAAACTAGGGGCCGCTGAGGTTTATCGCTAAACCATTATTTATAATATCATTTTTGTGTAAACCACAGTTTATAGAGATTTAAACCTAGATTTTTAGTTAAACCGCTTTTTGAAATAAGACTGATAAAGTTTAACATAAATCATAACGTACATTTCTAATAACAAAGTATTAGCTTACCTGCATAAAGACAAAAGAAACAACATTAAATGCCTTTATTTTAGGTCTTTTTATATTCTAATAAATGTCGCATCAAGGCTGGCCGATAGATGCAAACCATTGAGAAGTCAGGGTTGTATTCCCTTAGGTTATGATCGTGTGTGGGCAGGTCGGTGGGTACAATCGTACAAATGAAATCACATAAATTATTCGATACACTGGGTTTATTCAAATATTCAGAATTACAATCTTGCTTACTAATATTACGGATCGACACTGATTCTACGACGTCTTAGCTCTGAGGTGGTCAGTATTCAACTGTCATATTCTACTATCCCCACTACGCAAGTGGTTAGAGAAAGCGTGCCAAAGGGCAGTTGATTTGCCGACAGGTAGCGTGCTTGCGATTTGTTTTGACGTCCGTACTATTGACCAAACCCGACATATATAAACAAACAATTTGGAAAAATTCTTCTCTCAATAGACTTAACCACAGATAAAATAAACACTACATGACTTTACTACATTAAATGTCACTCCTGTCAGTTGTGACATATTTTTCGACCAATGAGCGGTGCCGCGGCACGATTCAAATTTAAGAAAATCATATGAGTGAGGTGATTTTCTTTACATCTATGTAAGGAAAAATATAAATCTCTTTAGTAAAGTTAGTGATAGACACAATTGTAATACTAAAAATAAAGATAAGTTAGATCAACCATCTTATAGATTAGCTAAAGTACACACATCTTTCATGGGGTACTGTGTTAAATTCTATAACAAAATACCTAGTGAGATATTAAAACTAAATGAAAGAAAATTTAAATCAATAGTTAAAAGCACACTTTGTGGTAGCGCCATCTCTTGTAAATGTCATAAATCAATGACCAAAAACACATAGACAAACGCATTTGAGATTTCGCGGGCGATCGATATCCTAATTATCTCGTTCCTTCCTCATTCCTTTTCCCTTTATGTACGCCTTAATGACAGGTCGCCAGAACGAACCGAAACTTCAACGTGAACGGGCCTCGTATCTCAACCGCCAGCTTTCCAAGCCACCTGGCTGGAGACTGATGCATCTAATTAGTTAGATTGCAGAGAACCTTGTGAACCGTGTCTATTAACCCGCCTCGCGGATATAAAACAATTGTGTGAAGTGTGTGGATCCTGAAGGAGCCATTTTGGAGTAGAAGAACACTAGCTCGCTGCCACACGTGGGCTGGCATCGACCACTACAAGGTAAGGCGTACTACTTCCCTCATTTCCATACTAGATCGCCCGAATTGATCCGTGAATATTTTCCCGCTTATTTTCAACGCATTATTGCCAGAACCCTTCAAATACAGTCCACTTTTCATGATAGACACAAAGATGAAGAGGTTTCTCAAACCGCTATAACATTTTTGGTCCTTCGTAGCCCGATATATTACTATAATATATCCATTTTCCTTTATTTCTTACGTAGGAATCAATCATAAATTCCTACTAGGGTCGTGGCACCTAGCCGCCTACCCACATAATCAAGTTGTAAACCCAATACGTGGTTCCATCAACGCCGCTATAGCAGGTTCATAATTACGTATCTGCTATTATTAAAAATAATTCTTATTTAAAACTAACTTGTCGTATTGTAAATTTCCATATTTCAAGCGTCTTTTAGTTTAACCGCCCTTATAGGAATCATCTACCTCCAATTATAAATTGTTAGGAATAAGTTACTTTCCGAATACCGCGGGGTAGACATTCATTCTATAAGAGAAAAATAAAATAGGTGTACTACTTGTAGGTACCTACGCAGTATAAATATCATAACTTTACCGAATACGTTTAGACGATTGCGGGCTATAAGTTGCATATTTATACCTATTCATTTATCTTAAACAATATTCAAACTTAACAATAAAACTGGTTAGGATAGTAATGCTATTAACATTTTGTACTATACAGGGTGTTTGGAAGGGAGCTGTACATACGCCTAGGGTAGAAACTAGGGATAGTCTGCTACCTACCCCCGCCCATTATATTGACCTTGGCCTCAAGGTTTTTTTTTAATTTATTATTATTTTTTATTTGACTTTTTTATGATTTTTTGACTAAAACTACCTGTAGCTCAAAATCTATCCATGGGACCGGTCGGCTAATGGTCTTGTTTTAATCGTTAGAGTCTTAGGGTCCTGCAAAAAATTATTTTACACCAGAAAATTGTGGAGAAGAAAAGTTATGGGGCCTGAAGTACCGTAGTAAGGTAAAGAAATAATTTTAAGGGCAACTTTCTATGGGGTTTAAAAAAAAACTAACAGGGTTGGAGTTCTTCTGATTTTTTTAAAACATCCTCAGTCCATGCCCTTTCTAACGATATGCTAAAAGTGTAATTATCACTTTTAGTTTTAAAGTTATTAATTAATTTCCGCAACTAGGGCACTTCAAGCAAAAATTTCAACTAATGAAAATTTACATAGCTACTAATTCATAAGGAAACCGCTAACGTTGATATTTTTATTGTTTTAGGCTTAGAGGATAACGACTATGCAAGAAGGGTGGAGTTTTGCCGCCACTTGCTCCATACGGACGTGGAAGATATTAATTTTTTACGGAGTATTCTCTGGACTGACGAGTCCAAGTTTGACAAGGAAGGAATTGTAAATTACCACAATCTCCATCACTGGGCACCCAGAGATCAAAACCCGAGAGTCAAGAGGCACAGAGGTTTTCAACGAAGGTTCTCCGTGAACGTATGGGCAGGCGTCATCGGTAATCGGTTGATAGGGCCGCACTTTTTGCCAGACAACCTAAACGGGCAAAACTACTTAGATTTCCTCGAAAACGATTTGCCTGATTTAGCGGAAGAAGTGTTTGACGAAGATCGGCCCATAGTCTTCCAGCACGACGGCTGTCCTGCTCATTGGAGCCTAGCAGTGAGGGAGCTTCTGGACAACTGCTTTCCTAATTCTTGGATTGGTCGGGGTGGGCCAATTCCCTGGCCCCCAAGGTCGCCTGACCTTACCCCACTCGACTTCTACGTCTGGGGAAGGGCGAAAGAGTTGGTGTACGCAGAAGAAGTACCAACAAGGGAGGTTCTAATTAACAGGATCCACGCCGCATTCGATACAATGCGCGAGGAACTGCTGCTTAGAACGGTGACCGTGGAGATGAGGAAGAGGTGCCGAGCATGTTTACAGGTCAATGGTCATCAATTTGAACAAAATTTGTAATTAATTAAAATTAGTAATTAATTAAAATTTGTAATTTAATGACATTAGTCATTACCAAATTTTTTGTTTCATTTGCCATCCTTTTACGATCGAACACATTTAATTTTCATTAGTTGAAATTTTTGCTTGAAGTGCCCTAGTTGCGGAAATTAATTAATAACTTTAAAACTAAAAGTGATAATTACACTTTTAGCATATCGTTAGAAAGGGCATGGACTGAGGATGTTTTAAAAAAATCAGAAGAACTCCAACCCTGTTAGTTTTTTTTTAAACCCCATAGAAAGTTGCCCTTAAAATTATTTCTTTACCTTACTACGGTACTTCAGGCCCCATAACTTTTCTTCTCCACAATTTTCTGGTGTAAAATATTTTTTTGCAGGACCCTAAGACTCTAACGATTAAAACAAGACCATTAGCCGACCGGTCCCATGGATAGATTTTGAGCTACAGGTAGTTTTAGTCAAAAAATCACAAAAAAGTCAAATAAAAAATAAAAATAAATTAAAAAAAAACCTTGAGGCCAAGGTCAATATAATGGGCGGGGGTAGGTAGCAGACTATCCCTAGTTTCTACCCTAGGCGTATGTACAGCTCCCTTCCAAACACCCTGTATAATTACTTTGGTTAGTGGGTACTACGAAAAAACTTATTTCGTTATTACGCAAATATTGCGAAACCCGTTGTCACAGTACAGTCACAATCAGTAGTATTACTTTTCTACATATAGTTGTTCGTTTAAATAATTACCGTACATTGTTTTATTTGTGTGGTTATTTGTAACTACATAACATAACAATGCCGCGTGATGCGAAAGCAATCGCTTCTTCGGAAGATCAACAGTTAGTGATTTTAGAAGCTAAGCGTAATATACTTTTCGAGCGTATTCAGTCAATTTATGATCGCTCTAAAGTCGCTAATACTTCCGAATCGGTGAGAGAAGGCTTTCTCAGTTCTTGTGTAACAATAGATGATATTCGAACGGACTTTGATAGATTATTGGATGATTATAATGCTAGGTTACTGGCTGTATATCCCGATGCGAAGCCTAGCTATCAAGCCTACGCCTCATTCGAGGATATGTATTGTTCCGTGAAACGTGTGATGTCTCAATTGGAAGATAAGCCGTCCGGGAGGCACAGTATGAGTGATTCCGCAACATGTAGACCAATTTTGCCGCCAATCGAACTCATGTCGTTCGACGGTGATATACGAAACTGGCCATTATTTTATGCAAGTTTTAAATCTACAGTTCATGACAATAAGTCGCTGACGGATGCAGACAGGTTGTACTATTTAATAGGTAAGCTGTCGCCGAAGGCACAGTCTGTGTTCGCGGGAGTCACACCGTGTGCTGAGAATTACCAAGTCATATTCCAGGCACTCCTCGATAGGTACCAGGATATTCGTGTCCTCGCGTCTACCTATTTGGATCAAGCTTTAAATCTTAAATTGTCCGGTCCCGCGTCTGTTTCGAATTACCAGCTATTCGTGGACAAGTTCATCACCGCAATTAATTCCCTAAAGAATCTAAAATTAGTTGACCTTCTGGATTTCATTTTATTGCACCTCGCAATAAAAAAGTTTGACACTGAAACTATTCGCGCTTTCGAGATGACAGAACGTAATCGTAAGATTCCCACTCTAGATAGTTTTGTCAGCTTCATCAATGATCAGTGTCGGATATTCCGTAATACCCAACCACCCTTAGCTAACAATAATAAGCCTAATAGTTCGGACAATTCACATAAGTCTAATAAATCGCGTAGTTTTAATAATAAAATGACCGCTCCTAATCCACAATCCTATGTAGCTTGCTCTGAGTTAAATAATTCAAACAAGTGTCTGTGCGAAGCATATATCCATGAACACTTATATAAATGTCCCGCTTTTGATAATTTGACTCCGACAGCTCGTTTCAAATGTGTGGAAGACAACAGTGCTTGTGCCAATTGTTTGAGTATTAAACATAAAACGGTTAACTGTTCTTCTAAATTAAAGTGTCGCGCATGTAATCAACGTCATCATACATTGTTACATTTTAATAAAAACCCGCAATTATCAACTGTAGTGACGTCACAGCCGAATCCGGTCCCAACGCCTATGCCGACTGTACCTTCTATTACCTCACAGTCTGAGGTATCGTTGTGTACGACCTCTGTCGCTGGCGCCGCTCGATCGCGTTCGATTGACGCTCGGTGCGTTGCGGCGTCGCCGTCGGCGAGAGATAGCCCGCAATGTACGGCGTACACAACCGTTCTGCTCGCTACTGCTCAAGTCGTAATTTACGATGTAAATGATAAGCCGCACATAATACGTTGTTTACTAGATAGTGGATCACAAAGTAATTTTATTACTTCTGAATGTTTTAAGCGTCTAGGACTTTGGAAGAACTTTCATACTTCTAATTTAATAGTTAAAGGAATCGGTGGGTCGGAAAAACCAGTTAAAGGTTCCGTAGATATTAAATTATATTCTCGTTTTAGTAATGATATTAATTTTAACGTTTCTTCGCTTATTGTTGAACGTATAACGGAGACATTGCCGACCGCTCTCGTCGATGTCTCTAAACTTACACATCTCAAAACATTACCGCTCGCAGATTCGAAGTTTGCGGAGCCGAGCGGTATCGATGTTTTGATTGGTGCTGCTATATTCCCGCGCTTGCTTTTGCCTAACATAGTGCATAGCGAGCAATATAATATATCTCCCGCTATTGAAACTGTGTTGGGGTATGTGGTTATGGGTTCCGTACCTACGGCACATACTTCACACTGTACGAGTACAACTCTGGATAGAAAGAAGAGGACTACCCGTTGGATTAGTTTTCCGGCAACCCAGCTGTAGGCATTGGGTAGATGCGATGATTTGTATTCGAGAGGTGAGCGTGCTTACAGCTCCGGGACCATTCTGGAGAAATGGGAGCCAGCTTCTCTGGCGTCCTTAACGGGGATTGAATCCGCTAGCACCAACTGCGCTGGTGCTGGTGCTTGCACTAGTGCTGGCGTGCTGGGGTGCGTGTGGTGAGCGGCTTTATTGCTCCGGTACCATTCTGGACAAATGGTAGTGAGTAATCACGGTGCAACTCACATTTTCTCTTGAGTACCAGGGGCGAGTGCTCTCGGAGGCGTGACCTACCGAAGATGGTCCCAGACACCTCGTAAGGGGTTGCCTGGTATAGTGTGCCGCTTTCCATAACGTAAGGTTGGTGAAGGTGGCCACTATAGAAAAACTCAGTAGACAAATAGGGGTATGTACGAGTACAACTTCATGTTGTTCTGTTCTTCAAGATCCCAGTTTAGATTCGCTTCTCAAGCGATTCTGGGAGCTTGAAGAAATTTCCGCCTCGCCCTCGCAGAGCCGTAAGGATCTCGAGTGCGAAGAACATTTTCGCGCTACCACTGTTCGCGATGACAGTGGTAGATATATTGTGTCGCTGCCATTTTGCGACGACCCTTATTCGCTAGGCGACTCATACGCTGCCGCACTTAGGCGTTTTTATTGTTTGGAGCGCAAACTTGATGCGTCTTTAGGGTTACGCAGCGCTTACAATGACGTCATGCGGGACTACATTAACAAGGGATATTTGAGTCCGGTTTTAAAAGATGACAACGTTTCTAATCTGTCATATTACATTCCGCATCACGGTGTCGTTCGCGAAGATAAGACTTCCACTAAACTTCGCGTAGTTTTAGACGCTAGTAGTCAAACTACATCGGGACAGTCGATCAATGACATTCTACATGCAGGCCCTAATCTACAGGGTGATTTATTTAATATTATAATTCGTTTTCGTCTCTTTCGCCCAGCCCTGTCTGCTGATTGCCGCCAAATGTTTCTCAATGTCAGCGTTCGTGAATCGGACCGTAGATTTCAACGCATCTTTTACAGATTCAGTGAACATGAACCTATAATGGTCTACCAATTTAATCGTGTTTGCTTCGGATTTAAGTCTAGTCCATATCACGCGTTACGTGTAGTCCGCCAGTTAGTCGCTGATGAAGGCGATAAATTCCCTGCAGCGTCTGCTGCTGCTTCTTCCGCCCTATATATGGATGACATTGCCTGTAGTGTCATGTCCATACCGCAAGCAATTTCGCTTTGTGATGAGCTTATTCAGCTCTTCAAGCGAGGCCAGTTCGACCTTGTCAAATGGACAAGTAACTCGAAAGAGGTTCTCGCACACATACCTGATACTCATAAGGCTTCGCCCGATATCGAGTATGAGAAGTCTATACCGCATAAGGTCCTGGGTTTACGCTGAGACAAGTCTTGTGACAGTTACAGTCAGTGACCAAGCGAACCATGCTTTCCACAGTGGCTCGGCTATGGGACTTAATGGGTTTTGTCGCCCCCACTATTCTGTACGCTAAGCTCTTAATTAAGGAACTTTGGCTAGCAAAGTGTGACTGGGACGACATACCACCTGAACATATAGTCACCGCTTGGAAGCAGTTTTGTACTGAGCTTTCTACGCTTAATGAAATTATTATCCCGCGTCATCTGGGGTTGGTCGACGGATGCACCATGAATTTAGTAGGTTTCGCTGACGCCAGCGAGCGTGCTTACGGTGGAGTCGTATACATGCAAATATACAATGGTTCTAACTACTCCGTGCAGTTAGTTAGTGCGAAGTCTAAAGTCTCACCTGTGAAAACCATTTCGGTGGCTAGACTAGAGTTGTGCGCGGCCCTACTGTTGTCTAAGTTGCTTCGCAAGGTACAAGACACAATATCGCCCCACTACCGCATCCATAAGGTATACGCGTTTTAAATTCCTCACCGCACCGCTGGCAAACTTTTGTTGCCAATCGGGTTACTAAGCTGATAGAGCTTATACCCGCTAATTGTTTCAACCATGTCGCAGGTACTGAGAACCCCGCTGATTGTCTGTCTCGTGGTGTCACGCCAGCTAAGCTCTTGCAGCATCCATTGTGGTATCGTGGACCATCGTGGGTTTCTCATGACCCAGCTGAGTGGCCCATACATACTTTCGAACACAATGCACTGCATGAGGGCGTACCCGAACAGAAATCAGTCGCTCATGCCGTGGTTTCTGAGGTTACGGAATCACCAATTTACGCGCTAGCACTACGTGTTTCGTCGTGGTCTAAGTTGCTACGCGCTATTGTTTACGTCTATAAGTTTTTAAGACAACTGCCTAGTGCACGTACTGTATCAAGCTCTGATCTGAAATATGCAGAAATTAAATTGCTGCGAGCTGTACAGGATGTTCATTTCCGTAACGATATTTTAAATTTAAAAAACAATAAACCATGTACTCCCGCCATCCATAAGCTTAAGCCGTTTCTCGATGAGCACGGCATCATACGAGTTGGTGGTCGTCTCACAAATTCGGACGAACCCTACGAATATAAACACCCCTGTATTCTACCACGTCATGACCATATTGTTGATCTTCTTGTTGACTTTTGTCACAAGAAACATCTTCATGCCGGTCCGGAGTTGCTTATGTCCTTACTCAGGCATAATTATTGGATTTTAGCTGCACGTCGAATAATTCGTCACAGAATCCACAACTGTAACACTTGCTTTAAGTTCCGCCCGCGTCCTATTCTTGCACTTATGGCAGATCTACCTAGCCAGCGTGTTAACCAAGTCGACAAGGCGTTCACTCACACCGGCTGTGACTATGCAGGCCCGCTACAGTACACACCATTTCGTGGTCGAGGTGTTAAGAGCCGTAAGGCTTGGCTCTGCATTTTTACGTGTTTGACGACGCGTGCCACGCACATTGAAGTGGCAACAGATTTAAGTACAGTGACTTTCCTTGCAGCCTTAAAACGCTTTCTTTCGCGACGCGGTCCTATTAAATGCTTATATACCGATAACGGTACTTGTTTCGTAGGTGCAAGTTCTTATTTACGCGACCTTCACAAATTTCTTAAAGATTTTCGTCCTCATCTTGAGGAAGAACTTTCCTTCAATCATATAGATTGGAAGTTTATTCCGCCTGCTTCCCCACATTTTGGAGGATGTTGGGAAAGTATGGTTAAGGTAGTTAAAACTCACCTTTTTAAAGTTATAGGTCAACAAATCCTCTCCTACGAGGAACTTATAACTGACCTTAGTCAAGTTGAGGCTCTAGTTAATTCGCGGCCACTTACTGCTTTGAGTAGTGAACTACTAAACTACTGAACCATCAGCACTGACCCCTGCGCATTTCTTGCACACCGCGCCATTGTTGTCCCTTCCCGCTCCTGAAGCAGACTCGCTCAGCTTGCTTCAGCGACATACTCTACTTGACAAACTGGTGCAGTCGTTCTGGCAGCGCTGGCGTTCAGAATACTTACATCAACTGCAGGCTAGATCCAAATGGAATAGTCCTGCACCTTCTATACAAGAGGGTACTATTGTAGTTATCATTACTGATAACTCTCCGCCCCTTTCATGGCCGTTAGGCATTATTGATAAATTGCATACCTCCAAGGACGGTACAACCCGTGTTGTTACTGTGAAAACCGCAAAGGGTAGCTATGTGCGCCCTGTTGTGCGTCTGTGTCCATTACCGACTCAATAAGGCCTGGCTTGATAGTTGGGTCTCTTAGTTTTAGTTAGTTAGCGACGTAACATAATTTTCTATTAAAATTTAACTATAGGTATGCAACTTAATGTATTATGCAACTCGCAGTATTTATCTTAAATCTTAATAATTGAAATGTAAAAATCCGCATCTTAGTCCGTATTGCTGAATAGGTATACGGTAGTACACCTCATAGGGCTAAGTTTAATTTTCATTAAAGGTGACCCTTTAAGGCCGGGAAAATGGTAGCGCCATATCTTGTAAATGTCATAAATCAATGACCGAAAACACATAGACAAACGCATTTGAGATTTCGCGGGCGATCGATATCCTAATTATCTCGTTCCTTCCTCATTCCTTTCCCTTTATGTACGCCTTAATGACAGGTCGCCAGAACGAACCGAAACTTCAACGTGAACGGGCCTTGTATCTCAACCGCCAGCTTTCCAAGCCACCTGGCTGGAGACTGATGCATCTAATTAGTTAGATTGCAGAGAACCTTGTGAACCGTGTCTATTAACCCGCCTCGCGGATATAAAACAATTGTGTGAAGTGTGTGGATCCTGAAGGAGCCATTTTGGAGTAGAAGAACACCAGCTCGCTGCCACACGTGGGCTGGCATCGACCACTACAAGGTAAGGCGTACTACTTCCCTCATTTCCATACTAGATCGCCCGAATTGATCCGTGAATATTTTCCCGCTTATTTTCAACGCACTATTGCCAGAACCCTTCAAATACAGTCCACTTTTCATGATAGACACAAGGATGAAGAGGTTTCTCAAACCGCTATAACACTTTGTAAACAAGCATATTACAAATTATATTAGAAATAAGAATACTTGGAAACATGCTGGTCCTGCTCTATAAGCCAATCTTTAGTGTGGACAAAATCAAACTGGTTAATTTGTATATATTCAAAATTATAGTAACGCTTTATTTAAATTGATTTTTCTTCTCTTTTTGTTTAAAAATATTTGAATCGCACACTGTTCCGTTGTTGTTGAATTAGGTAATTTACATATGTTTGCAATATTTGTAAGTACGTGAGAACCATGTTCCTATTTATCAAGTTAAGAAATTTACCTGTTAGTGCTTGTAATTCTTTATACCTATATGTAGTATAGTAGTGCTGGGTGCATCGTCCACACGTATATGAATTTATTAATGTATGTAGGTACTTATGTAAATATTGTAAAAAACTATTTTTTTTAGAAAGAGTAAGTATAGAGCTTGTTGTGCGAACTTCTCCATAACAAGCTTCGTTTCCGAATGCACGGTAGAATCAATTTAAATCCTTGTAAATTTTTCGTTCAAAAGTGACGCTTAATGGGCTACTTGTAATAAACACATTTGGCTTTTATGACTTTTGTTTTGCTTAGCTTCTTACAAAGTACCAGGAGACCAAAATGTTGAAGAAAAAAATCCGGGGCTGGAAACATGACTGGTAAAGACTCTGGAACTACCAAGAGATCAGAATCATGAAGAAGTAGATCAACAACCAGAATTGGTTGACAAAATCTATATAAACACGAGCGTAGCCGCGTGCTAAATCGGAAAAAAAACTTTGAACCACATATTTTATGGTTTTATTGACTACAATAAAGCCATAAAATATGTGGTTCAAAGTTTGCAATGCGAATGCATAAAACAGCAACGACCACAAAGGGGTGTGTCTAGAACTCAATTGACCGCTTGTGACGAACGTACAAGAGTTAAAAATAGTAGCTCGACTGAAAAACCATTACATATGACCCATTTACAGTCTTGCGGGGCTAAGTTCAACATGGGTCGTCTATGAAATTGCGAGTATACGGTGATACAGTGTGATTATAGCCGGAAAGTTCTTTAAACTTTTGTTAAAATGATTTGGAACTCGATTTTCCACATTGAACAGTTTCAACCCCGCATTTCAACACGTTTAAGGTTGCCCTAGTCGGCGGCCAACTATTTTGTGGCCGGGGTTCAAATGCATGCTATCTCATCCGACAAAACGTATGAAAAGGAGAAGCTAGCGCACGTACGAATACATACTCATGGTATAAAAATAATAAATGGATGATGATTTAGAACTAAAAGAAGCGCACGAAATTTTATAAACAGACCTTTGTGAGTATGAGTATCATGAAAAAAATACTGAGTGTATTTGTTTAAAATAAAATTATTTGCATTTTTTTACTGCTAATCTATCCCTGTATGGTGACTGTGCATTTTTCATTGTGCATTTTTGCATTTTTCCTTCGTTTTATGGTATTTATTTCCGCCCAAAGATGCGTTGAAATTAGTGTTAAAATATGCAACTTTCGACGCTCATAACTCTAAAATACATGATTTTTAAGCTATTGCATAGCTTCTATCGCGGGCCTTGAGCGCGGGGACCGAATTCAGAAATTCCGTAACGAAAAAACCTCACGCTCCCCACTCCGACGGGCACGGTGGTGATACTTTGACTTTTAATAAGGTTTTTGAATTCTGTGGAATCTGAGTGGTGAGGGGCAGGGGGGCGGGGGGGGGGAGGTTTGTTGCACGTGTTTTCGATTTCCGTGTTGGTATTTTTAGAATGAAAACGGTTAAGGGGGGGGGGGGGGGGGTAAATCCTATCTTGTTCTCCTGGATGAAGTAGCGGAGGGCAGGGGGGCAAATTTTTTGTCAGAAATGCGCTAACTCCAAAACCGTTTCTGAGATATGAGGGTTTTAAAGTTTTTGTTGGTCGTAATTTTTTTTCCTTTTATCGGTCTCTCTGAGCTGTTTCTGTGACAATGGTGATCAATGTGGACCTTGTGCTAATGAGAATAAGGGTCAATTTTGCTTGTCAAAGAAAAGCGACCTTATTTCAATGTGAATAAGGGTATTTTTGTTTTGTTTTTTAGAGTTTTATTAATCGTAAATAAATGCGGGTTTGGCTCGCTACGTTTTCGAGTTTTTAGAGTTTTATTAATCGTAAATAAATGCGGGTTTGGCTCGCTACGTTTTCGAGTTTTTAACGTTTTTAATTTTTTTGACGCATTTTCCAGGACTGGATCTAGAATAAATGCTATGCAATAGCTTTACCGCGGCAGTCCCCGAGTGCCACACGACTTTTTTTTTTAACTTTTTTGTTGCCATACCGGGCTAGATAATGATGAGACAAATTGATATAACTTTTTATTTTAAAAGTACATCGTCAAACAGTGGAGTAATCGCCATACTACGTTTGTATGAAAGAATGACTGACTAGGGCAACCTTAAGGCCCATTTTCTGAATTAATAATGCCTAATAAACCTAATCAAATACATATTTAGAATTGAGCACAGGTAGAAATCCTGCCCGAGGCTTTCTAATTGCGTAAGTGAATTCGGCAAGGCAAAGGGTTTGACCACATGAAAGAGTATGACAAATACTCTTTAAAAAATTAGGTAATGCCAAAAATTATTGGACGCTTTCATTTGTGAAGATACTCTTTTCAAAAGATTCCAATAATTTTTGGCAATACCTAATTTTGTTGACCCGGGTCTAACTAAAAACTTCTCTGCCTAAGCAGAAATAACCTAAAAATAATCATAGGGACAATAACGGGCCACACCCTCCTTAACAAACATCTTTTTAAAATTGGCGCCACAGACAGCCCACTTTGCAGGGGCTGTTTTAACGTCGAAGAATCAGCCGCCCACGTAATCCTGGAATGCGAGGCCGTGGCATCTCAACGTGAAGAATTCCTCGGAACAGTGAGGTCGCTCCGTGAAGCCTGTGAAGCCCCCAGGCAGCTTGTGTGCTTTTGGACGGAGCTAGGCTGGCTATGTTAGCCAGTACCCCTACGCACAACGGACCGAATGGGAGTCTAAGTGCGGAAAAGGAGTCCCTACTACTGCTACTACGATATAGTCTTTCATGGGATCAAACCCTTTGCCTTGCCGAATTCACTAAAGCAAATAGGGTGCCAAGAATCGTTTCATGTGCTTGCAAGCGCGAGATCAACAAGGAGTATAATATTCATAACAGACGTTGTGTCTCTGAATTGGCCGCAAGCAAAGACCTTATACGTATTTCTTACTACTAGACTGTGTAACAAATTTTTTTGTTTAGCTAAAATGAAATCTATCATCATACACCTAGGTTAGCTATTTCCTTATAAGCGGTAGCTAACCAAAAGCGGTCCTGGCGAGAGGGTTTCCGCTGGTAGTGTGTCCTTGTCTGACCTATTGCTAGCACAACTAATCATTGGGTTTGGTAGAAATGGTAGAAAATTTTATATGTTTCTTTTTATGTTATACCAAAACGAACAACTCATAGACTTTGACACTTATTTAAATATTTCTAGAAGAGTATATAAATATTTCTAAAGTTCCTGTATTTATTCAATTCGTTGTATTTTAAAAATTATCATTAATACTGAGTAAGAGTAGTACTTTTAAATGTTTGGGCCTGGTAATACTAAATGTAGGATGGTGGTTTGCGGATATTTTGGCGGACTTTATTCGAGTGAAATTCAGCGGCTGTTAATATTATTTGCAAATTGGACTAGTGGAATACAATTGGTGTAGTTTTATTTCTCAACTGTCTACCAACTGGAATATATGTGAAATCATAGAGATCCTTTGAGGTATATTTAGCCGCCGGTATTTCAAAACACAAAGTATTTCCAATCTATATGATGGTCTTGAAGAATGAAACTTGAAGAGACTTGGGATTTGAGGATTATTGAGTCGGGGAGGACTCTCTTCGAACTTCAGATAACCATTTAATACTCCATCGTAAACTGCTCCATTCCTCTTCGAGTTCGGTGATATTTTCGTCGGTCCGGAGTGTGCGCGTGTTGTATGTTGCAAGGTCCAGTCGTCGGTATTTGTTGGGGTAGCCGGATCTCGTCCGGGATTCTTAGCACCACTTGCCATACCGTAACCTCGACCCTACCGTAATTGAGGGTACAGGCTGCCGGGCAATAGGGGCTATGTTTTATTTATGCTATTGATGGGGAGTGCTTTGCAGGCGGCTTGGCGATCGCAGTATGGTTGTTACAAATGCACAGAGAACGCTGCTGCCCATTCTCTGGTTTTTCCCTTAGTCGCCTCTTAAGACACCCACGGGCAAACATGGGATGGTGAAATTCTTTACGCTCGACACCATACGGTAAGTGAAGTAGATACCAAAAAATATAAACACTTTTTTTATTAACTATAAATTAGGTAGGTTTAGGTAGCGCTGTTAGGTAGCATCAACATATCAGAATACTTAAAATGTCGTTTTTACAATCAATTTGTCCCGTGTTCTGTTTGGTCATGGTCACCTCATTAGAAAGAGACACGCTACCAAAGGGAGCCCTCTCGCTCGGACCGGTTTTTGCGCCATAGTGCACAGTCTAGTAGTAAGAAGTATAAGGTCTTTGGCCGCAAGAGCCTGCGCAGTAGCTATTTTTGTGTCAATATTGAAAGTGAAGTTATCGTTGTATAACTGTCTCTTTCACTCGCTTACGTTTGCCGCACCATCCTATCCCGCTTACTCTATTCAGTTAAACTGTTTCTTGCGCTTTAATTGACTGAAACAACTTCAGAGACACAAAGATCCACTGTGAATATTATAGCTGTTTGGCAAAAACGTCATAATCAGTGACTTTGTTAAAAGATCTCTGTACTCTATTATTGGATTTCTTTATATTTACCTCATTCACGTCTCTTCTACTATTCGTACAATTTCAGTAGTCATAGCAAATCATTTACATTTCATAAAAAGTCTTCACCCAAATCTCATCAGCCAGTGACACCATTTATAGTACCTACTTCCATACATATTTGACGTTCCGCCACACCTGTTGGATTCACAGCAGAACTTTGTAACTCAATTGTACCTGACGGGACGAAGGCAGCGAATGTGTTGGCACTTCTAATGCTCCCACGCGATTCCTGGATGATATATTTTTGGGTACTGATTGATGTACAGTTGGTGAGAGTTAGGGCGTTTGTTCTGCGTTTTGGTTGGTTGATTGGTGCGTTATTATATCTGTTGTCTGTTGGCACATTTTTGTAAATATTGACGGATGAATTAAAAGAGTCTCAAAAAGTATTATAGGATATTTTATCTAAGTAAGTGTCGAGTGCATATTTTGCAGTCAGCTGTCAACATAGCTGATTGGTTAAACTTTTAATTATTCTGTAACCTGTGTTCATATGTGACACCATCCTGAAAAGATTTAGCGTCATAGTTGATAACTGAATTGGCTTCAGTTGAAAAATACCATGCCATGTGGGAGTCTTTCTCACGCACAGAGGGTTTCGTATAAACAGCTACACCACCAATATAAATAGGTAAGGAAGAAAATTTCTGTAACGAAATGCCAAAATTAACATTGCCGTTCGAAAACTGTCTCCATACATCAATAAACAACATTTTTACTTCTCCAAGTACATTTTATAAATTGGTCGACTATAACTATAAACGACGTGCTTAGCTGTGATACTTTTCCTTTTAATTTCGATATATTATACTACTGCCGTGAATTTTGTCTAAAAGCAACCATTTAGCTGGCATGTTGAGGAACACTTGACTCTTAACAAAAAATAACAATTTAAAGCTTATCCCTGAATCGAAAAATGGTTTTCACAAACCCGTAATATTTTTAAATGGCCTATCTAACGATATCCCACATCATGGGATAGACGAGGAAAAATACCATCCCCACTATACGTGTACAGGAGGTACTCTATAAAATATTTTTTCATGATTTTATTCCTTAGGCCAAATTATAGCTTTCTAGTACTAAGGGTCTCTAAGCTAAGCTGCGGACGGACGGACGGACGGACAGACGGACATGGTGACTACGGCACTCTAAAAAACGAAGCATAATGACGAAGAGCGTCGTATTTGACATTTGTGCCTTGTTGATATTATAAGACTCGCCCCTTATAACATGGAACTTAAACACAAAATGAGGGTATCCTATAAGTAAACCTATGCCATAATCCTTCGGCAAGCACTCGTGTGATGCTATGTCAGAAAAATCCGCCACTACGGGATCCGGAACAGCGCTCTGGATCTTCTTACTTCATATTTGAGTAATAGGATTCAGACCGTTGACGTTAATGGAAAAAGATCACTTGGATCTATAGTAACAATGGAAGTCCCACAGGGCTCGATTCTTGGTCCTTTCTTGTTTCTTATTTATATTAATGACCTGCCTTACCTCATAAAGGATAACAATGATATAGTGTTGTTTGCGGGTGATACTTCACTTTTGTTTAAACTTAAACGTCAGCAGCTGGTTACTGACGATGTAAATAGCGCGATCTCAAATGTAGTTCACTGGTTCAATGTTAATAATTTACTTCTTAATGAAAAAAAAACCAAATGCATTAAGTTTACCCTACCTCACGTTAGGCAGGTGAAAACCGATGTGTTGATAAAGGGTGAAGGATTGAATCCTGAAAAAAGCACCGTATTCTTAGGCTTAACTTTGGATGCTAAGCTTCAGTGGGGCGCACATATAAATAATGCTGTTAGAAAAATTCGTAATTTAACTAACATAGAGACAGCCCGTTTAGTATACTTTAGCCATTTTCATAGTGTAATGTCGTACGGTATTCTGTTGTGGGGAAATGCCGCTGACATCCAGACTATCTTTGTTTTTCAGAAAAGAGCTGTTCGATCAATTTATAAATAAAGCCCGAGACACTCTCTCAGAGAGAAATTTAAGGAGATTAATGTAATGACTGTGCCTTCTTATTATATTTATGAAAATCTTTTATATGCCCATACAAATATAAAATTGTTTAAAAAATACAGTGATATCCATAGCATAAATACTAGGAACAAACACAAATTTGTAGTACCTACAACAAGGCTCAAGAAAATTGGTGGCTCGTTTAGATGTCAATGTGTACGCTTTTATAATAAGCTTCCAAGCCACGTACAAGATCTAAGTCTTAATAAATTCAAATCTTTCATTAAAAGTAAGTTGTGCCAGAAAGCGTTTTATACAATTAAAGATTACCTTCAGGACAAAAAGGCTTGGGATTGAGCTGCTCCAATTAATTTTGTTTTTTTTTTATTATATTTTGCACCGTGAATTTTGTTATTATATTTTTTTTTGGTTTTCTTGCAATGACAAGAATATTTACTTTTTAAAGTATTATATTATTTTATTTTAATTATTGTGAAAGTGAAGACTATGTGGATCATTCTTTTTTTTGTTTTAATTTAAATTTATCTTAGTTTTTAATCATGGTCTGGCAGTTTGAGTAGTTTATGCGGCCTACCCGAATGTCCTTTCTTTGGTATTGTTCGTCGAATCGTTGAGCTCCTTAAATTCTGAGTTGAGCTGCTCGGTTATTGACAAATGCGTGCACTGACTGGACAGGTCCACTCAATCTGGCTGGTTCTTACCTCAAAAGACCATTTCAGACATCAGTCTACATGGTCTAACCAAGATTTTGTCTGGACTTTAAAAGAGACTGTCCTCTGAGTTTGTTTCGGCCTTTCTTCTCAGAGTAGTCAGATAGGAAACGCCGACCTCATCTAGTTTTAAAAAATATGTTCGTCATGTAAAAGTGTTTGTACAAACCAACTTACAGAAATAAAATCATTTATCATTTGTCATCTTACAAGCAGGAAAGCCCACAATACTCTCCCGTATATTTCAATCAAATATGATGCTAGAGTTGTGGGCGTGGGCGAGTGAACATATCATTTCGTTAGGAAAACATTACTACTGCACCGAGTTCGTGTGTTGTTTCTAGCAATGTCCTTCAGTTGGCAAATGTTGGAATTAGTTAATATTTCGTCTCAGAGATATATCGTCTTTTTGTCTGGTCAAGTTTAAGATGTAATGTTTCTGTTGCTTGCTCAAAAAGATTGATCTTTTTCGCCCTTTTTATTAGCATGAACTCAAAAAAGTCATTATGTAATAAAAGTTTGGTAAGTACAGAAATTATCAAACTTTACATACGGAGGAAATGGTACTTTTAGGTACCTACTCTTAGTTCCATGCAGCAGGATAAAAACATTTATCTAATTATTGTGTTACTTATTTTCTTTCTATGATACTATTTTCTATATTTTTATATTTCAAGGCAGTACATAATTATCTATATCTAGTACCTTTGTTGTTTGATTTGTTACTGTGTTGAATTTCCATATGTGCATTTGCTAACTTTTAACCATTTACTTGCTTACAAAACATTGCAAATAGTACGTAATCCTATAGCCAAACACTTGCCAGATTTTCCCCACTATTTACCATATCACTTGACTTAATTATTGATCCCTTATTTTTTTTTGTTTTTATCTAAGGCGTAACACTTGGCAAGGTTGGTGGACAGTCAGTCAGGTTTCTGACAGTCGGGACCAATGGTTGGACAAGCTGTCCGAGGTCTGGCAGCGTCTTGATAAGCTGAGCCATTCACGGACCGACCTCGCAAGCTTTTCTTAATTTTGAAGATCCCCTGCGGCTATTATTATTTTCCGAAGTACCATTTTGACTTAATGTATCCTTCTAAATCTCCCCTCAGCATATTTTTCCTCTTCACTCTTCAGTACCAGAGTCTGATGGCGACACATGGTGCCACTACGGGAGATTAATGACTCTTCCGTTCGGCTGCCTTTTTCATATACAACCCTATTCTGTAAGGTTGTGATTGTGGATTGAACAAAAAGTTATTTTGTCTGTTAAGGGCCTACAGCCGCTTTAGTGCCGTAAAAAGGTAACTTTCTAAAGCAACGACGACTGGGTTAAAAGGTTTGATAAAATAAATATTGATTATTGTTTCATGTACATTATTTCTGAAACATGGTTTTTTCGTATAACAAATAGTTTTGCTTTAAAAAAAAAAATACTATGTTATAAATTAAAGAAAACAAGGAGGTTCAATATTGATATTCTGGTTTCGAGCGGGCGCACGGCCAGTACTGCGTTAAAATTGGGGAATATATACGCCTTAAATTAGTAACTTTCTAAAGCATACTCCATAGTAACAGCTGGGTTAAAAGGTTTAAAATATATGTTTTTATTATTGTATCATGTACATTATTTCTGAAACATGTTTTTTTTCGTATAACAAATAGATTTGCTTTGAAAAAATAATATACTATGTTATAAATTAAAGAAAACAAGGCGGTGCAATATTGATATTCTGGTTCCGAGCGGGCACACGGCCAGCACTGCGTTCAAATTGGGGAATATATACGCCTTAAATTAATTTTAGCAAATCTAGCAAAATTTTAATCAGCCTATAAAATTGCTGGGACACACAGGCTTTCTCTCTGTGAGAGGGAGTGGGCTGTAACCAAACGCTGGCCCAGTGCGGGTTGGTATACGAGACAAATGTCTTCGGATTTTTAATTCTTTTCACATTCGCAGCAGCAGAATTATAGTGATTGTTAAAAGATTATTTACAGCCTATGGACTTTTGCAATACTGGTATGGTTATGTCATGAGGAGGGATGAAACGCATATTACTAAAAGAGTTATGAATATAAATGTGGATGGATGGAGAGGGAGAGGAAGGCCAAAGAAAAGATGGATGGAATATGTGAGGAGTGATATGAAAGAAAAGAGAGTCAGTGATAGCGTGACAGGGGACAGGACGGTGTGGAAGAAGAAAACGTGTTGCGCCGACCCCTAAGTAACAAGAACAATGGTAACGTGCGTTGCCATTACAGAGAGAAAACTTAAATATGTCTTTTACGTACCTACCGTACGTATGCCATTCAGACGGGCATAAAAACTACTGGCTAAGCAGTGATTCGTGTTGACAAAATTATCCAGTCTATTAGAGAAGCTCATACTCCACTAAGCCGTAGACTGTAGAGAGATAATTACCCGATAATCGCCTTCCAACATAGCCTTTTCAATTAACCGGCACTAAGTACTTTAAACAGTATTATCGTTTACCATAACTAATTTGTGTCGAAGCTAAAGTACAGAGCAAGGAATAGCCGGGCAAGGCACAAGCACAAGTTTCGACCGTCATAGTCATCTATACTTCAAACAAAGCTTGATCTCTGCGACATATTATGTCAAACTGAATACGTTATTGTTAGCCTGTCAAGCGCTATTGTTACTGTATTGATACTGACAGCTGTCGCAGAGATCAAGCTATCTTTTATGAAGTATAATATCTGTATTATTTCTTTTCTCTGTTATGTGTTTTGGGTGTACATAAATAAGCCATAGTCAGAATTGTCAAGGACTGTCAATTTCTATGTGTAAACGGTTAAACTCACAAGTTGAGATCGTGGTTAAGCAACTGCTGTACTGGTCGATCTTCAAGGTTATGCAATGCTTGTCGAGCTCAGTCCGTAGATGGGTGACCGTGAATTATATACTGAAAGTCCTCCGTGCCTCGGACAGTACTTTAAGGCGTTGGTCCCGGTTATCATTTGAAGATCTTTGACAGTCATTTGGGTAGTCAGAAGCTTGAAAACTTGACACAGCAGTCTTTTCAAGGGGTATCGTTTTATCCAGTTACTGGGTTGTGGAGGTCAGATAGGCAGTTGCTCTATGCAAAATACTGGTATTCATCAGCATCCGGATAGTCTGTCAGCTGACCCCATTATAGATGGCTAATAGGTAGGCAGATTGAATCGGAGTCACTGACTGACACGCTTGGTTTGTATGGAAAGTTTTGACAATACCGACTCTAGCAGTAAATGATAAATGATTTTATCTACTCTCATATCGTAATATTCGAATTATAAAATTCAAAACGAGTTTATATTGGCATACTTTATAAACACAATACCGAAATTTAAAAATAGAATCTTACTATAACACTATTTCTCTAACAAAATAATGCTATAAAACAATTTTTTTTCTATTACGATACAGGACAAATCCAAGAAGTTAATCACTAAGGAGTTTCCATCAATATTTTTTTTGTAATGCCATTTTATAGTACCTATTATAAAAAGATTAGATTCCAATTTTAAATTGTCTATGACAATGCCCGCTTTAGACTTAGCACGCACTGTGATTTTTATTCGCGCGAATTTTATTTCCTTCTACCTGTTCATAGAGCTCAAAATATTCGGGCGAATAAAATTCGCGCCGTGGTGCGGTGGATTCTGTGGCAAAACACGGATTTCTTGCGGTATTATTTCCGCACGATTTCTTTACCGCAATGCGAACAACTTCATACAATTCCATGGGCATAAAAAAATCGCGCGTATAAAGATCGCAGTGCGTGCTAAGCCTTAGCGCATGCGCGGTTAATGCGGTGATGTGCTGGGTTTTGGCGCCATTCATACGTTTTGCAAGTTTTGCTGTACTGAATTTTATGAGTTTTTTAAATTATTGTTTAAAAATGTCTGATATGAATGTTGTGTGTAATGTGAAGAAAATTTGACCTCGCCCGATATTTTAGATGTGGCGAAGGAAATTACTCTTAATTTATTACCAGCAAAGTTGAGAAAGTATATGACAAATGCTATCACGATTTTATGGCATGGAAAATGCAAAAAGAGGTATTTAGTAGGTTCAATCCCAATTTATGAGTGTAGATAAAGTAGTGTATGAAACTGCACATAACTAGGTATTAAAACATTCGTGTGAAAACTATTAAAAACCTCGCCTACGGCTCGGTTTTTAAACACACACTCATGTTTTAATAACCCTCATTATGCAACAGTTTCATAAACTACTATTATTTCTGTAAGTTGGTTTATACAAACACTTTTACATTTCGAACATATTTTTTTAAACTAGATGAGGTCGGCGTTTCCTATCTGACTACTCTGAGAAGAAAGGCCGAAACAAACTCAGAGGTCACAGTCTCTTTTAAAGTCCAGACAAAATATTGGTTAGATTATGTGAAGACCATGTAGACTGATGTCTGAAATGGTCTTTTGAGGAAAGAATCAGCCAGATTGAGTGGACCTGTCCAGTCAGTGCACGCATTTGTCAATAACCGAGCAGCTCAACTCAGAATTTAAGGAGCTCAACGATTCGACGAACAATACCAAAGAAAGGACATTCGGGTAGGCCGCATAAACTACTCAAACTGCCAGACCATGATTAAAAACTAAGATAAATTTAAATTAAAACAAAAAAGAATGATCCACATAGTATTCACATTCACAATAATTAATATAAAATAATATAATACTTTAAAAAGTAAATATTCTTGTCATTGCAAGAAAACCAAAAAAAAAACAACAACAAAATTCACGGTGCAAAATATAATAAAAAAAACAAAATTAATTGGAGCAGCTCAATCCCAAGCCTTTTTGTCTCCAACGTAATCTTTAGTTGTATAAAACGCTTTCTGGCACAACTTACGTTTAATAAAAGATTTGAATTTATTAAGACTTAGATGTTGTACGTGGCTTGGAAGCTTATTATAAAAGTGTACACATTGACATCTAAACGAGCCACCTATTTTCTTGAGCCTTGTTGTAGGTACTACAAATTTGTGTTTATTCCTAGTATTTATGTTATGGATATCACTGTATTTTTTAACAATTTTATATTTTTATGGGCATATCATTTTTTTTCATAAATATACTAAGAAGGCACAGTCATTACATTAATCTCCTTAAATTTCTCTCTGAGAGATTGTCTTGGGCTTAATTTATAAATTGACCGAACAGCTCTTTTCTGCAAAACAAAGATAGTCTGGATGTCGGCGGCATTTCCCCACAATAGAATACCGTACGACATTACACTATGAAAATAGCTAAAGTATACTAAACGGGCTGTCTCTATGTCAGTTAAATTACGAATTTTTCTAACAGCATATGCTGCGGAGCTTAGCTTCTTTGACAATTTATCTATATGTGGGCCCCACTGAAGCTTAGCATCCAAAGTTAAGCCTGAGAATACTGTGCTATTTTCAGGATTCAATTCTTCGCCCTGTATCAACACATCGGTTTTCACCTGCCTAACGTGAGGTAGGGTAAACTTAATGCATTTGGTTCATTAAGAAGTAAATTATTAACATTGAACCAGTGAACTATTTTTGAGATCGCGCTATTTACATCGTCAGTAACCAGCTGCTGACGATTAAGTTTAAACAAAAGTGAAGTATCATCCGCAAACAACACTATATCATGGTTATCCTTTATGAGGTAAGGCAAGTCATTAATATAAATAATAAACAAGAAAGGACCAAGAATCGAGCCCTGTGGGACTCCCATTGTTACCATAGATCCAGGAGATCTTTTTCCATTAACGTCAACGGTCTGAATCCTATTACTCAAATATGAAGTAAGAAGATCCAGAGCGCTGTTCCGGATCCCGTAGTGGCGGAGTTTCCTGATTAGCGTTTCATGAAAAACACAATCAAATGCTTTGGACAAATCACAAAAGATTCCCAAGGCATCGCACTTATCTTCCCATGCATTATAAATATGTCCTAAAAGTTCAACAGTACTTGAACGACCCCTTGTAAAACCGAACTGTTTGGTATGTAATAATTTATGTTTATTAAAAAATCTTTGCAATTGCTCTAAAATTAATTTCTCAAATATTTTGCTAAACGTAGGTAGTACTGAAATAGGTCTATAATTTGTAGGGTCTGATGTACTACCTGATTTAAACAAAGGTATTATTTTACAATTTTTCATAAGGTGGGGAGTTTCCTTCCCCACAGTCGATACAATTATTAAAGACTAGAGGACGCCTCGCGGTTTCACCCGCGTAGTTCCCGTTATTAAATTATTTCGTTAGGGATAAAAAGTAGCCTATGTCACCCGGGGATAGAGTAGCTTCCCAACGGTGAAATAATTTTTGAAATCGGTCCAGTAGTTTTGGAGCCTATTCGGTACAAACAAACAAACAAACAAAAAAATCTTTCCTCTTTATAATATTGGTATAGATAATAGCTAAACTAGGTGCGACAATGTCAATAATAGACTTAGCAACTACTACAGAATGACCCCACAGAACTGCAGTCTTTTTAACATTTAAATTGTGAAAGGTTTTAATTATGTCTTTACAAGTAATATGTTCAAAAAGAAATTCCGAATCGCAAACATTAACATTTTCTTTTAGCAAAGACTCAGCAACAGAAGGTGATGAGTTTAAGGATTTAGTCGTTGAAATGGGAAGTGGCTGCGCAGTTTTGACAGTGTCGTCTCTAGCAGTGGCTGCAGAGTTTTGTCATTGCCGTCTCTAGCAGTGGCTGCGGAGTTATGACAATGCCGTCTCTAGCAGTGGCTTCAGAGTTTTTACAATGCTGTCTCTAGCAGTGGCTGCAGAGTTTTGACAATGCCGTCTCTAGCAGTGGCTGCAGAGTTTTTACAATGCCGTCTCTAGCAGTGGCTGCAGAGGCGTTCTGTGGCCCTAGAGTCATTCTATCAGCAAAGGCGATGGTCCAAATGCCAAAATTTCAGGGATTGATCACTTGACATTTCGATAGGGCTTGGCATTCCGTGGCCCAGTGCTACCGGTCCCGACTTACGTGTAGGTCGTGGATTCGAACCCAGGCAGGCGCTTTACTTTGGGTATTTTTTTTTCACCACTGCTTTAAAAACGATGAAGAAAAACATCGTGAGGAAACAGGCATATACTAGAACCAAAAAATCGAACACATGTGACATCCACCAAACCGCATTGAGCCCGCGTCGATTATGGCCCATGCCCTCTCTTACAAAGAGGAAGCTTGTGTCCCAGGAGCGGCAACATTAAAAGGCTGAAGACGATGATGATGATGGCATTCCCATACATTTGTGTCATTTTTCCAATTGTAATGACGACGCTTACGTTGATAGAATTTCACTTGTCTAAACACTCTAGAGCTCTGTAGACTAAACCCTGAACGTGCCTCTAGTTATAGTTTACGGATTTATTAATTGTATCGAGTTATGCCGATGCCGTCAATATGGCTTAATTTTAGTAATGGTGGAAGATCATTTTAATTGACATGTGTTTACTTATGTTAAGCTAGGTAGTGAATGGATTATTGCGACCCATTTTGTGCCAGTATGTGTCGTTAGTGATTGAAGGAAGATTAAGATCTTTTGATTGATATTTTCCTAATATCTATGTTGTTTTTGGGTGGTTTAGGTGTTATAAATTAAAGGCCAGGGTCATGGGCGTAGCTACCGCCGTATTTGCCGTATCAATTATACGTGGCCCGGGGGCGTAGGGCGTAGTAAGTGAAAAAAATAAAAAACTTTTTTTTATGCAAACATTTTTTTTCTTTTGTGAGAAATCTTTACCCTTCATAAGGGCCCCCAAACAAATTTTTATACGGGGCCGCCAAGGCATGCTACGCCACTAGTCAGAGTGTTAGAAACTTCGTCATAGGGGAAATAAACTAACATAATGTTGCCGCCTCAGATTAGATACGAGTAATATATAATCTGAGATTGCGGTATGTGATAATTTATTCTTATTTGTACTGTAAAGCTGGTTCTTAAAAAACTTCTTTTCAAACTAGGAAGAAGAAAATGAAGAATGTCTTAATGAAATCATTTGATTACCCAAAAAATAAAACCTGACAAAAAATAATCGCGCTGTAAAAAGTATGAAAGAAGAAAACATTTTTGGAGGATAGCCATGATCGTAAAGCACATTTTGGTTTCACCGTAGTCGAGTAAAAATAGACTGTTTAAGTCAGAGACAAGAAAATACCGCTATATTTAACTTTTCACGACAAAAATAACATTTCTACTCCACCAAACTAAAACCCAGAATAAGCCCTCGACCAGTAATGGAATCGAGAAACCGACTAGAAATATTAAAATGCTTGTCATCTTCCCTGACATATATGTCAGCCGGCGACCGAACACAGCTGTGGCCACAAAAAAACTCATGCACGATATACATTGCTGGTTTTCTGACGACCTGACTTGATATGATACATAGTTGGCACGCAATGTATGTGGAACATAGACAAGCAAGCGACGTTGACGAAGATGGATTAATCTCAGTTTGAGTGGTAGTTTGGATCAGATTTTTATGGTAGAAAAAATGTGTTTGATGATTTTGGTACAAGTGTTTTTTTCAAGGGCTTGATGAGTGAAGGGTAATTTAAAGAGTTGGCATCTGTTTGGTTTAATTCGACGAAATGATGAGTAGCGGAAATGTTTGCCAGGTTAAATTAAAGGGAGTATAATAGCAAATTTATGAGATAGCAATATTTTTTATTGAGTTTTCCTTCCATACAGGAGTTTACGGAATAATTTCTAAAATAGTTGTTGCAGTTGCATAGCTCATAATTGCGACTTGCACATTGCAGCTCTTTGATCCCAAGGTCAGATAAAATGTTTCTTCTTTAACCCCCTGATTGCCTAAAACGTGGATCCACGCGAGATACAATGGCTTTTTACCCGACTGCCGAAGAAGGGTTATGTGTTTATCAGTCTATGTATGTATGGTTTGTTTGTTCCTATGCGGCGTTTTAGAGACCAAACGCGTTGGCCGTTAATCGATTCGTCTTAACATTGCAAGTGTCACTGGCTATATTAAAATTGGAAAATAGAAAATGAAAAATTTTGGGCGCCCATACTGTGGGGCCCCATTTTTTTTTCTTGCTTACCCGTCGTGTGCGGTATCAAACAAAGGGTTTTCAGAGGTAATTTCAAAATAAATAAATAAATAAAAAAAGTTAATGGCGCAAAAAAGCCGACTGTTTATGAGGCTTACTATTTTAAGAGGATACTTATTGCGAGCTGGCTGACCAAAACCAGATGTATCCTCCGACTGCACATCATGATTCTTCTTCTTTACGTCTTTTTAGTTCGCTTCTATAAGAAGCGGTCGGGTTTTTTGATTTGTTGAATTAACTTTTTCATTATTTCCGTAATTACGGAACACAGCCGTTTAAGAATTTGTCAGTAGCCGCCCAGATATTGGCTTTTTGTTTGGTTGATGGCAAAGGGTTAGTTCCGATTGCAGGTAACTAAAACATAAAAGCGAAATGGGAAATTGTGAGCGAAAAAAGCTGCGTTGATTGAGATGCACTGCAGTTCTACCTACCCTTTTAATGAATCCAGGCGTGATGTTATGTTATGTTAGAGTGGCGGCACTCTGCCGTTACATTATAGCCGTTTGATAAAATGGAACCAGTTCGCAGTAGATAACGTGTACGTCATGGTTTACGTCAAACTGAAAATTGGAAGTTTTACGATGCGACGTGACGCATTTGATATTATAGTGCACTCGACGAGAAATAGAAAGGGTGAGAAACATTAAACTACATATTTTGTACACTTAAATGATGATGTTTTAGTAATTTTGAAATTTATTATTGTTGCGTCGGATACAGTGTAATTTTTTCAATCTGGAATTATTCAATCGCAACCGTGGGCTGTGATTGGTGTGATCTGGATTGCAGGCAATAGGTTCATCAGCTCACCATATAAGACTTCAATGAAACTAGCGAAATATGGGCCAGCTAACTAACGGAATACATATACACGCCCTTTGTTAAAATTACAGGCTACTCAGTCTAGGCGGAGTTTGTTTAAAACACACTACTATAATGGCCGGTTTCTGATTTAAGTATTTGAGGTTAAGAACGTGCTGAGTATTTGCCAAACTATACTTTAGCTTTAGTCAAAATTGGTTCAAAAAACAATATATCACGGGAATTTAACGCGATGAAATTTCGATTGTTTATTTACCTATTTCACCCGACGTTTCGGCCGTGTTGCAACGACCGTGGTCCCGGGTAGACTGGTGTCTCGGTGTACTGGCTCCGTAACGGCAGAAATTTTTTCTTCTGCCCTCACATTTCTACACACAACACTAACCGTGTGCTTATTCTGTAAGTTCGCCGACAGCACAAAACGAGGTAATGTTTTCTGAATCACTGGATTCCACGCCGCGGATAATTTGTAACCATCATCCCGATTGAATGTTTTGTGTTTTTTAATTTCAATCGCTTTACGCACAATTCTTGAATAGAATATGTTCGCGATATGTTCTTTGACCCTTTCAGCTATAGTCCGCTTAGTCTGGCCTATGTAGGAACTACCGCAGCTGCAGTTGATTTTATAAATACCCGGTGATTGAAAAGGCAGTATATCCTTTGTTGTGCCCACTATGCTGTTCACCTTTTGTCCCGGCGTATATATAGTGTTTATGGAGTACTTCTTCAATATCGAGCCAGTAGTATATTATTGGGCATTCTATACCACTATCGGCAAGTTGCTCGGCGAGTGCGCCTCGCTGCCGATAGTGGTATAGAATGCCCAATAGTTGATAATCGACTCGCCTTTCCACTCGACCGATAAACTCGACCGAGACAGTACATTTTGCTGCGTACTTGATGAGCAACGATGATCATCCATCAACTCTCCGTTTACTTACTCTCTAGTGTATAACTGTATACAACCAATGATCATGCGAGTTTGCTATCGCTCTGAAGGGTGGTACAGAATGCTTAGTAATGAACAATCCACTCGATCAATGACCAGTAACGCAAAAGAGGTTGTGGTAAGTTTATAAATGTTAACGTACTATATACATTCACTCATTTTTAATCGGTTCATTTCCAACAGTAATCATGAAATTTGTAAAACAACCGCAATCGCTGCATGTTGATACAGTCTGCGATGATATTTGTAAGACTAGTTTTCGTCATGGGGAATTATTACCTAACTCAGTACGATGTATCATTTGTGGTCCATCCAATTGTGGAAAAACCAATTTATTAATTGGCCTTCTTATACACGAAAATGGATTAAGATTCGAAAATGTTTATGTTTATTCAAAAACTCTGCACCAACCTAAGTACATTTTCTTAGAAAGAGTTTTGCAACGGGTTCCCGGTATTTCCCTCCAGAAATATCAGGGAAATGAGGAAGTACTAAGCGTTCAGGACGCAAAACCCAACTCCGTGATTATTTTTGATGATGTTGCTTGTGAAAATCAAAATAACATGCGTGATTATTTTGCAATGGGAAGACACAAATGCATAGATTGTTTTTATCTGAACCAAACATATAGTAAAATCCCCAAGCAGTTAGTAAGAGATAATGCGAACTTAATCATACTTTTTAAACAAGATGAAATTAATTTACGGCATATTTATGAAGAACATGTCAACACTGATATGACATGGATTGAATTTCGTGAAATGTGTTCGAAAATATGGAGTGAACCTTTCAATTATGTAGTGATTAATAAGGATTGCTCCAAAAATAAAGGATGTTATAGAAATAAATTTGACACTTTTGTTGTCTTTGATTAAAAATATTTATATTTAAGAGTGTTACCCTCGCGATATTATTATTCTTCAGACAACGCTTAATCAATCACGAACTTTTTGTTACTATGGAAAAATCACTGAAAAGACAAATTGTTGAGGCTGCAGATGCTGTTAAGAAGAAGGTGCGAAAGATGAGAGATGCTGAGCTTAACAATCAGCAAGTACTGGAATCAGTTTTCAAGCCGGTAACAGAACCACTCAACCAAATTGCTAATGTCAGTAAGCAGGCTTGTGTTCCGCATAATATAGAAAATGAAGAAACCGAAGTTCCGTTTATCGATAAAACTTTGCAAAAAGAACCCACAATTAGTAAAGGAACCAATGATAATAACGACAATGAAGACGAATATGAATCTGATATCGAAAGTGACTCTTCGTACAAATCATTAGTTGAAAACAACCAAGGTATTGATTCGTCATCCTGGTCAGTGTCCTCAGAAGCTCTGACCGATATTCCGTTTGGTGTCAGAAAAGAGGGCGGAAAATTGATGTTAGGTTCTGCTCGTATAACGATCAGTGATGAGTATATCATCGTAGCTGGACGCAAATACCGAAATACGCCTGGTTTAAAACAGTTGCTGTTGAAAAAGAATGTCGATTTAAGCTTGGTTACAGAGAGTGATATGAAACATTATAAGTCGATGCTACTTGACACAAACGCACATCGACGGGACTATGAGCCCGGTAAACCAATCAAAAGTAATAAAGGACAAAAATATTTGCAAATTATTAAGCCTCTATTCCAACTACGAAGTACAATTCAGGACCACCAAACGAAAGGAAAAGGACTACCCTTTACAAAAATGTGGAAGAAAAATGTTGATTTTGTTTATTGGGACGATCCAAATGAATTGGTAGATAGGTTAAAATTACTAATTGCATCTCGAGATGCTGGTAACACAGGATTAGATAATGAAATTATATCTATCATTGAAGAATTGCGTGAAAGTAAAGTTATAAATAAATAAATATTTTAAAATGTGTTTATTTTATTATCAGCTTCTCGATACAATACACCTTAAATATGAACGTAGACAAATTCGGACACTACATTCACAAAAGAATGCGTTTATCAGAGTTATTTGAGTTTAATGAGAACGCATTGTTAAAATTAGAAAACGGAGATTTTGATTTAAAAACATCAAGATTAAGAGGAGTCCGATCTCCAGTAGAAGCAGGCGATGCTGTGAACAAGGATTATGTAGATCGATTGAATGCTAACATGTTAAAAGAATTAAATAACCTGACCGTGAACAAGGATTATGTAGATCGATTGAATGCTAATATGTTAAAAGAATTTAATAACATGATTGGTTCATTGCGCTCTCAAATCATAAAAGACACAAAGGACACAGTTCAGGCTACTTTAAAAGCAAAGATACCTGAGATTTCAACTCATTTGGAAGATAAGTTTTATACCAAAGCAGAGGTAGATAAATTACTACAAAAAACTCCGTAATGGCAAAACAGCAAATTGTTAATGAAATACATAAAGCAGCACGAAGAAATTTCGTTAGACGTCCTGTCATTCTAAAGGGGATCGATGACTTGTGGCAAGCTGATCTGATGGACATGCAAAATCTAAGAAAATATAATAAAGGTCATAATTACATTTTAGTGGTGATTGACTGCTTCTCAAAGTACGCTTGGGCAGAGCCATTAAAATCAAAAAATAAACTTGATGTTACTCATGCATTTAAACGAATACTGATTAACAGCAATCGCAAACCGGTTAATTTACAAACTGATATGGGAACAGAATTTTATAACAACTCATTTCAAACGCTTATGAAGACTTACAATGTTAACCATTACTCAACGTTTTCTACCAAAAAAGCTTCGATCGTAGAGCGACTGATTAAAACTCTTAAAAATAAAATATATAAATATTTTAGTCTGAACGGAAACTATATGTGGTTAGGTATACCGTTAGAGGTTACGTTAAAGATATATAACAACACAAAACATCGTACCATTAAATTTAAACCAATTGAAGTAAATAAATCTTGCGAGTCTGTTATAAAAGAAAATATTAAAAAAGCCTTAAATCATGTAACCGTCCGTAGAAAACCTAAGTTCAAAGTAGGTGACTTTGTTCGTATCAGTAAATACAAACACCATTTTGAAAAAGGTTATACACCTAATTGGTCAACTGAAATATTTACTATAAAAAAAATTAATCATACCATACCAGTAACATATCATATACAAGATCAGCGAAAGCAAGCCATAATGGGAACCTTTTACGAGCAAGAACTTCAGAAATCTTACTATCCTGGTATTTATTTGATAGAAAGGGTTTTAAAAAGAAAAGGATCAAAAATGTTTGTGAAATGGTTGGGTCTAAACAACGAAGAAAATAGTTGGATCGAGAAAACTGCAATAGTGGATTAAAATAATTATATAACGATTACTTTTGCATCATTTCTCTACTCATTACACATTAGACAATGCAAGGAGGTGAACTTGTTAATACCTTAATTAATAATCTACCGTTCGAACTTCATTTACCCGGCTACAATTATTGCGGTCCCGGAACTAGATTGCAGAAACGTTTATTACGAGGTGACCGAGGTGTAAATAAGCTAGACGAAGCTTGTATGCATCACGACATTGCATATGCAAACCATACAGACTTACCCAATCGCCACAAAGCTGATTTGCAACTACTAAATATGGCTAAACAAAGACTTAAATCGAGCGATGCTGGGAAAGGTGAAAAACTTAGTTCATGGTTAGTGAGCAAAGTTATGAAAGCCAAACTGAAATCTGGTTCTGGCATTAAAACGTTTAAAAGTTTCGTGTCAAAAATAAAAGCAAAAATAAAGAAACTGAATCCAAAGGACAGTAAAGCTTTAATTAACGCTGCTTACTCAGCAGCAAAAAAAATAATCCCATGCATTCAGAAAATTCGAGTGCCGCGAGTGATACCCTTACCAAAGACTGGAGGTATTCTACCTTTAATCCCAATTTTTGCGGGTTTATCAGCTTTAGGAACTTTAGCTGGTGGTGCGGCTGGTATTGCAAAAACTGTTAACGATTACAAAGCAGGTCAGCAAAATTTGCGAGAAACACAACGACATAATAAGGCTATGGAGTCTTTAAAGTTAGGCCAGGGCTTGTACATTAAGTCACATAAAAATGGTAATGGTTTATTCATTAAGTCTTCAAAAAACTGAAAAATAATCTACCTAATCGTCCTCTCACTAATATAGACATCCAAAGGTATGCACGCAACATCCCTCACTTTCGAGGAGTATACATGAAGGATCAGTTACCAAGGACGCCAAAACGGGTTGAATGTGGTGTCGTTAACTTGGACGACTCTAAGAACGAAGGCACGCATTGGGTAGCTTATGTAAAAGTATGCAATTATTGTGAATATTTTGATAGCTTTGGAGATTTAAAACCTCCAATGGAATTAATGCGATATTTTAAGAATTGTAATGTTTTTTATAATTATACAAGATATCAGAAATTCAACACTGTAAATTGTGGACACTTATGTTTAGAATATCTATGGAATTTTTGGAAATAAAACGTATAAAACTTATGCTTTTCTTTTATTTGAATCATTTGCAAGATGTCACTCACATTATCGATAACTGGAAACTCGTCAACTTTATCTACTTACTATCCTAACACGTTGCAACTATATGAACAGTATGAGTGTGCCTTATTGCATTTCGCAACATTTAATTCTATTCCAAACATTGACAAAACGAATAATAAGTTCTATTATGGTTCTAACGAAGTTATTGAAATACCTGACGGCACCTATGAATTGCAAGATATTAATGATTATTTAAAATCTGAAATGAAAGATGCATCAATCAAACTACAGTGCAATAACAATACTTTAAAAGCTGCTGTATATTGTACAAAAGACATAAATTTTAATAAAGAAGGTACGTTTAGGAATTTGTTAGGGTTTAATAAGCAGATCTTAAAAGCAAATAAATGGCATGTATCGCACTTTCCAGTCAACATTTTACCTACAACAGTGATCAGGATCGAATGTGATATTGTAAGCGGCTCGTACACAAACGGAGAACCTAGTCACATTATCCACGAATTTGCTCTCAACGTGCCTCCCGGATATAGAATTATAGAAATCCCGAAAAACGCGATATACTTTCCAATTAACCAAAACAACATTAGCTGTATACATATCAGGCTGTTAGATATAAATAACCGCTTAATCAATTTGCGCGGTGAAGAAGTGCAGCTGTATTTGCATCTCAGAAGAAAAAAATGATTGACTACAATAAATATATGCATCAACAAATCAAAAATATCAGATCCGCTCAAGCTTCCAACCAAATAAGAGCTCGCTCTAAGAAGAAAATTAAATTAACTAAAGAAAACAAGGCATTTCTCAAAGCGATCGGTTTGCTAAAATGAATATCTTAGACGTTTTATCTGCTCCGACTTATGACAACACTGTTGAAGGAATCGAATTTCATTCTTACAAGCCCTACGTAACTAGTTTCAATAGAAACGATGAAATCCGCATACCTATTAACCAACAGGACTTGTATATACTTCCCTCAGCTAGTACCTTGTATTTGGAAGGAACTGTTGTCGTAAGTAAAAAGGATATGAAAGAGAAAGCCACTAGTGTTAATTTTACGAATAATGCTCTACTCTACTTATTCCAAGATATAAGATATGAGCTGAATGGAGTGGAAATTGATAGAATAAAAAACGCTGGCATAACTACCACCATGAAATCGTTAATATCAATGAGTGAAGGTGAATCAAAGATAGCCAATGCATGGGGCTGGAATATCGATGGAATAAAAAATATTAATGGGGGTAGTTTTTCTGCTTCTATACCCCTCTGTAACATTATCGGTTTTGCAGAAGATTTCAAGAAAGTCGTGATAAATAGTAGGCACGAACTGATATTGCTACGAAGTAACACTAATCTGAATGCTGTGAAACTTAACACCGGGGAATTTGTAGACGACGTTCAGATAAATAAAATCATCTGGCGTGTACCGCATGTTAAAGTGTCCGACAAAGAAAAAATAAGTTTGCTAAAACTGTTAGAAAAAGATCGACCACTCCAGATGATATTCAGAAATTGGGATCTGTACGAATATCCAGCTTTACCTAAAACTACAAAACATACCTGGTCTATCAAAACTTCCTCACAAATAGAGAAACCAAGATACATAATTATGGGTCTACAAACAAATAGAAAAAACAATTCAAGTTCTGATATGTCCCAGTTCGATCACTGTCATGTTCGTGACGTTAGAGTATACTTAAACTCAACTTACTTCCCGTATGAAAACCTAAATGTCAGCTTCGCGAATAACAGAATCGCTTTATTATACGAGCAATACATCAGATTTCAACAGTCTTATTACGGACGTCGCTCGGAACCCTTATTAAGTGAGAAACAATTCAAAGATTTGGCGCCGCTATTTGTCATAGATTGCTCTAGACAAGCTGATAATGTAAAGACAGGTCCTATTGTGGATGTAAGAGTGGAAATTGAGAGTGATTCCGATATACCAGATCAAACTTCTGCATACTGTCTTATATTGAACGACTGCATAATTGAGTACAAGCCATTGAGTAATACTGTGAGAAAAATATCATGAATCCGAATACTATTATTTTAGATGTTCAAGGGTTTAAAGACCTGAACAATAATTTTATAATAAAAGAATTAGCTTTTGCAAGTCGTGATTATACGCAAACATTTTTAATAAAACCGCCATACTTGTTTAAATACTTAACAAGTGACGAAAAGAGACAAGTTAAATGGTTGGAAAGAAATAGAGGTATTTATTGGAATGAAGGATATATTGACTATAGAGAATTTCGGCGTATAATCGTTCCATATCTGGGTCATAATCAAAATCGAAGTTTGGTTATTGGTGAAAATAAAAGTCGTCAGATTGCGTGCAAAATCAACATTTAATTGCAAAATATTCAAAATAATATAATCACATGTCTGAAAAAGATCGACTTTAATTACTTTTGTAAATATTGCCACTATTTACTTTTTATAGGCCACAGAAAATATCAAGCTGACCACAGAAATGATTGAAAAGAACTTTTAAAACAATAGTGTAGGTATTAAAGAAAAACAAATAACTTGTAATGATTAAATGTCTCCGGCGTAATCAAATAACCAATTTTTTCTTTAAATCAAATCACAGTAAACTCAAATAAAAAAATAATTGTGAGATTCCACAGGAAATTATTAATTGTCCACAGAAGATACCAAAATAATCAAACATACTTCTATAATTGACACAACTATTAAAAAATTTCTTCATCAGTATCACTATCCTTAAAAAAATTACTGACCATTCTCTTGGTTCTATGAAGTGGTACAACAAAATCATCAGAATCGTCTGAATAAACATCTTCTATGTGAATTCTCTTTCTTGATACTGTAGAACGTATTTCTATTGAGCCTTCAGATGTGGGAGAATCGCTTAAATTGGTATTGGTAGTAAAGGCATTCGAAGTTCCTATTCTAGATAAAGGTCTAGGGCTTAAAGTAATTGGGATTGATGCACTATGTGGCGAACTGGGTTCTTTTGATGGTGAATGTAACAAATCAGTCTCAATTTGAATTTGTCCAATCTCATAGTGGCTGCATTTGGTATGAGCTGCACAGATTATACAACTTAACCGTCTTGCATGCAGTATATTTGGTTGCTTTTTGGACCAGCAAATTTGGTGAACTTTAAGTGTACCTTTAAAAGGGCGTATGATATTTGATGTTGTAATTTCTTCGATTTCTGCCACATGAGAATCATCTATGCCAATCACTTCAATACCTTTACATTTACTTTTCACGCAAGTTAACAATGAATTAAAATCTGAAATATCTGACCCAGTTGCAACTGACCGGTCACATGTACGTTTAATACAACCTCCCACACCATCGGGAGCTCCTTTACCATGGCCTGCTTCACTGTAATGCCATGTTATAGTTTCAACATTTAAAACTTTGCCAATATAATTAACAATCAAATGAAACATAGTTTTGTTTCTGTATTGCGTAGTGGGTCCGTCGCTTAGTATGTGAAAATCTGTTAAATTTGGCGACAAATCTTTGATTTTTTCTAGAATGGGTTTCAAATGAACACAGATAAGTATGGGATCATGTCTTAAGTTTTCTGATATTGTACACATTGAGATTGGCTTTACTAAATTGTTTGGCGGTTCAGAATCAGTATAATAGTATACGGAAGTGTGCAAGCTTATCTGCGGTTTTGAACCGCCAAAGTGAGCAGATTGGATTTCAGCAGAATACTTACACATATAGTTTTCAGAGAAATCAATGTGTAAAAGACCCTCAGAGGGTGTTAAATTTTGTTTAATAAAACGAATCGTCTTTGATTGATTAATTATGTTGGCACAATGCTGCATAAAAATAGGAATATTAGTAAACAGAAGATTTACCAATACCTGATTTTTTGTATTTATTATTTCTTTGACAGTCTTTTTGCAAGTTTTTTCATGCCCCTTAACAACGATAGTGACAGTTTTTGTGACCCATCTACTATAGGAGATCGAGTCATTCTTATTGAAATTATCTAACTGGATAGTTTTGTTATAACAAATTGGACATTTTCTTTCTAAACAGTTGACACTGAGGACATTATCGCAGCATAAACTTTTAGCAACTTCAATAGCAGTATTTTGAGTAATGATTTTTGAATTTCGTAACGCACGGACAATCAAATCATTGTTAGTGTGAACTGAACACAGACAAGTATCTCTTGATGATACTTTTGGAAAGATAATCCAAAAAGGACGATATCGTCTAAATGTTTGGTAAGACAATTTAAGTCCTGTTTTTTCCATAAAAATCTTGTGTAAATTAAACAAGGTGTCATTAAGGAGACGTATTTGCATTTTTTTCTTATTGCGAGTGATAGTCTCTTTTTTGCCCGCTGTAAGCCTACTATACTCATCTTCTTGTAAAAAATCACGAATTTTATTTTTAATAACTAATTTCTTTGATTGATTGCTACGCGTAACCATATTATTTTTATTTTGGCTATTTTTGTTAGCCCTTATTAGGCGCATTTTGTATTTGTTTAGCTTAGACTCTAGAATGGTTAACCTTTGCTTAAGGTAAAGATTTTCAGATTTTAATTTACGCTTATTGCGAGCAATCACTGCTCTGCCTGATGCAATTCTTGAATGGGTTGAAACAGAGGAAGTCGGTGTGCAAGTATTTGATAATTGTTCTTGCTGCTTTTTATCCTCACGACGTTTTCTTGCTTTATCTCGCCACATCTTTCTTATTTGGCGCTGTTGACGTGGTGTATATTGTTCAATCGTTTTCACTAATCCTTGCTCCTTCTTTTTATGATACCTGTCTCGATCTTTTCTCCTTCTTTCTTCAATAGCTGCGTCATCTAATCTCGCCCGAGCACGACGCATACTTTGTTTTTTTTGTTCTCGGCGTCTTCTCTTTTTTTCTTCCTCTGTCATTTTTTTCCTTGGAGGCATGGTTGCTAAAACAAAATAAGCTACATGCAATTTCTGCGATTAAAATAAAACAAATACACTTGTGTGTACCCATACAAACAAACAAAATACACACAAAACAATAATAGTAAAATCTAGCTTTTTTATTTCATAAGCGCATTAAGCCAATAATATATAATTTAAAAAAAAGCCAAAACGTGAGTAAATTGAGCAATGGTTATTATATAAAAAAATATTAAAAAAAGAGCATAAACACAATAGCATAACTTCTGAGAAATACTATCGCTATCACTATTATTAATATTATCTATTCTGTTGACAGTCGTCCCTTCGGTGGACACAGAAACACAGAAAAGATTTCCACAGAAAGGACTAACTTGTACAAAATTGAATAAAACGTCGCAAACTTATAGGTTAGAAAAGCAACAATGAAAAATTCGTAAAGATGTTCATTTAACTCAATAAAGCAGAGTTTTTCGTATTCATTTAGTACACACTTACCGAAATATTTTATATCAAGGAAAGACACACGATCTTTGACGAAAAACTTGGATATCACAAATTTTAAATTCGTTAAAGCGCACTGTACCATCACATCATCTCAGCAGATTGACAACTGACAACTACATAAGAGTTGCCAGCGTCAAAATAAAAATATCGATTTGTAACTTGTGAAATCGATTCTTGACTGCGGTTATCTTGGGTCCACAGAATGGATACGGATTCTGTAACGAGTTGTTTAATCTGTTTTTACTAAAAAACAAGTGGTAATATTTTTCGAAATTGCAAAAATATGTAAGTTCAAAACATTAGTGATTGATTATTAACAGTCTGACAATGATAAAAGTAAACATTTATTTTTGACACGCATGCAAAGTTACGAACTCCCATTAGTAACAGGTCCACTGAAGGGGACTTTCACCTACTATAGGCTTAAAAAAACGACATTTAAAAATAAAATGAATAATCTACATCACGCACATGTTACTTTAGAATGAAAATCTTGTCTATGATCCGATTAATTATTTATTATGTCTCATTAACATGAAAAAAATAAGTGATAACACTTTTTCCGCCGTATTTGATTATGACCCATCTAGAAAATAAGGAAATTATTGTAAATGGTTTGGAGAAGGTGAATTGGATAAAGGAACTGTGTGTGAATTGTAAAGTATCAGACCTTGGTACAGAACAATGTCTTAGTTTCTCTGTTTTGCATAAAAAATACTGTGAAGGAAGATCTAATTTTAATTGTAATAAACATCTAAAGCATTGTGCTCTTAAAAATGTGCTTTGTTTAAGGAAATATTTAGAATGGGTATAAATGTATGTACTCATATGTGTAATGTATTTAGATTATTGGTTTTAAGGTTTTTAAATAAAAATCAAAATAATGTAAATTTGCTTTTATTTTGTTAAACACCCCCACGCTACTCCACAAATAACACAACCTAATACAAAATTAAATAAAAACATCATAATGAAAATACAAATATTAACTACTTTACAAAAACGGTTAATAAAAGTCAGTACCTATTAAAGATTTTGATATTTTCTTAACTAAAGACTCAGTTTCGTCCATAACACTGTCGATGGGATCTTGAACAATATATTGAGCGTTTATAATAACGTTTTCACTGTCACTATCACTGTCTATGGTTTGAGGATTGTTGTTACACAGATCTACCACTGAAATTTTTATTAACTTAATCCCTTTTCGATGTAGTCGACTCATAACGAAGGATTTTGTAGGATTTTGCTTTATCGATTTTTCCCTGCACCGTTGTTTTGGTTTTTTATCTTTCGTGACTTGTTTGCTTTGCCCGGGTTCACTGCGAAACATCTCGGAGAATCCCTCGTAAGGATCCTGAGCATACTGGCTGAATACAATCTCGGTGTCAGAATTCTGGAACAAAATATAAACACAATTTATACCACTATTCCGCTAGTATAGCGTTTTAATTGGGTTTTCAATCGAGAAAGTCTAGATTTACTTTAGATTAGTGACAAAAGGCTCTGGAAAAATGCAACACAACACAGCTGCGAACACAATCTCTAATTATAAAACAATCATAAAAAAACGAATTAAAAATATTTTACTCACCGACATGATAACTTTTGATGGAAGTTAAAAAAATATTAAACAGGTGTTCGCGCCGAATAATATTTCGTAAATGATGACAAAATAACTAAATAATTACAAGTCATACTAATATTGTCAACTAAGCGTTTGTGTCTCAAGACTAAGGCCAATGAACTGCAACGTAGGTAACACTTATACAATGACAAACAACGCCTTGTAAGCATGTTACTTAATCGTAAAACGTTAGTTATTCGAAAATCAACCTTATGATGCATGGTATTTTAGGTGCATAGTGAGATAACTGCAATCAGTGTTAACTTTGTTTACCGATTTAAAAAAAAAAAGTGTAATGATATTTTGAAATAAACAGGATTTCAGAAATAAAACAAGTCAATAATTATAATAATTCACACTTTATTTCATTTTTTGTATAATATTAACATTTATTATTTCCTAAAACTAAACTATGAGTAGGTAACACTTAACTTAAAATTATGATCAAAGTAATTCATTCTTAAAAATAAATGCATGCCCCCAGGCTCGGGTTGATATTTGATCCACAGATATCGATCGTTTGTCATCATTTCTAGATAAAGCAACTTTGTTGACAGTCCGAGTAAATATTTCGTGCTTTATTGATTTAAACATATTATTTTTTCTCCGGATTACTCCACCATTAAATAAAATGGTTTCATAGTCTGATAAGTTTAAATCCCTGACCACGCATGATTTTACTCCTTTTGCTTTTTTAATGATACTATTAGGGGTTCTTATAGAGTAAAGTTTCGATCTCAAACCAACAAAATCAGTAATATATTTTCCTCCCATTTCATCTTTAAAGAGACCGGGAACCTTTTTATTTTTTAGCGGTATCTGTAAATCATTTGTGATTTCATAGTTACTGCTGTCAAAATATTGTAAAAAATTATATTTCAAATCATTGTAAAAATCGTTGGTGTATATTTTATAGACAAAGGAATCGGTATCTGTGTAACATAGCTGCACTCGATCTTTATAAAAAGGCTTTACAATATTGTAATGAAAGTAATACATGTGTGCTTTTGAAAGTTCTAATACAGTGAAACCTATGTATATAGGTTTATCTAAAATAATTTGATCAGGTTTCATTTGTATTGCAACTAAATTTTCTGATAAAATAGATGCACTGTGGAAATAGGGGTTGGCTATAAGTTTCTCAGCGGATATAAATTTCTTAGTTCGATTGGACTGATCGCACCATTGATTAACTAAATGTACGGTTACTCTATTTTCAGTATTTTCTAATGTTTTTCCAAAAACACTGTTATTTAATAACTTAAAAAAGTCTTGTTCGAAGGAACTTTTTGCTTTCTGTCTTAATTGAGTATTTAACTCTATGTACTGTTTTAAATATGGACTCTGTCTAAAAGTAATTGCTCTATGAATTTTACGTAATATTAAACCATGTTCTAAACATTTTTTTAAATGAACGTAGTGAATCACGTAGTTGTACTTATTATACAAATTTGCTATTAATTTCTTTGTTTTACCTCCCGGGGGTACACATTTTTCGGGACAAAATGGTAAGTCATTATGGTCATTATGTAAATGCTCGGGATACAATAGATCGACTTCTAATATGAAGCCCCAGTTTGCGTTATCCTCTATAGTGGTAACATTAAAATTTGCTAATTCGTTATCACTTAAAAATCTGAAACTAGAGTATGGTAAATACTGACACATGCTAAAACCGTAAAGATTATTACAATCTAAATATACTATGAAACTCTCAGGTTGTGATGGATTATATTCAGGCATGTATTTGTGATTGGCTCTAGCATGCCGATGGGAACACATGCACAAACCGCCGCGTATACCGCTTTGTATCATTCTGATGATAGCTAAGTCCGACACGAGTTCTAACTGAACGCCCGTTTTTAGCAACATTGCATCGAAAGATAAACTAGGTGCAGTAATGTAAAACGCTGGGTCAAGACTGTAATATTGTTTACAGGTTTTCCGAAAATTTTGAAATATGTCTGTTAACAAAAGCACATCCGTTTTTAAGTATAGATCCGTATACTCGCCGAGGTTATTAATATTGAATTCAGCCCAAACAGCCTGTGCGTGATTATAATCCTCATCTGTAATGTCTTCGTTAGTCAAATAATTATAAAAATTACCCTTAGACGGCAGTGATTTTTGATCGTAACATTTCCAATTGGTCATGTAATCATAAGGATATATACCTTTTCTTGTCAATAAATTAAACTGTCTGTCTTTAGAAAAATGAAATCGAAGATTAACAAAATCTTCCACCTGCAATGTTTTAGCGAGCTTGTCTAAACTTGTCCCTAAAAAGTTGAATGAATCTAAAAATCTTATACAAATAAACTCATTATCAGCAATAGGAATAAATTTGGTAAATGCGACGTATTTTTCTTTAGTCTTAGGGATTATTTTAATTGGGCCTGGAATTTCGCCTAACTTTTTTATAAATAAATGACAATCGTACCCGGATAAATTGTGAAAAAATATTGGTATAAATTTTGGTACTTTATGTTGCAAATTACAGTGTCGATGTGCTGCACCTCGATACAGGCCTGTAATATGACAATGATCTCTTACTTTATCGGTCAAGAGTAAATTGTCGCAAATATGACACCTAACGGCACGTTTGAACTCTAGAGAATTGTCATCAGTGAATATCATAGGCTCGCTTTTGGATATAATCTGATGTATTTGTTTTACATCCTCAGTAAGAAAATTTATAAATTTTGAAACACAATCATTGCCGCGATAACTTCTATAGCCTTCAACGCTATCATTTTTATTTGATGACACGACATTGTAAGCGAATGCAGCCGGCACGTGGCGTTTAGAGTATGACGTATTAGCGGTGTTGAAATCATCGCCGGAAATGGGTTCAAGTAACGTTTCGAAATCAGCGTATATGACGAATGGAATGTTTTGTTTCCTATCATAATTTTTAAATTTTAAAAATGAACCTTGTTCTGGTAAAACTGTGACGATCCCCCCACACAAGTGGGATTCAATTTGACTAAGCGTTGGAAAAAACAATAAACAAGTTTCACAGAAATATAGTTTACCATGATGTTTGGTCATCTGATTTCTAACTAAACGAGATAAATCTTTGATAAGACAGTAATGAGAATTATTATTGTTTTCTATAAACAGTAGAGGGATACTTTTATTAGACTTATTATTCAACGTTTTATAAAGCGGTCCAATAATTGTCTTCTCGTTTTTTAAACCATACACATATATATTAACAGAAGGATTATTTTTCTCAAAGATAGCCATGTCCGAAAATATGATTGGAAATGTCAAATTATTAACATTCAAAACATCCTGAAAGCGGGGATAAGACGAAATCCTATCGGGATGTCTATTTGTGGGGTACAATGCCGCCACAACACACCACAAAAAGCAATACTCATCATTGTTCCGAATATTCAAACAAGCTCTTTTACTTTTTATGAATTTCGGCAAAGTTAAAAATTTAGATCCGCTGAGAGGTTGATATTTATTAATATTTAATTCTAAATGTGAATTGCATAAAAAAGTCCAACCACTATCCCTTTCCTCAAATTCTTCAATTTTTTTTAGTAGTAAATCAATAGTTAGTTTATAAATAGAATCAAAATCGTAATTAAAATGTGTAATAATGTTGTTTGTACGGAATGATTTTATTTCTTGTTGATCATTTTTATACATAAGAAACGAAGCAAACAGTTCAAAATTTATTTTGACAGAGGTGTGTTTCTCTATTGAATTGTCTATTAAATGTTTGACTTGTGTACTAATACTTTTGAGAAACACCTCAGGAAAACTATGTATTTGTTCACCTGTCGCTATGATTTTGTAACTTTTGATTCGTTCTTTAAAAGAAGAATTAATAATTGCAACATTATCATACATAGGGGTAGAACTATTGTTTTTATGTACATTGCTACGTAAATGACCAGACCATTGACGATTGTCTACAAATACTTTACAATCAGAGCAGTGAGGCATTATATTATTGTTTGAAATCAAAGAACACTTGAAATTATTAGTTCAATAAATTTGGATTAGATAATACTTACAACTAATATTCACCGTCTTAGGTATACCAGACAAAATATTTTATATAATTAGTACAACTTGGTCAGGACAATTTTACGCTGATTTCAGATTTCATTTAAGATAATGGTATATTCTGGGAAGAAAAATATATTTCATAATTACCTGCAAAATATGAAACTATGTATACATAAGAGTACGTGTATCTGCGTGGTCCAAATATGTAGATATACTTCAAGTAATTTAATAATTCTTCACAGGCAAGTCAGTAATTAATATTATGTTTAGGCAGAATGTATCTGAAACTAAAAAAAATGGTTTATTGGTACCGATGAAGAATTAGGTAAAAAGCTGTAAATTCTAGAATGAAAAATAGTCATAATTATTGTAATGTTCTAAATAGTTATCGTATTATTGTTGTGTTATATTTGATAATTACCTGCACAATATGAAATGATTCATACATAAGATTATGTATTTGCGTGATCCAAATATGTATGTATATTTCAGCACCCCGATATAACGAACACAGTTGCTCCAGTAGCTGAAATTGTTGTTGTTTCTGGTGTGAGATCAATTAAATATTTATTTATAATAATTAACTTGATTGTACTGTAACAGTTTAGAAAGGTGCTCGCTCCGAGAGACTTTGAGGTAATAAATAATATTTTAGGGATTTTTTTTTTTGTTTTCTTTTTTGTCTACAAAGCAGAAAAATATTTCATCATAAAAGTTGTTATTGCCTAATTGTTACACGTGTGCTAAACATAATTATTTATTTCGCAATCACAATAATCAGCTATTTTGGTTAGGGTTGGTAACAACTTGGTAGGCATTCAAATATACAAATTTCACACAATGCACTTAATCGATTAAAATATATCATAGTATGTCGATAGACGACATGACGATGATGATATCATATAACGTTCATGGTTTCGTCATGCCCGTTACCGTAGTTACAGGAATTATATTATCTATTTATTTTAGGAAATCTAGAGAAGTACGCGGTAGACGGCAGTAAGTTCATTTTTTCTACACGAAACCTAAATGTAGATGATGAAATAATTACCTTGGAAACATTTATTTACTTCTTTAAAATAATAAAATCTATCTGGTTTGTGGCGATTCCGTTCACGCTATCGTTTGGTCAGCCCTAGCTTATTTCGCTGCATCGACATTCGATACAGTATAAAATTTTCCTTCGTCTTCATTTTACCAACGCGTATAATACGACTATAGAAAAAGTTACTTTAACAAAGCAATACCGGATTGATTGTAGTGGATTTAACATTCCTAACTTATAATTCGATTTTAACTTATAAGCCACAAGTTTTTCTGTTCGGTACAAAGTTTTCGCAGTCTGCAAGTGCAACGAAGTGCTCTTGTATAATCGGTCTACAAACACTCCGTGTCGCCTACAATATCAGTGACGGCATTGTCGATAGCCATCCGCTGCTGTCATCACCAGCCAAGTCATCAAACCGAGTGGAACTTCTGATCGGAAAATAATGTAAGTCTGATAAAATAGTCTGTTCGTTTTCATGGATCACACTTGTGATTAGCCTGTCATTTATAACTACATATATTTGTTGCTCACAAACGTTACTTCACAGATCACCCGATCTGTACATAGTTAGCTCAGTCTCAGTGCTATCCCATTTAAATATTAGAGAACCAGTGTTTGCCCGAACACTTGTGTCCTATAGTATGCCCAGCGCAATGGACATTACTCCATTGGATTAATTAATAATAATTGTGTGACTACATTTCCTCTATCTTTATTTCAGGTCAGACTCTGAGTGTGATTACTCGCAAGCATCGATCACTGGATACAAAGTGAAGGCCTGTCGCAAACCGTCTGCAGACAGCAATGGGAAACGCAAGATGCAGTCACAAACAACAACCGTAACTCGTAGCAGGTGAATAATATTTTGAATTTATTATCTCCTAGTTCTGATTAAATTAAAATAGTAAAGTAGTACGTTTCCACTAATTGAATTATAATAGTGCAATTTGCATAAGTATTCCATTCGCTGATTAGTCACTTGTAATATTTTCTACAGAAATATCCGTGGTGTCGTTCATAAAATATTATGCGATTGTGTGCGCTGCTTACACACCGTTGTTATTTTTTTTTTTTTTTTACGTTTTTTTTTTTTTTTTTTTTTTTTTTGTTTGCCCCTGCATCTCTCGTTGTAAACATTAACTAATAACAGTTTTCGTTATTATTTCAGTAAAAAAACCAACACTGGCATGGACATATTCGGCATCAGTAAAAACCGCGACATCCCACACAAAGAACATTCATCGGATCACCTAACTTCATTCTTTGTGAACCGCGTAGCCAGCGGCTGTGAGCGTCGAGCAACGAGCACCGACGGAGAGTACTACATCGACTGCAAGGTGTACAAGGCTGACGACGCTCGCCTCACCGACTCCGCCGAGCTGTGGAAGAAAGCGCTCGTCCGAATCAAGTTCCAGACCGACGCGGACTCTCCTCAGTGGCGAAAACTACAAGAGCTCGTGCGTGCGGCTGATATTTTGTTTCCAGACAAACCAACATTTTATGATAATTAAACCAAGTACCTAAGTTACAGTTGTTTATTATTTACAGTAACAACCCGTTAACGCTTTAGTCACAAGCTTTGGTTTGTTACAATCATCGGCCACCATCACTCTCGCTCGACATTCTGTTAACAGCGAATACAAACTCGAGTGATCGGTCGAGTGCAGTAAGTAAACGGAGAGTCGAGTTGATAGTTGACAGTTCATCGTTCTCCGAAACGCCGCATACTGGTCAGACGTATGGAATATAGTGGTAAGGAGTAAGTTACTAGTCAATGGTCGAGTAAAGCTCATCCAGTACGCGACAAAATGAACTGTCTCGTTCGAGTGTATCGGTCGAGTTGAGTGGCGAGTCGAGTATCGATTTGCTCGAATTATCGTTCCAAATCAAGTTCTCAGTACAATGTACTGTCTCGGTCGAGTGGAGAGGCGAGTAGATTATCAATTATTGGGCATTCTATACCACTATCGGCAGCGAGGCGCACTCGCCGAGCAACTTGCCGATAGTGGTATAGAATGCCCAATAATATACTACTCGAGCCGATCTTGTCAGTTACTCCTCTGACGTAAGGCAGGTAGGCAGGTTGTCTATTTACATCAGGATGTTTGCATCTTGGAATGGGCCGTTTCATTCGCCGGCTGACAACGCTCCCGTTTTATTTTAGTACCTCTTGAACATGGTCCAATTCTCCTTCCAGGTGTTCAGGGTCACACAAGTCATGAGCTCTGTTTTGACGTCTGGTTAATGACGTCATAACAGCTTGTAATTGGCGTGGGTGGTGATGCGACATTGCGTGCAGGTTTCTATCAGTGTGTGTGGGTTTTCGGTGACAGCGTTCCATCAGGTCTCGCAGTGACTCTGACATCCAGGAACGACGAACGACGAGTCGTTGTGTGTAGAAATGTGAGGGTAGAAGAAGAATTTTCTGCCCAACGGAGCCAGTACACCGAGACACCAGTCTACCCGGGACCACGGTCGTTGCAACACGGCCGAAACGTCGGGTGAAATAGGTAAATAAACAATCGAAATTTCATCGCGTTAAATTTCCGTGATATATTATTTTTCAATTATGAAACGCGAAAGTTTTAAAGTTAATATTGGTTCAAAAGTTCTTAACGTGTCAAACCCTACTTTAGTGCCAATCTCAAATACTTAAAACAGAAACCGGCCATATGTCTAATTGAATCAATGGGATAGGTACGCAAATAACGTGACTTTTACGTAAACGCAGAAGGAATACCTTGCCACTCCAATAAAAAAAAATGCAAAATGAAGAGAAAACATTAACACCAACAGAAGTAGCTGGTCTTAAGAGGACGACAGTCGCCAATGACCTTAAGGGGAAAAAACGCGCACTCGGTTTACAACCGCGCGATTTAGTTCGCACGGGTGTAAACTGAGTGCGCGTTTTAAGATTCAGTCGTTTTTTGTAGTTTCCTTAATATTCCATGACTTAAAAAAAGCCTTAGATCAAAATGTAGATACTTCAATTGTCTTTGAGATCGTGACAATTTCATTAAAATACGCCCGGCGGTTTTGGTGCGATTGTCGTTTTTTCATCCTTGTTAAATATAACTTTACCAATTAATTACTCTATGTTATACGAATACATCTAAACATTTTCATAGATCAAATTATTAAGAAAATCGTTTAATGTAACATATATTTTTCCAAAAAAATACGATGAGCCGTTTAGACGTGATTCTCATTTTAAAATCAGCTGCTGAGCGGTATCGGCACCTTAAATGAGAAAATCTGCCAGTAATGAATCAGTTTCACTGGTCTGTTAATCTGTTTAGTGTCTTCTGGGAAATGCATCGGTTGCAACGAATTTTAGCCTGTACCGGGAACTGTATTTAGGAGAAACAAAATACAATTAGACTGACATGAGTTGTCGTGTTGCATATAGAGCTATGCGACAGAATTTATATTATGTATTTGAAGATGTAGAGGAAAATACCGAAATACTTGTTAGCCATATATTGCTGACCAGTGTCATAAAACTTTTCCTGACCAGTATGAAAAAAGAAAACATGTTGCGCCGACCTCAAGTGGCATGGGTCAAGGGCAGGAAGATGATGAGCTGCTTTTGACTACCCCTTAATCGTCTTAAAAAACCGGCCAAGTGCGTGTAGGACTCGCGCACGAAGAGTTCCGTAGCATTATCGCAAATTCATGAGACACGGCCTGGTGACAGACGGACAGACAGACCGTGATAGCTAGACAGTTGAAAATTTCACAGATGTTGTATTTCTGTTGCGGCTATAACAACAAATACTAAAAACAGAATAAAATAAATATTTAAGTGGGGCTCCCATACACCAAACGTGCTATTTTGCCGTTTTTTGCAATAAATGTACACAAACCTTCGTGCGCGAGTCCTACTCGCACTTGGCAGGTTTTTTTATAATTATTCATTAGAAGTGGAGTTCTCTGTCTGAAAGTGAATTACTGTGTTTTCTTATTGTCCATATCATGACTTACCATTTGGTGAGATAGCGGTCAAACGCGGGCCTATCAAAGATAATAAAAAACATTAAATATATAATTTTCTTTATCATTTTACACAATAATTAAAATAGAAACAGTCTGAAACGTAACCGTAGAATATTAAATTGTAAATTTCTCAGTATGTGTCAATGTAACGTCGTTACGAGATATTATTTCACGACGAGTTCCAAGAATGACGCGCACGCGACGAAATGTGCGTATGAATTCATTGAAATAGTTACACAGTAAATGCTACTATTATTCTGTTTTATTAGTTTAGTTGTAGAAAGTATGGATGACAATTGAAAGTCGCAGATTCGTTAACTGGTTTGGGCAACATTTTTGGCGGAAAATTTGGATTTCAATGAGAAGAAGTTCGTATGATCCGAAATAAGGTTCGGAGGATACGGTGTACGGTGTAGATCTGCCCCGCTTGGGCGGAGCACTGCCGTGTCCTCGTGGAGGCGATCGGCGGTGGCGAACTCTCACGTCTGGTCCTGGTTCAGGGCATGGTACGGGGTGAGAGGGCATGGGAAGCTGTCTCCTCCTTCTGCGAAGCAGTAATGCTCGCGAAGGAGGAACGCGTGAGCGAGACGCCCCTAGCTACCGCAGGAGACGCCCTGGGCGTCGGGAAACGAAGGCGATTCCCGGCCACCGTAGGCGCGAGCTTGCAGATGGCGAGTAATGGGTAGCTCGCAGTACGATAAGGACCAGGCCCGAGTCGACGGCTGTAGTGTTCCACGCGCGCCTCAAAGAGATGTCAGCAAAACTGACTGGGTCCGCTAGGACCGATGCCTGTCTGGGTCGCGGATACATTTGAAAGAGAGTTACCACGGCCCTGACACAAGCAACTAAAGGAACACGGGTGGGTTTTAGTCAGTAAAAGTCTGATACGCCCTCCCGCTTAACCATGAGTGGGAGAAGTCATTGGATGATTTTCCACGCAAAAAGTTTTTCCCAGTATTTTGTATTATGGAACGACTGCCTACCTGATCTCCACAATCTAGTAACTGGGTAATGATACCCCTTGGTCAGATTGGTGTCATATTTCTGGCGTCTGACTACCCGTAACGACTGTCAAAGATCTTCAAATGACAATCAGGATCAATGGCTTAAGGTTCTTTCCTAGGCACGGAGGAAACTCGCTATGGATTGATGGTAACCCATATACGGATCGACCGGCAAGCGTTGCTTAACCTTGAAGATCGACCTGTGTGGGTTATTATTTAGTCACGAGCTCCTCTTAGACGCTAGTATTACATTTAATTTAATTAAATAATGTATTCAACCAATAAAATATTCAACATCAGTAAACTGAAAAGTTTAAATGTTCCTTACTCCGCCTCTGCTTACTCTTTCGGGGAATATAGAGGCGTGATGTATAAGAGTAAATGCGATTGTTTCTGAGAAAGTTGCGCACGCGACGAAATGCGTGAAGAAATGTTCCTGCGAGGAAAATGGAAATGGCTTCTCTTTAGCACTGAAATTAATGTGACAAATTCAGTTAAAATGTTTTGTTTTCGGTAGACAGATATTATTTATTTAGATAACATGCAAGGCTTACAGCTGAAAACAAACAAACCAAGAACAGTAAATTTGACAGTCAGCCAATTCCAAGTCTTTCATCATCATAATGTTCCCACTGCTGGGACACAAACCTTCTCACAGGGCGATGTGATATCGTATGGGGTCTCCCATACCGTTACGATATCGGAGCTGATGGTTGAAGGCCGTGGCGGGAGAGGAGTGTGCCACTCTGCCTACCTTCCGCGGCCTGTACGGGGTCGCCACCGTCTGATGGCGGACGCGGTGGGATCGCAGGTGAGGAGGATTGTCGGTATAGCGTTGGCCGCTCTCCCTATACCCTGTGGCCGAAAAATGATAAATGATGGGGCCTTTGACCTTGAACAAAGGGAGCAAGGTTATACACGGGGTCGTCTGGTGCCCATTTGCTGGTTTGGTCTCTGGGGTGGTCACGGCGTACAGCGTGTTCTGGTGCACCGCTGATGGGGGGTACTCCTGCTCTACCGCGGCGGGTTACTGGAGGACAACGAAGAGTTTTAGTGGGTTGGAGTCCCACATAACTGCACTATATCCCCGTGGTAGTGGAGTACGCATGCGCATTTCTACTAGGAAAAAATTAAGAAAAAAAAGGTGATGGACCGCAATAGCGGTCCGTTATCAGTCGGGGGTACGCGTGAATTTAATTATTTAATCCCGGGCCCTCAACTGTTGGTAGCGGTAGGAACTGTGGGGTTTTAGTCGGTTGCAAACCGACATAATCCTCCGTTTCCGACTCCGACGTTGGGTATCAATGAGGAGATCCACAAACAAAAGGTTACTTCCAAGCAACGTGTTTCATTGTCGACCACATCATCGCTTACCATCAGGTGAGATAGTGGTCAACGCGAGCCTATCGAGTAATAATAAAAAAATAACGAAAATGTACATATTTTATTTGCAAAATCCAGAGAGATGAGACGGGTCCGAAATATTCTTGTATCCTATTCACTACATAATAGTATATTATGCAACTAGTGAATAAAAGACGGATTTAATGCGAGGGCCGTAGATGAATCACAAGTAAGTGAAGGATTCTAACGACTGAATCACGACCGTAGGGAGTGATTCATGTTGATTGAATCACGAGCATAGCGAGTGATTCAAGTGTTAGAATCATGAGCGACGCGAGTGATTCATGGCCCTCGATATAAATCCGTTTTATTCAAGAGTTGCATACTATATTTTATACCACGACTACGAGAAAAAGAAAGATTGAAGCGGCACAAGGAATAATAATAAATAAAATTTACAAAAAAATAGTGAAACCCTGACCTTTGAGCTAGGCAATAGCACTTGTGTTTCAATCTCTATCTCTAACTCTATCTCTATCTCTATCTCTATCTCTAACTCTATCTCCATCTCTAACTCTATCTCTAACTCTATCTCTAACTCTAACTCTATCTCTATCTCTATCTCTAACTCTATCTCTAACTCTATCTCCATCTCTAACTCTATATCTATCTCTAACTCTATCTCTAATTCTATCTCTAACTCTATCTCTAACTCTATCTCTAACTCTATTTCTAACTCTATCTCTAACTCTATCACTTACTCTATCTCTAACTATCTCTTACTCTAACCCCATCTCTATATCTATCTCTAACTCTATCTCTATCTCTTACTCTATCTTTATCACTAACTCTATCTCTATATTTATCTCTTCCTCTATCTCTAAATCTTTCTCTATCTCTAACTCTTATCTCTAACTCTATCTAAGTTTGTATCGAATATTTTATGCGTAAGGAGGTTGTACAGCATTGAGATGGAGTTTGAATATTATATTGGTGTGTTCTAAATTCAAACACCAAAACAGTGATTAAAAGTGCTTTTTATTCACTGTTTTCAGTGAATAAAATAAGCTTTTTAGAGGGGGAATGGTATAAAATATATTTTTGTCTATCAGTGCCAAGACTAATGATATATTTTAAATACTTTCTAGGAAAAAAAACATGTTCTATAATTGTATTTAGTCCATTTGCGACGGCCTTATGTCTAAGGATTTATTTGAAGATATTCGTTCAAAATAAACATCAATACAATAATAAATCTAGCGAACTGTTTTACGTAACATGATTTACGTTTGCTATAAGTAGTAAATAACTGAATATTATCTAGAGTAGAATATAGAACAAAGGAGTTGCAGAAGGTCCATATTCACCTAATAATTTTACTGACGCTTTGAAGACAAGCTACAGTTTAAAGGAGGTTTAACACCAATATTGTAGTGCCTACATTCTAAATACCTTTCCTCCACTTCCAACAACTGAAAAAACATAACTGAACTCAAACTCTAAACACGACTCAATAAAAAAAAAAAAAGATAAAAAAAAAATTGTGACCCGCACAGGAGACACGAGAAATAAGCAAAAACATAAACAATAATATAAATAAAACCCCGTGCGAGACCAAAAATGCTCCTATCTCAGCATGTGCAGCGATATCGAAAAAGGAAATAACGCTGCGCTGATATTCTGATAAGGCCCACTGTTCATGCCACGGACACACTTCCGGAAACGGAAAATATTTAAAAAATAAAATATAATATATAAATAACAAACGCAATAGTATAAACACAGAAGGTGGGTCAAAGTATGTATAAATAAATATGGGTAAGTATAAAACAAATATATAAAAAAAGTCGTGTGGCACTCGGGGACTGCCGCGGTAAAGCTATTGCATAGCATTTATTCTAGATCCAGTCATGGAAAATGCGTCAAAAAAATTAAAAACGTTAAAACTCGAAAACGTAGCGAGCCAAACCCGCATTTATTTACGATTAATAAAACTCTAAAAAACAAAACAAAAATACCCTTATTCACATTGAAATAAGGTCGCTTTTCTTTGACAAGCAAAAGTGACCCTTATTCTCATTAGCATAAGGTCCACATTGATCACCATTGTCACAGAAACAGCTCAGAGAGACCGATAAAAGGCAAAAAAATTACGACCAACAAAAATTTTAAAACCCTTATATCTCAGAAACGGTTGGAGTTAGCGCATTTCTGACAAAAAATTTACCCCGCTACTTCATCCAGGAGAACAAGATAGGATTTACCCCCCCCCCCCTCCCTTAACCGTTTACCTACCCCGCAAAAAATTTTTCAATCTAAAAATACCAACACGGAAATCGAAAACACGTGCAACAAACCTCCCACCTCCAAACTTACATATTGATTATCATCTTGGCTGACATCGAATGTCACTTGTCAAGTGCCTCAGTACTCAGCCACGCCGGCAGCATAGCGCTGGCCTCTCCCATCCTGTAGGTCGTTTTGCATAAGGAGCAGGAAGCTTCTGACCACCCTGTGTTTGTTTTAAAGCTCCCGCAGATATCAGAAAAAAAATCTATGGGAAAAAACGGTCGACACATCAGTGTAGTATATCGTCGTGGTGCGCCTTTCTGAGGGAGTTTTAATATTTGCTTTTGCCAGCTCGTACAGACTGAATCTTCTGTCCTTCCCTCCACCTTACATAACTAGACAACCAGACAGCCCGGCGGCAGGTGGGCTACTGTCTGCCACGGCCTAAAATCAGACGAACAGGTGGCAGAGAAACTACCGTTCCAAACGACAATCAAATTCATTCCCAATACATTGCTGCTTTTGTGCACGCTCCATAACTTGCCATTTGAAGAAAGCAAGCAATGGAAATGAAATTATTGGATTGGCTGCTGGTTATTTTGTGTTCGTGGTATGTGCCAAAGCGCGGGCGATGTCCAAGCCAACACGATCTCACAGAGGGCTATAATTCAAATATATAATTCATGGCACTGTCAAAATCACTGAGGTGGGTCTCGGTATATTTATATGCTGTGTTATACGCCTTTTAATCTTGAAGTCAGATGGTTAATGTTATTACAGTGTAATAAAACTGACTGATATTGCACCGCAAATAACATTGAGGGCTTTGTTTTCGTAATAATTGTAATCTCAAATCACACTAGCCCGTTTATTTTGTTAGGGAGAAGTGTAGTTAAAATCTGGTCACTCACTTCTTTACCCTTTTAAAACCCTCCAAAGATGGTCTTAAAAAACTTTTTAACAAAAAATCAAACCGACTTCCAAAACAAAACATAACAAAGCGAAAAATAAGTTATTTTTAGTCGGTGTCTTTTGTACCCATTGTTTTCCGTTATTCGACACCGACTTCGGAAAAGATAGTTATTTTTCGCTTTTTTGTGTTTTGTTTTGGAAGTCGGTTTGTTTTTTTGTTAAAAAGTTTTTCTTTCCTCTTTTTAGTTTTGGAGGTACCTTTAATTAACATGAAAATCATTTACAGCCAAAGTACATCTCATGACGATTCCAATAAACCCAAACACGACTAAGATAAATTGTTTTGTTTCGGAGTGGCCATTGTGGTCTTCTTCATCAGTTCCACTTCACCAAATGATACTTTCTGAGTGCAAATGATTGCATTATTGATGAAAAAACCAAAATCGCTATATGTATGCCTATAATATTTGAGGAGTTCCCTTGATTTCTATTTTCTAGGATCTCATTATCAGATCCTGGTTTCCTTATTATGGTACCACCCTTGGGATATCTCGTTTCAAATAAAAAAAGAACTATCAAAATCGGTTTATAAATGACGAAGTTATCCGCGAACACACATAAAAAATACATATACGGTCGAATTGAGAAACCTCCTCCTTTTTGGGAAGTCGGTAAAAAAATCGCTTTAAGCGATAACTGAAATTGTTTCACCAGGAAATGGTTCTACATCTGTATTCTTTGTGATTTATTTTAATTTAATTATTTTACACACTTCAAGGTGGTGTCATCATCATCATCATCAGCCTATTAATGTTCCCACTGCTGGGATAAAGGCCTTTTCTTTGTGAGAGGGAATGGAACGTAATCCGCCACGCATCATCGAATTTTTGGTTCTAGGACATGCTGGTTTCCTCGCGATGTTTTCTGTCACCGTTTTGAGAGCAGTGATGATGAAATAATTTATACAAAGTAAAGCGCCTGCCTGGGTTCGAACCCACGATCTGTAGTTGCGGCCGTTACCACTGGGCCACCACTGATCACAATATACACCAAGATGGTGTATATTGTGAGTACATGATTGTTGCGTAACTTAAACCGTTTACGCAGCGCACGCAACGGAAGCTTTCGAAAAGGAATGATTTTTCTCGTTTTTGAAACATTTTTCATTTATGCTCCGCTCCTATTGGTCGTAGCGTGATGCTATATAGTCTATAACCTTCCTCGATAAATGGACTATCTAATACATAAATAAGTTTTCAATTCCAACCAGTAGTGCCTGAGATTAGCGCGTTCAAACAAAAAAACAAACAAACTCTTCAGCTTTATAATATTATATAGTATAGATTAGTATAGATATATATTAGTAAGACTTACTTTTGCCAGCGGCTTCGCCCGCATCTAAGTCGAAAATCATCCTGAGGGAACATATTCCCGGGATAAAAAGTATCCTATGTGCTATTCCAGACTATAATCTATCTCTGTGCGAAATGTCATCCAGATCCGTCCAACTGTTTGAGCGCGAACAAGTTAACAACATACAAACACACACACCCACACACTCACAAACTTTCGCATTTATAATATTAGAACTAGCTGACCCTCGGGGCTTCGCTCCCGTCTACCCTGCCTTCCCTGCCCCTACCATGGCTACCATTGCTACCCTGGCTACCCTGTCCCTAGCCTGCCTACCCTGCCTACCCTACCTACCCTACGTACCTACCTACTATTTTTTATCTATCATCAATAGTTTTCTCAGCGCATGCCAAATAACGTATTTTACAGGCAACATTTTGCTACCTTCGGTTACATTATTACAATTTTCATAAGGATCTCTATTTTTTTTTGAAAATATTTTATAGCCACACTCAGGAATAATGCAGCTTTCTACTGGTGACAGAATTTTTAAAAAAAAATCGGTTCAGTAGATCCAGAGATTACCCCTTACAACGTCACAAACTCACAAACTTTATATATAATATTAGTATAGATGATTAGTAAGATAAGTAGCCAAACGCAGGAACAGAAAAATCTTTCCACTTAACAATGCGAAGAAAATGTGGACGAATTAATTTGTCCAGTGCAATTTCAAAAGATATATTAACAACATTATCCCCATGATCGATACTACGGGAAAATACAGCTATCCAAATAGTTAAATCTCCAATTCGCTGAAACTACTCAGATTCAAGGAAAACAGAGGAATATAATGGTAATAGGAAGTGTTCGCCGACATTTTTTATTTGTTATTTTTCCTGTATCACATATTTTTTGTCACGGTTTATGTTAGCTCGTTTAAGGTCGGCTTGGAGATCCTATTCCTAATAGGGCTGTAAACATTTTGTTGGGATAAAAGATTGGGAGTTCGTTGACCTGAGGCTCTAGAGAAGTGGCATTCGATGTCAGCGAAGGTGATAGTTGAAATGTCAAAATGTAAAGCGTAAACGATAAAATTTCCTTGACAAATTTATTGGTTAAACTTCACGTTTTCATCAAACAATAGCTTAAACGATCAAACCTAAGACCAAACAAATTTGTTAACTTGTCCGTACATTCGGTTAAACAAACGTCTGGATCTGGAGATCTAGTTTGACAAACACCGCCGTTCACGATCGAACTTGTTTGTCAAACACGTCATCAATCAAGATTTTCCTCAAACACGACATACACGTAGACTGTTTGTCAAATGCGTCAAACTAACACTATCAAATAGTTTGACAAATACTTAAAATCGTCAAACAAATTTGATCGTTTACAGGGCGCTTAGGGGATTGATCACGTGATTTTTCGATATACAATTTTGCCTTTTTAACAATCGCTATCGCCACATTTTCGATGATAGAATGTCACTTGTCTAAGGTATCTGAGGTTCTAGACAAACGTCATTCGATCTCACCGATGGCGATAGTGGATATGTCAGAATAGTGATTGATCACGTGACACTTCGATAGCGTTTGAGATTTTTATACATTTCAGACATTATTCCATTGATCGCAATGATTTCGATAAAAATAGGATGAGATTATGAAAATAGGATTTCTGGGATAAATATAGGATGTTTTGTTGGCGTGGTAGTAGGTACGAGTAATAGATGTAGTAGTGAGTAAAAGATGGATAGGTGCCGAGGGAATACTGCTTGCTTATCTAATTTACTTGTATCTATGGGTAAAAGTTGATTGTGGTGTGTTTCTAATGAGGCGGAGACACGCGAAGCGGAGAGGAAATGCTGATTTTTCGTACTCCTTCGATTAATTTCGTTGCAGGATCTAAGACAGTTGAATTTTGCTCGTCGAGCTTCCATTCCTCGACGCTTTGTGGTTGCCAATGTTGGTTTTGGCTTTCAGGATTTGCATTGGTTGGGGATAGTGTGGCTGGCCAGTCTAAAAGAAAACTGAGTGGAGACGTACTTAAAGAAAAACCAAACAGATGGTTTTAATGTATAGAGTGCTGGTGCGATTGCATCTAGGAAAAAACCGGCCAAGTGGGAGACTGACTCACGCACAGAGGGTTCCATATAAACAGCTACATTCACCAAAATAAATAGGGAACATTGCTCAATGAAGGGACAAAATTAACTTTGCCGTTCAAAAACTGTTGTCCCCATAAAACAATATACAATTTTTTTACTTTTCCAAGTTTTTTTATAAATTGGTCAACTATTACTCGTAAACTTGTAAAGCCTACTTAGTTGTGGTAGTTTTCCTTTTAATTTCGTTATATATACTACTGCCGTGTCATTTTTCACATGTCCAAAAGCAACCATTGATGGCAGGGGGAGGAGACACTTGACTCTAAAATGGCCATTAAAAGCTTAATTTTACGCAAACGGGGGACCCGTATCGAAAAATGGTTGTCACACGTAATATTTTTGAATGACCTATCCAACGATATCTCACACCATGGTATAGACGAGAAAAACATCCCCACTTTACGTGTACAGGAGGTACCCCAAAAAAAATATTTTCATGGTCTTATTTTACCACTTTATCGGCGTGATTAATATATACACATACACCCATGTCAAATGAGTCTCTGAGCTATGCTGCGGGCGGACGGACGGACAGATGGACATGGTGAAACTATAAAGGTTCCTTGTTGAACGGAACCCTAAAAACCAAAACTAGGCATTGAAGAATTGGCACATAGCTTGCTTTGAAGATCTAGTTGAGTACGACAAAATCGGGGGCATCACGAAATAATTAGGAATATTCCATTTATAAAACTTTTATTTCTTTAATGAAACACTTACGTACATTTAAAATGTACAATTTTAAACTCGCGTGGGATGATAAAAGTCTAATTTCTTATTTCTCATTCAAATAGATCTTGATACTCAACTACTTATTATTAATTTCACGCACAAATCATACGCATCATAAAGACTGAAACCAGAATGACTGTAACTGCAATAATAGGAACATTAAATTATTTATAATCACAGAATTATTATTTAAAATGTCTGTGTTTACATTTGAATCAACCATTATTTTTATTTTATTGCGCTTTTTATGATGTATGTCTTTGTAAGATATTATTATATCTTGTAGTTCAGGGCTGACAAAGCGTTTGTGAGTAAAATATTTTGTATAGTTCTCGACAAAAGGATATCTAATCCCGATGCGTGGGAGTCGAAAATACGACAAAGCTTTAAAAGGAAACTGCGATCACCAATAAGTTTTCAAGAGCTTGGTAAAGCTTCAAAGCCTTTTCGATTTTCCTTTTGAGCATTCACTGGAAGAGATTAGATATATATATTTTATGAGTATGTCAGTTCCTTAAGATCGTTTATGATCTATAAAAATAACGATAAATATCCAAGTTGCCTGGCAGAGATCGCGGAATGCGATAAGGCCGCCTATTGTATGTATTTTAGTTATTAGTTTCCTTTTTGTTTGATAAATTAGTGTAAAAAAAGTATATATAAATAAATAAATAACTGTTGGCTTGGCGTAATTTATTTTTATCATTAACCACTTTCATTTCAGTCGATAAACGCCCACAGCTGGACATAGACCTCACCAAGTGACGCCTCATGGACCAACCCTGTACCTCTCGCAACCAGCAGCCTTCACCAGGTCATAGGTCCACCTTTTTGGTTTACCAACGCTGCGTCTTCCAGCTACAACGAAACGAAAGAACCAGGGTTACCGACATAGTCCGAAGAATTGCCAAACTTAAGTGGCAGTGGGCAGGGCACATTGCTCGCAGAACGGATGGCCGATGGGGCATAAGGTTCTGGAGTGGCGACAGCGAACCGGAAGACGTTGCTTTGGAAGGCCTCCCACGAGGTGGACCGATGCCCTGGTGACGGTTGCGGGGATCCACTGGATGCAAGACGCACGGGACCGAGCAATGTGGCGACGCTTGGGGGAGGGCTATGTCCAGCAGTGGACGTCTTTCGGCTGATATAATGATGATGATGATGATAAGGTGGCGACGCCAATTACGGCTTCAGTGTCGAGCATAAGGTCTTCGAAAGTGGGCATGGGCATATCTTCCGGTAGGCCGTCGCCACTCCAGTTAACAATTTTATTTGCATATTCCATTAATTCTCATTTGAAGTAGTTTTTTGGACATAGGTTAACGTTGGCCATCCCTGTTTTAACGTCTAGTAGCCATTACTTTTATGTGAATGCGTAGATATAATTGAAATCAAAATACATTAGTTTTTTATTATCCTTTATTGACTTTTTAATTTATTCATGCTTATGGATCTTGATTTGGTTACTTACTCTTAGATACATTTATTTTATTCAGTGATCTTCTTCTTCTGTTCGAGTCGATGGAAACTCTTCAAATAGTTTGGGTCCAGTATGTATGTTTGTATTTACGTATATTTCTCCGTAGCGCCTAAACTTTTCTTCCAATTTTGATGGACCCTATCCTAGTCAATCGATTCGTTATTATGGCTCGGGTAACATAGACTAATAATATATGCTTAGTTGGGTTACAGTTTTAATTAAACTATTCGCTTGTTTTTAGAAATAAGTGTTTAATAAGTCTGGTATAATAAAGGATAAATAAACCTGGATTTATATGTAATAATGTTATGAATTTAAAACTAAGACAAATACGTAATAACTGAAGGTGTCCGGCCTTATTACACAAAACTTTAGGTACACTGGCGTGTCTATTAGGTAGGTATTCCGATTTTAGGACCCTTGCAACTGTCCCCCCACCCTACCTATACTCAGACAGTACAAAGTAGTACATAGACTACTATTATACACTAGCACGAGCGCAGCAGCGCGAGTCCCGACTGCCGGCCGTCAGCCATCAGCCTCCGTGGGAAAGTGTGGGTGCGGACGGACGTCCCATGTTTCCATGAAGGTTGTATAAATATTAAACCTTATTAACCAACTACAAAAAAGGAGGAGGTTCTCAATACGTTTGTACTTAAAAAAAAAGGTTTAAAATAAAAATGATGTGTTTGTCCCTAAGAACTCCGACATTTACGAATCGATTTGAAATACATTTTTTTATTGAAAAAATGATTATATTATTATTATTACCATTCTTTAGATTGGCCCAATTATTTTCAAAATCCAGTTCTAATGTTGGGATCCATGAGGAATTGAAGGAACCCCTCAAATATTATAGCCATACATATAGCGATTTCAGTATGTTCATTAACAGCATTTGCATTTAAAAAGTATCATTTAGAGAAGTTTAACTCATGAAGATGACCACAGATGGCACCGGAACTCCAGTAAAATAAGAATTTCACGGGTGGCGATTAAATATCTCAAATAGGATGACACCGGAACTCCAGTAAATAATAATTTCACGGGTGGCGATTAGATATCTCGAATAGGATGGCACTGGAACTCCAGTAAAATAAGAATTTCACGGGTGGCGATTAAATATCTCGAATAGGATGACACCGGAACTCCAGTAAATAATAATTTCACGGGTGGCGATTAGATATCTCGAATAGGATGGCACTGGAACTCCAGTAAAATAAGAATTTCACGGGTGGCGATTAGATATCTCGAATAGGATGGCACCGTAACTCCAATAAATTAAGAATTTCACGGATGGCGATTAGATATCTCGAATAGGATGGCACTGGAACTCCAGTAAAATAAGAATTTCACGGGTGGCGATTAGATATCTCGAATAGGATAGCACCGGTACTCCAGTAAAATAAGAATTTCACGGGTGGCTATTAGACATCTCGAATAGGATGTCACCGGAACTCCAGTAAAATAAGAATTTCACGGGTGGCGATTAGATATCTCGATTAGGATAGCACCGGAACTCCAGTAAAATAAGAATTTCACGGGTGGCGATTAGACATCTCGAATAGGATGGCACCGGAACTCTAGTAAAATAAGAATTTCACGGGTGGCGATTAGATATCTCGATTAGGATAGCACCGTAACTCCAGTAAAATAAGAATTTCACGGGTGGCGATTAGACATCTCGAATAGGATGGCACCGGAACTCCAGTAAAATAATAATTTCACGGGTGGCGATTAGATATCTCGAATAGGATGGCACCGGAACTCCAGTAAATAATAATTTCACGGGTGGCGATTAGATATCTCGAATAGGATGGCACTGGAACTCCAGTAAAATAAGAATTTCACGGGTGGCGATTAGATATCTCGAATAGGATGGCACCGGAACTCCAGTAAATTAAGAATTTCACGGATGGCGATTAGATATCTTGAATAGGATGGCACTGGAACTCAGTAAAATAAGTATTTCACGGGTGGCGATTAGATATCTCGAATAGGATGGCACTGGAACTCCATTAAAATAAGAATTTCACGAGTGCCGATTAGATATCTCAGATAGGATGGCACCGGAACTCCAGTAAAATAAGAATTTCACGGGTGTCGATTAGATATCTCGAATAGGATGGCACCGGAACTCCAGTAAAATAAGAATTTCACGGGTAGCGATTAGATATCTCGAATAGGATGGCACCGGAACTCCAATAAAATAATAATTTCACGGGTGGCGATTAGATATCTCGAATAGGATGGCACCGGCACTCCAGTAAAATAAGAATTTCACGGGTGGCGATTAGATATCTCGAATAGGATGGCACTGGAACTCCAGTAAAATAAGAATTCCACGGGTGGCGATTAGTTATCCCGAATAGTGAAGCGACTATGACGAAGCAAATTTAAATAAATGGTGTCATCTAACTGATCTGATGATGAAGCTGGAAGTTAGGCATCGGAACTCCGTAATAAAACAATGTATCCGTGTCTGTGTTTCGGTTTATTGGATGGCCATGAGAGGCACTCGTTAGTCTGTTGTGCAACTAAAAAGTAAAACTTATTAAAACTAACTGTGCCCGCGGCTTCGCTCCCGTTAACCACCTATCCTACCCTATCTACCTGTACCTGCCCTACTTACCTAGACCTAACTATCTTATTTACCTTTCTACCCACCTAGATCGAGCGTTCGCTGCACAGAATACTATTTACTCTAGGGAGAAGAATATCGACTTCTTCGTTCCGTACCCAAAGGGTAAAAACGGGGCCCTATTACTAAGACTCCGCAGTCCGTCTGTCTGTCTGTCACCAGGCTATATCTCAAGAACCGTGATAGCTAGACAGTTGAAATTTTCACAGATTATGTATTTCTGTTGCAGCTCTAACATCAAATACTAAAAAAAGAATAAAATAAATATTCAAGTGGGGCTCCCATACAACAAACGTGTTTTTTTTGTCGTTTTTTGCGATAATGGTACGGAACGCTTCGTGCGCGAGTCCGACTCGCACTTAGCCGGTTTTTTTATTTATTTAGCAATATTTTTTATTATCCCGCTATTTTACATGTCATGATATGATGTCATAATGTCTCCCACAACTGAGAGGAATCTAATAACACCCAAATGACACCTCATAATGTTGATTTAGGCAGTAGACCACATACTACTTAGAGATGAGAGAGATGTGCCAAAGAATTAGACATAGGTACATAACTACGCTCGAAAAACATCGTTTTTCGCATTCAGACATCCTTCGGCAGTGAAAATAGATAGTAAGCCATTATGGTCAATAGTGTAAAAGGAATTCAACTGACTATTGTGGAAGTGGTTTTGCTTATTATAGCAGAGCGCACTAAGTACTGTGCATTTTTGCCTACTTAACGTTAAGCGCCACAATTACAAGAGAGTAGAATCAAATGGACTTGAAATATTTTAAACTCCATCACAGATAATAATATGATACTGCCCATAGACAAAAACGGTGCCAACGTAACTAACTAGAGTTCAGCCTAAGTATTGTCACATTATGTATGAAGGGAAATTAATAAATACTGTTTGCACTGAATGCCCGACGCGTTTACTATACGTACCCACATAGTTCGTTATGATATATAAGAAGAAGTTGACAAGGCAAAGGTTATTGAAATTGGAACAGTCAAAACACAAGCTTTCCCATTACTAACTAGGAATTTCAATAGGTACCGTCCTTATATAAAATAATTTATTTTATTGCGTAAGTGGCTTCTGCCCACGGCTTCATCCGCATGATAAGTGTTTTCTAAACCCAAGAAATTTATTCCTAAACAATATTATATGATTATGTGTTCATCCGAGTTATATAATAAGCCGTTTTTGCGTGATTAAAACACAAACATACTAATATTTTCACGTTTATAATATTAGTAGTAATTATGTACCTGTGTCACAGCCATCTGGTTAAATTAGTCAAGTAATCGGACGCCTAGGGAATTTATTAAACGCCGGCATTAAATTAAATGGCTGTAGGATAACTAGCCAAGTCATTTAACCAGATGGCTGAATGTCGTGTAGTCGTTTAGTTAAATTAGATATTGATGAATTTGTAATGTTTGGTTCAAATATTTCATGAAGACTTATTTATTTATTGAATCAGTAGTAACACATACATTTTATACATTTAAGTTGATGCCAACATAAACTCATTAGAGTTTTATCGTGCACCAAAAACATCGACAATACATAATATAAACAAAAAAATAGTACCACTTAAGTAGTACTTGCAGAAGACGTAGTATTATTTGGCACCTCCCATGTTTACATATTATTTTGTCAATATCACACTTTAATTTCACATTAAATTGCACACAAGAACGAAAAATAACATTCATGGTTTGCGTTGTTGATGCCACATTTATTTTGGTGTCTACTAGCACCGCAGTGGAAAAAAAAGGTATCTAAATTTGAATCACTTAGCCGAGTCTTGGTCAGTCATCTTCAAAGGGCTGAATTTCAATACGCCAAGTTGTTAAATGTTGAATAATTCTAGTTCAATTAACTAACGGCCCAGGCATCCTCCAATTGGATTGGCGTTTAATGAACGGCCTGGGCGTCCAATTTGCGTCTGGGAGGCTAATTTAACCAGATGGCTGCGACACTTACAATGTTGCACATAGAAAAAAGACAACATTCGTACAATTGATTACCTACAAAGGTACTCAAAGGTATCATTGTGATAAACATAAATTTTCAATTATTCAGCCTTTAAATATTGAATACCTATACGTCTTTTATTTGATTTGTCTTTACGCATGGAGGCCCTGTCAAAGAGGGCGAAAATAGCTTTTCTATTGAAATTCGTTCAAGATCTTTACTCAATTAAGCCGTTGAAGACATCTTTATTCAATAAGATCGGGTTATTGATTCCTTTGTCAGTCGACAGATGAAATAACTTTATTTCAAAAGAGTTCTTGTTATGAAAGCTTTGATTTCTTGCTTTGCTTGGGAAATGTAATGTTATTATATATCATTCGTGTGTCTCCCATGTAAGTGCGTCCGGTGCATCCGTCCCACTGAACTAAGAGTTAATAAATATTTTTTTGCGATCCAGTATGACACATTGAGATTAATCTGAAAAGAAGAAATAACCGAAAACGTTTTTGTAAATTTAAATTTAAGCAAACTTTAGTAAGGAAATGTAATGTGGGTAAATAAAATAATACATAACTTATTAGCAAATAGCAAAACTCTGTTTGGTTGCTAGTAACACAAAGTTCGCAAGGCTTATTAATTCATAGACATACTAAATAATATGGACTGGAAAAACCTACAAAAAAAGGTGCCTACCTTAACTTTAAAATGTCACTTAAAATGGCCGTCGATGCTATGGTTGTGTCAATCAAGCAACACACACACAATTACAAATCTCAATAACACAAAAAGTAAACAACCATATGACAGCAGGACTACCACGAACACAACCATAAAACTTGTCACCTAATATGGCGAAAATGGCACTTACCTACAACTGTCAGTCGTCACAACAAAATGTTGCCAGTATGAGCAACAACTGAAATATTGTTGTCTCTTTTATCAAATACGATTACTACATTAGAAAGAATAAAACAAAACGATGTTTCACATTCTGTATCGTATTTCACTCATATTTGTATAAGCTTATGTATGTAAAGAACATTGCGGCGCCTCCATGTATTTTCTATCTCAATGTATTAATTGAGTTTTACAACACTTTTTTTTTTTAGTTATACGGCAACAGCCCTGGTGAAGCACGTAGGAAATTGTGGCTCCTCAAATCCCCCCCTCCAACTGACTATATGGATCCTGCAGAAAAGCTCCCAGCTGGGAATAAACTGCCATGGCCTACCTGGAAATCCCTAAATAGGCTGCGAAGCCAAGTGGGCCGCTGTAGGTACAACCTGGTCAGATGGGGGTACTCCGATCAGCCACAATGTGACTGTGGAACCACACCACAAACGATGTCCCATCTGTTGTCCTGCTCTCTGTGCACAAACACCTGCACCATGAAGGACCTGAGCGAGGCCAACGCGAGGGCTGTCGACGTCGCTGAGTTCTGGTCGAAGCACAACATCTAAATTAAAATCTGAAAATGGAATCATCGACACGATGAAGAAGAATTGAGTTTTCGGCGGGATTTTTTTGAGTGAAGTTCTGCGGCTGTTAATATTATTTGCAAATTGATTTCAAGTGGATATTGTGATATAAAATTGGTGAAGTTTTGTGTCTCAACTGTCTACGCAACTGGACAATATGTGAAATCATTTACGGAAGCGATCTCTGGATAGTGGAGCGGAGTATTTTATTGTAGTATTGACTACGTCTGCAAAGCTTACTGGGAAGGCTGACTCGATACAATTTGCTGCCAAATACTCCAAAAAAGATTAGAATCTGTTACATCCGCATTCTAATACATACTAGAGAATGTTGAAACCCATCTCATCATCATCATCATCATCATATCAGCTGAAAGATGTCCACTGCTGGACATGGGCCTCAAGCGTCGCCACATTGACCGGTCCCGTGCGTCCCGCATCCACCGGATCCCCGCAACCTTCACCAAGTCATCGGTCCACCTGGTGGGAGGCCTTCCAACGCAATGTCTTCCGGTTCGCGGTCGCTACTCCAGAACTTTTCTGCCCCATCGGCCATCCGTTCTGCAAGCAATGTGCCCTGCCCACTGCCACTTAAGTTTGTCAATACTTCGGGCTATGTCAGTAATCCTGGTTCTCTTGCGGATCTCTACATTTCTGATTCGATCACGCAAGGATACTCCGAGCATAGCCCTCTCCATTTCCAAAACCCATCTATGTATCGGAAATGCTTGTATCTATAGTCATAATTAAAAATAAAAAAGGCTTATTAATGTCGTAACCTACAATACAAGTTACCAAACCTTTGGTAACTGTTAACTAAAAATGTCATACAGTGTAGAAATTTGTGAACAATTGCATAGTTGTCTGTATGTTGAAACGTCGCAGACAAATTCAGATATAAAAAAAGCTTAAATAAACCTCCGGATATATATTTCTTAAAAGTTCGTAATCTAACATAGTTTGTGAAAACAAGAACAAAATAATAAAGTAGGTATATGTTGTAGTATTATGAAGAATAAGTACTAGTAGTTACTACATCTCTATTCTATGTTTTACAATTTTGTTTGCTGAAAGACAAATGAAAATGATAATAATATCGCCCTGAAAGTGTCCCACTTCTGAGTCTTTGATCATCTCGCTTGCTAAAAGAGTTGCCGATTTTAGACCATTGGTAAAAAATTTCCTTACGACGTTTTTCAAACATAAATAACACCACGCTTGTATACTATTTTCCCAAAGGATTCGCAAAAGGTACACCTATATAATCTAGTAGATAAAAGTAGCCGATTGCATGCATGTACCAGAGATGAGAATGTTAAAATAAATAAAAATATTTTTAGCAGCATCAAACTTTTCAAAGCTAGTCACCAGGGGCCAAATAAAAAAACCGGCCAAGTGCGAGTCGGACTCGCGCACGAAGGGTTCCGTAGCATTATCGCGAAGCGGCAAGAAATAACGTTTGTGAGCTCTACTTAAATATTTTTTTTTTTTGCTTTTAGTATTTGTTGTTATAGCGGCAACAGAAATACATCAACTGTGAAAATTTCAACTGTCTAGCTATAGCGGTTCATGAGATAGCCTGGTGACAAACAGACAGACGGATAGTGGATTCTTAATAATAGGATCCCGTTTTTAAGCAGTGGTGGCCTAGTGTTAACGGCCGCGGCTTACAAGTTGTAGGTCGTGGGTTTGAACCCAGGTAAGCTCTTTACTTTGTGTAAATTATTTCATCACCACTGCTCTCAAAAACGGTGAAGGAAAACATCGTGAGGGAGAAAATTCAAAGACATGTATCATCCACCAACCCGCACTGGGCCCGTGTCGTGGATTACACAACGGACCAAATGGGCTATCCTATGGTCCCGTTTTAACGCTTTGGGTACGGAACCCTAAAAATGAAATGGATGTGCGGAGTGACGAGAATGGACAAAGTGACAAAATATTATAGGAAGTTTGTAAGTGGCGCTACTGACAGAAAAGTTGAAAGGAAACCGTTTGTTACTAAAAGAGTTACGAATATAAATGTGGATGGATGGAGAGGGAGGGGATGGCCAAAGAAAAGTGATGGCGTGACAGGGGACAGAACGATATGGAAGAAGAAAACAGGTTGCGCTGACCCCATGAAACATGGGATAAGGGCAGGAGGATATGAAGCTTTTTGTTTTCATATTCTCAGATCTCAATGTTGAGTATGATAAATCATTCAGGTCAGGAGAGAAGAGAGAGTCTAAAACATAATAGTTAGATTGTGTGTAAGATGATACGGCTAAAAAGAAACACTATTTTACATTAGCTCGCGCTTGACTACTATCTCACCTGATGATAAGCGATGATGTGGTCGACGGTGTAGCACGCTTTCCAGCAAGTAACCTATTCAATCTTGACTTAAATACCCCTGGATTGTAGCTATCGGGATCGGGCAACACAGTCTCCGGCAGTCTTTCTCATAGTTCTGATTTATTCATTCTTCCTTTCATATTCAGTCCAGTTCTCTGGAATGCGCTACCTCTCGATATCAGGATGGCCACCTTTAAGCCTTGCCTAGCATTGATGTGAGATATGATTATTGAGATGTTGGCGTAATAAGATATCGGGATCGGTTATCTCTTCCGCTAATGCTAGTTTCACTTCCTCGACCGACACTCTTGGTGACTTTGTGCGTCGGATCTTTAATCGTCAAAATGATCATTTATTTAATGTCTGTCATATTAATGCACAGAGTGTGCCAAGTCACTACGGTGAATTGCTTGACACTTTTTCTGATGCCAATGTCCACGCCGTGCTGGTTTCGGAGAGCTGGCTCAAACCTCATCTTCTCTCTACCACCTACCCTCTTCCCGGTTTCATTCTTATCCGCAACGATAGAATTGGAAAGGGAGGAGGTGGTGTCGCCATCTATCTCCGTAGTGATTTCCCTTTCAAAATCATTGCCTCTTCTCCTTCACCCTATAATGCTTCTGCTGAGTACCTCTTTCTGGAAATCTATGTCAAAGGTGTCAAGACCCTACTTGGTGTAGTCTACTGCCCACCCGCTGTTGACTACTTTTCCAACCTTGAATTGGCACTGGAATCGATAGGGTCAGAGTATGCACATTGTGTCGTCATGGGCGATTTTAACACGGACCTTAGTCATCCATCCCCTCGTTCCCATAAACTCCTTCACATCATTAAGTCCGTTAGTCTCCATGTTCTTCCACTGCAGCCTACTCATCTCAATGCCTCAGGCGATGACACGTGGCTCGACCTAATCCTTACGTCCTCTCCTTCCCTTGTTTCCTCTCATGGTCAGTGTCCTGCACCTGGCTTTTCCCACCATGATCTCATTTTCCTCTCATATGTCCTAAAACCACCTAAACCTCTCCCTAAAGTTCTGCACATTCGTTGTTTTGCACGTTTGGATGTTGAGAGGCTGCGTCGGGATGCTTCGGAATTTGATTGGGATCATCTTGCAGCGGCAATAGGGGTTGACGACAAACTGCGTATTTTTAATCGGACGATCCTTGCCCTCTACGATAGACACGCTCCTGTAAAGAGAGTAAAGCTTAGGCGTCTACCTGCTCCATGGTTGACGACGGGAGTACGTATGGCGATGAGACGCAGGGATCGTGCCTTTCGTAAATTTAAAAAGAATCGCAGTGAAGAAAATAAGTGCCTCTTCAGAGCTGCAAGAAATCGGTGTAATCAGATGATACGCAACGCCAAACGCCGCCATATTCTCGAAAACATCTCTGCCTCTTCTCCTGCCGATATCTGGAAATTCCTCGGAACTCTCGGTATCGGTAGGAATCGTCATGTGGATTTCCCCAAGACGATTGGTCTGGATGAAATCAACCGTCACTTCACAACCACTTACCATTTGGATCCCCAAATCTTGTCTCAGACGGTGAATTCCATTACCAGCCTACCCGGTCCTATCATAGAACCATTTCGCTTTTCTCCAGCCACCGAGGATGAAATTAAAAAGATTATCCTGTCCATAAAATCCAAGGCTGTGGGCCATGATGACATTAGTCGTTACATGGTCACATTGATCCTCGACCTTCTTCTCCCACCTATTACCCATATCATCAATTTCTCTCTCGATTCCGGTCATTTCCCATCCCTGTGGCGTATGGCCTACGTACGTCCACTTCCTAAAATTTCAAATCCCTCCCTACCTAGTCATTTTCGTCCAATCTCCATTCTCCCGTTCCTATCCAAAGTGCTCGAAGCTTGCGTTCACAAGCAGTTTTCGGAATTTATTCACCGAAACAATCTTATAAGTTCATTCCAGTCTGGATTCAGACCTGGCCACAGTACTGCCACCGCACTCCTTAAAGTGACTGGTGACGTTAGAGAAGCAATGGAGGATACTAAGGTCACTGTGTTAGTATTAATTGATTTCTCCAATGCCTTTAACGCTGTCAGTCACGATATACTCCTATCTATCCTCTCCCATCTTATGGTTTCTTCCGAAGCGCTGGAATGGTTCTCCTCTTATCTTCGGGGACGTCAGCAGTCGGTTCGTGTCGATGAGACTTCGTCGAATTGGCGTGACCTGGATGCTGGTGTTCCACAGGGCGGTATTCTATCTCCATTATTATTCTCCATTTTCATTAATTTTATAACTCACTGTCTTCGGTGTTCGTATCATCTTTATGCCGATGATCTTCAACTATATACATCGGCGCGGATCGAAGATTTATCGGACGCCATAGAAGATGTAAACCGGGACTTGAATGCTATCAGGGATTGGTCTGACAGATTTGGGGTGTCCGTAAACCCCACAAAATGTCAGGCCATTATTATTGGAAGCCCGCGCATGATGCGTAGAATGGCGGTTGGCTCTATTCCCCCGATTATTTTCAATGGTTCCGTCATTCCCATTAGCCCTAGTGTGAAAGATCTCGGTTTGCATCTTGACTCGACACTTAGCTGGCAAAGTCAGGTGTCCAGTGTCAGTCAGAGAGCCAACGGTACTTTGCGATCCTTGTATCGTTTGAGGAGGTTTCTGCCAGCCAAAACGAAAATTATGCTTGTGCAGACTTTAATTTTCCCACTTCTTGACTATGGTGACGTGTGCTGCTTTGACATGAACGCGGTCTTACTGGATAAGCTAGATAGGGTCTTGAACAACTGTATTAGATTCATATTTAACCTCAGAAAGTATGACCATGTGTCATACTACAGGTCTGAGATAAAATGGTTGCCGATTCGCCAGAGAAGAAGGTTACGCGCTTTGACCACGCTTTTCACCCTGCTCAATTCTCCCACCCCTCCTTCCTATCTTATGTCTAAATTCCAATATCTATGTTCTTCACATGCTCGGGATCTGCGTTCTTCCAATAATCTCCTCTTGCTTTGTCCTTCTCATACTAGTGATTTTGTTCACTCTTCCTTCAATATTCAGTCCATTCTTCTCTGGAACGAGCTTCCTCTCGAGATCAGGACGGCTACAAGTCGATTTGCATTCAAGCGGAAATTGCGGTTTTATTTTCAGCACAACTAAGAAGAGTCATCTCACTTTCTTCTTCTCTGTTACTTCAAAAATATATATTTAATATAAGTATATATTATATTCAATATATATGTACGTGTATTTTACCTATTTTAGTATTTTAATAACAACTTTTTTCTTTTTAAGTTCTTTAAATAATGCACCTGCCTTGTTATCTCTTCAACCAAGGGTGGTTGACTGGTAGAGAATGCCTAAGGCATTAAGTCCGCCTTTGTACCTTTTTGTGCATGAAGTCTAAATAAATAAATAAATTATATGAAGAAAGTATACTTGCTGCGCCAAACACAAATAATTTGGGATAAGGGGATATGATATGATCAGACGTTCTAGACAAGTGGCATTCGATGTCAGCGATGGGAATGGTTGAAATGCCAGAATGTAAGGCATTAATCATGTGACATTTCGACAGCGTTTGACATCGCTATCGCCACACTTTCGATGGTAGAATTTCACTTGTTTAAGGCCTGCAGCCTAATTGCTTAGGTGAATTCTGCAAGGCTCGACCACATGCAAGTGTATGAATTAGCCAAACACATGCGAGATGAAAGACGCGATGTGGATTTCCGTCTATGCGATTTGTCGGTTGTTCATACTCTTTCTTGTGGTCAAACCTTTTGCCTTCCTGAATTCGGTAGTTGACAAAAAAATATTATTTAGTCTGTCAGTTAGATAACCTAAAAAGATTGGGCACGTATTTTTCTTTTGCCACGTAAACTCAAAATTACGACGATACAGTGCGTTGAAATATCGTGTGACGTCACGGTGTGCTAGACCTTATACTGACAAAGTGACATCACAAGCCCCACTCCTGAACTTTGATGCGCTTTATCTTTGTTAATTTTTACCCGACTGCCGAGGGAATGTGGTTATCAGTCTATGTATGTATGTTTGTTTGTTACTTTGTGGCGTTCTAGAGACCAAACGCGTTGGCCGATTTTGATGATTCTTACGTTAATCGATTTTTCTTAACCCTACAATTGTCACTGGCTACATAAAAATTGAAAAAGTAAAAGATGGCGGATTTGGGGCGCATTTTATGGGGGCATATTTTTTTTCTTCCATATCCATCGTGCCCCACACGATGGGTAATTTAGTAAAGGGTTTTAAGAGGTGATTTCAAAAACATATAACACTTATATGTTTAAATGTACCTAATAATTCTAAAAAAAAGGAACTTAAAGTGCAAATAAAAAAATCAAAACACCCGACTGCTTAAAACGCGAACTAAAAAGACGTAAACATGAAGAAAATCATGCTGTGCAGTCGGAGGATACATTCTGGTTTTGGTCAGCCAGCTCGCAATTTTGATGATTCTTACGTTAATCGATTTTTCTTAACCCTGCAATTGTTACTGGCTACATAAAAATTGAAAAAGAAAAAGATGGCGGATTTCGGGCGCATTTTATGGGGGCATATTTTTTTTTCTTCCATATCCATCGTGTGGGGTATCAAAATAAAGGGTTTTAAGAGGTGATTTCAAAAACATATAACACTTATATGTTTAAATGTACCTAATAATTCTAAAAAAAAGGAACTAAAAGTTGCAAATAAAAAAATCAAAACACCCTACTGCTTAAAACGCGAACTAAAAAGACGTAAACAAGAAGAAAATTATGCTGTGCAGTCGGAGGATACATCTGGTTTTGGTTAACCAGCTCGCAATGTATCCTCCGACTGCAAAGCATGATTTTCTTCGTCTTTACGTCTTTTTAGTACGCGTTTTTTGATTTTTTTAATTAACTTTATTTATTTATTTGATAAAGCAAAAAATACGTGTCTAATATTTATCTCACTGACGGACTATATAATATATATAATAAATATCTTTATTTCCCAAAAATACACATTATTGTAGGTACTTTAAGTTTTTTTTTTTTTTAATATAATTATGGTAGAAAACATTTCCATTAAACATTTGGATGCTGAAGAAATCTGTACACAATAGATTAAACTCTGTCTTCTAAACTAGGGTATCCTGTATCTTAAGAGACAGCGTTTCGCAATAAAGTTCCAATTGATTTATGTATGTGTGGACTGTGTCGATTTACCTTCAGAAGGGAGAAAAGAGATAGTTGACTTTAGTTTTTAATTATGTATGAGAATGTGAGAGTGGGAGGGTGTGGGTGAATGAATGTGAATTGTAGATGTGTCGGTGTTTGTGTGTGAGTGTAGATAAGTAGATAATGTGGTGTTGGTGTGTAAGTGAGTTGTATTTGCGAGAGTGTTTAGATGCGAGGATGGAAGTATTCGTGCAAGCATGGAGATGGGTGTGTACTTATTAGGTGATGTAGGTAAGTAAAGAGTCCTGTTTAAGTTAGAGAGTAGTCCTAAATGGAATTATCATAGTTCTACTGTAACATGAAAATGATGAACCATATGTTTTGTCTAAAGCTATAATTTTATACATTATCCACATGTATAGTGGATTTATATTTAGCTTTAATACAGCGAACAAAAAGTCTTAATTGGGTCGTACATCGTAACATGAATTCTTGGCATCAATTCGAATTGCGGTAGGTTAAATGATACGCTTTTAATCGTCGTGTTTTAGTATCAGAACTTTATAATAAACTAAACTACAAGGTGTATAGAACACTAGGTTTTGTCGCGGTTTCACTTACGTGGCCTATTCTTAGAGATGTAAATTGAAAAAAAAACGATATGGTTTTTTTCACAAACTTGAAAAAAACATGGAAAAAACTTGGCACCGTCCGCGTCGATTTTCAGAAAATGTGAAACACTAAATTTGGTTGTTTATGTTTAAATCAATGGTACCCTTTATTATGAACTTAGAAAATACTTGATTCGTTACAATCAGAATCATCTTTTCTTTCTAATTAGGAAAATCCCCGTCCGTAAATGGTAAACTTCAGTGGGTGTTGTCAATTATTTTAAGACATGTATGTACTGTATAATAAAAAAAATGGTATTATCAACTCATATACGATAACCGCCTTACAAAATTTTTATTTTCGTACTCTTGAAAAAAAAACCTACTCCAGAAAAAAAAATGATTTTTCTCTTATTTTTTTTAAATGATTTTTTCATCTCAGAAAATAAACCGTTTTTTTACAACTCTACCTATGTTACAAGAATCTTTTTTTATCGAGATTAAAGCGTGAGCTTTTCACCCTCTGTTGTAGTGTAGATTTCTGTTTATTTTATTTTTAGAGTTCCGTACCCGAAGAAACCAAACGGACGCCTATTGCTGTCACTTACGTATCCGTCTATCTGTCTGTGCGTCGTCTGTCACCTAATTTTGTTCCGAAGATTTTTTTAAGTTCCCTTTGACCTATGAACTTGCAATTTGGTAATTTTTTTTATTTTTACATACATTTTACTAAAAATAGCAAAATATTGATAAAACAATTTTTTCTTTGCTACGGATGCCCTGTGCCCGGTGGGGGTGACTCAGCCCCCAAAACTCCTTAGCTGTAAGCATAATTAAAGTATTTATAGTGCATCAAGTGGTCTTATTGGTATTTGGCAGATCCGTTAGTGTTTTTTTTTCGTAATTGGTTCAGTAAGTACCTATTTCCAGATAACACTTCTAAAAATTAAAAATAAACTGCCATTTTTAGGGTTAGGTACCCAAAATGTAAAAACGGGACCTTATTACTAAAACACCACTGTCCGACTGTCTGTCTCTCTGCCACCAGGCTTTATCTCATGAACTGTGATAGCTAGACAGTTGAAATTTTCACATATGGTGTATTTCTGTTGCCGCTATAACAACAAATAATAAAAACAGAATTAAATATATATTTAAGTGGGGCTCCCATACAACAAACGTGATTATTTTGCCTTTTTTTGCGATAATGCTACGGAACCCTTCGTGCGCGAGTTCGACTAGCACGGTTTTTATTACTGTACTTTATAATATACTAGTGACCCGCCCTGGCTTCGCACGAGATAAAATATATACCTAGAGTTCTTGCACAGATTGGTTCTTATGTGTGGTCTGCCACAGTTGCCTCATAAAGATTTACTTTATGTTTAATTTATTTCATAACTAAATGTCAAACTGCAATTCCACTAAAATGCCGCTATTTAATAATTTCTTATTTAATGTTTTAACGTTCTATAGAAAAGCTGACATTTCATTTCTTGAATTGAATTTTGAGTTACCCATTCATGTATGAATGGCTGGCATTTAAAAATCATATTGCACGTTCCTGTTATGTGCACTGGGTTGAACATCAATGGAAGTCAGAAAAGTATAATTATAATTATTATTTTTTGTACCACCCATTTGTATATATTATCTATACTAATATTATAAAGCTGGAGACTTTGTTTGTTAGTTTGTTTGAATGCGCTAATCTCAGGAATTACTGGTTGGAATTAAAAAATTGGTTGGTGTTAAATCGTCCATTTATCGAGGAAGGTTCTAGGCTATACAACATTACGCTACGATCAATAGGAGCGGAGCATAAATGAAAAACGTTGCAAAAATATTCCTTTTTTGAGAGCTTCCGTTGCGTGCGCTGCGTAAACAGTTTAAGTTACGCAACAATCATGTATGTAGGGTAGATGGGTAGGTACCCAGTGGACGGGAGCAAAGCCGCATGGGACAGCTAGTTATATTATAAACCTGCCAAACTGCGTGACAGTTTGTCGGCAGGATTCGCGCTCGTCTTAAGAACATTTGGTATCAACTATGAATATAAATAGACGGTAAGAATGTTATCAATTCACTTGTCGGTTCTTCTCCACGTAGGCTTTTCCGAACGGATGGTAGAATCACTTTATCAGATCCGGCCTTTGCCATCCACCAAGCGACGCCCTGAGCCGAGGTCCGACCCCAACTGGGGTAGCCCTTAGTGCTGTCGCTTTAGGTTTAGAAATTTTAAGCCTGGCCGGAGGCTACATAGCTTAGTCTCCACAGGTTAGTCCGGTTAAGCAGAGGACGGCTACTTTGGCCGAACTGCGAGACGCCAAGTATTAAAAAAAAAAAAAAAAAAAGTTTTCAATTCATTACGGTAGAGCGGGCCGCCGTCCGCACACACACCGGCGACGGCTCGCGTAGCGTATGCTGTTTCAGAATACAATACAACAAGATGCTTATGGTCACACTAGTCGATCATTCTTCCATACAAACATAGTCTTTCTTTCTTTTTTTTCTGTCTTTTTTAAAAAACTTTGCCCCACACTAGAAATTTCTTCCTGTATCGTGGGTGCGTTTACAAACATATAAACTCACATACACAAACACCCAGAGCCGGAACAACTATCTGTAGGTCATACAAATATTTATTCCGTGCGGTAATCGAACCCGCGACACGCAGCGCAGCAGTCAGTCGCTCAACCACTGCGCCAACCGTGTGCCCAAGTCTAGTGATTACTCCACTGTTTCACGATGTTCGTTCAAAATAAAAAATTATATCAATTTGTCTCATCATTATCTAGACCTGTATGGAAACAAAAAAGTTCATAAATAAAATATTTGAAAGTTATGAGCGTCGAAAGTTCCATATTTCAACACTAATTTTAACGCATCTTTGGGCGGAAATAAATACCATAAGAAGAAGGAAAATTGCAAAACGGCCTCCATACAGGGATAGATTGCAACAATACAAATAATTTTATTTTGAAAATATACATTTATTTATTTATTATATACTTTATTGTACACCACTTAAATAATTACAGGACAAAACATTTATAAAGATAAGTGTACAATGGGCGGTCTTATCGCACAGGGCAATCTCTTACAGACAACCTTTGGATGGACTGAACTAGAGAAGATAGACATAGGGCTGTCAGTGTACAAAAACTATACTAAATAATATTACTTAGATATAACATAAAATACATACATACAAATAAAATTATTAGTAGTTTTTTCATGATATCTAGACTCCCAAAGGTCTGTTTATAAAATCTCGCGCGCTCGTTTTCGTCCTAAATTATCACCCATTTCGATACAAATTTGAGAAAGTGCTAATTCGTAAGCGAACTAGCTTCTTACTGCTCATCACAGCATCTATCTCATTCACACGTGATGTCGGATGAGATAGCATGCATTTTAACCTCGCGCACAAAATAGTTCGTGCCGTCGACTAGTTGAACCACGCTATGTGCAGTGGTGCAGTAGTGGCCTACTGATATCGGCCGCGACTTATAAGTTATAGGTGGTGGGTTCAAATCCACGACCTATAACTTAATGATAAATGATTTTATTTCTGTAAGTTGGTTTGTACAAACACTTTTACATGTCTATCATATTTTTTTAAACTAGATGAGGTCGGCGTTACCTATCTGACTACTCTGAGAAGAAAATCCCGAAACAAACTCAGAGGTCACAGTCTCTTTTAAAGTCCAGACAAAATCTTAGTTAGATCATGTGAAGACCCAGCCAGATTGAGTGGACCTGTCCAGTCAGTGCACGCATTTGTCAATAACCGAGCAGCTCAACCAACGATTCGACGAACAATACCAAAGAAAGGACATTCGGGTAGGCCGCATAAACTACTCAAACTGCCAGACCATGATTAAAAACTAAGATAAATTAAAATTAAAACAAAAAAAATATGATCCACATAGTCTTCACATTCACAATAATTAAATTAATATAATACTTTAAAAAGTAAATATTCTTGTCATTGCAAGAAAACCAAAAATAAAAACAAAAAATTTATTGTAGCAGCTCAATCCAAAGCCTGTTTGTCCTCAACGTAAGCTTTAATGGTATAAAACGCTTTCTGGCACAACTTACGTTTAATGAATGATTTGAATTTATTAAGACTTAGATCTTGTACGTGGCTTAGAAGCTTATTATAAAAGCGTACAAATTGACATCTAAACGAGCCACCTATTTTCTTTAGCCTTGTTGTAGGTACTACAAATTTGTGTTTGTTCCTAGTATTTATGTTATGGATATCACTGTATTTTTATTGTACTTTAAGTCAGGTAGGCGCTTTACTTTGTGTAAATTACTACACAACCACTGCTCTCATAACGGTGAAAGAAAACATCGGTGGGAAACTGGAAAGTTCTAGAAATAAAAAATCGAATACATGTGACATCCACTAACTCGCATTGGGCCCGCATGGTGAATTACGGCCCATTCCCTCTCACAGAGAGGAGTACTGTGTCCCAGCAGTGGGAACGTTAAACGCTGATTATGATGATGATGACCACGCTAGGCCAGCTCAGATGCTCTAGACAAGTTACATTATACCAACAAAAGCATGAACTTGACAATTAGAAAAAGATGATAAATGTATGAGATTACTAAGCACTATCGAAATGTCACAAGAGCAATCTCTGACATTTTGGCATTTTGATCATTGACAGCACTTCTATTTCAAGAAGAGAAGATGCTTGTATTTCTTCGTGTCAATTCTCTCATTGTGTATTAGGCTTTGAATTAATAAATAATTGTTATTATTAATTCTTAGGGTCTATCAAATTTGTTATTGCATTTTGTTGTATCATCATCATATCAGCCGGAAAAGGTCCACTCCTAGACATAGGTCCAAGAGTGACCACATTGATTGGTCCCGGGCGTCTTGCATCCAGCTATCCCCGCAACCTTCACCAGGTCATCGGTCCAACTGGTGGGAGGCCTTCCAACGCAACGTCCATTAGTTCACGGTCGCCACTCCAGAACTTTTCTGCCCCATCGGCCATCCGTTCTGCGAGCACTGCCAAATAAGTTTGGCAATTCTTCGGGATATGTCGGTAACCCTAATTCTCTTGCGGATCTCCACATTTTCGATTCGATCACGCAAGGAAACGCCAAGCATAGCCCTCCATACTATATTGTAGCTTGTTTATTTATATTTTTTCCCTGAATTAAACCGTGGGAATACCGCTGCTCGTTTCCTGAAATACAGATAACCTTTCTAGGTCAATGTTACAATAATATCATGAGTCACGCGCAATTTAACTTTTGATTGTGATTACGTCATTTAACAACTCATTGTAGAAGTCTATTCCTGTTATATATTATATGCTGTACTAAGTATTGAGGTACAAACGAGTGTAAGTTGCCGACAAGAAGCTAGGCTTACAAAAAAAAAATGAGTTCCCGTATAGAGTTAGATGTCGCCTTGAAGAAGCGAAGTCACGGTCACTGGCTAGTATAAAATAAAATGTCAACAATTTTATTTTCTTACTAGGTCTTTCACTGAAAGGATGGTGGCGAAGCTACAGTGGCTTAGACAAATGTTAGAAACCGGCCAAGTGCGAGTCTGACTCGCGCACAGAGGGTTCTGTATAAACAGCTACATTCACCAAAATAAACAGTTTACATTACTAACGTTCATAAACAATGAAAGCAACGAACATTGCGCTAACGAAGGGACAAAATTAACTTTACCGTTCGAAAACGCGTTCCATATCCAAAACCAACTATTTAGCTGGATTTAAGAAAAAAATGCTATTTAAAGCTTAATTTTACACATACGGATCCCAGAATCGAGAAATGTTTTTGACAGACCCGTCACGGGTCGGGCCAATAATATTCCACACCATGGGATAAACGAGAGAAAAAAACCCTACTTTACGTGTAGTACAGGTTTGGCACAATTTTTTTTTCATGGTTTTTTTTTACCACTTTATCAGCGTGATTAATAAATTGTTTGTCCAAGGCAAATACAAAGTACTAATACCATTCTAGTACTAAGTCTCTGAGCTAAGCTGCGGACGGATGGACGGACAAACAGACGGACATGGCCAAACTAGTTTTCCGTAGTCAAAAAGGCACCCTTCCTTGTTGACTACGAAACCCTAAAACAAATTATCTAAACAATTGTTTGAGTCTCCATAGAAATCTTACTAAAGGGAGAACTTACAGGGCAACTATGTAGGTTACTGTGCCACACAATTTGACACAATTCCACAATAATATAGTGCGTCACCTTATAATTGTGTTTGTAAACATAAACGTGACGCCTGTCAGAAACTATAGAGCAGTTTGTTCAATTATTGTTCTTGACAATGTTAGTTATGATCTTAAGGGGTTATATCTAAGTAACCCCAACCCCATGAGATGTATACTTATCTCTGATGTTAAGAAAATACATGGTGTAACAGAACCAAACAAAGCCATTCTTGAAAAGGGTTCATAATACTGTGGGACCAATTCTGAAATTTCATTTGCTTACCTCGACGAAATGTAACGAAAAGCGAATTTTTATTTTTTCATGAGAATTAATATAAAAACCGAACAAGTGCGAGTCGGACTCGCGCACGAAGGGTTGCGTACCATAATCGCAAAAAACGGCATAAATATCACGTTTGTTGTATGGGGGCCCCACTTAAATATTTATTTTATTCTGTTTTTAGTATTTTTTGTTATAGCGGCAACATAAATACATCATCTGTGAAAATTTCAACTGACTAGCTATCACAGTTCATGAAATACAGCCTGGTGACAGACGGACAGACATACAGACGGATCGTGGAGTCTTATTAAAAGTGTCGCGTTTTTACCCTTTAAGGATGGAACCCTAAACATGTTCTTTAATAAACTGACCAGCGTTAAAAAGGGCGGGAAAACAAAAGTCAAACAACAATAAACTACATAGAAATAAAATACGCGAATAAATCAGTTTTATTTATATTCAAGCTTTTATCACCCGATAGACCGATACTATGAAAACCATGTTATTCTATAAAGCTTGTTATTCGCGTTCCGAATTTCCGATGTTGGCACATCAGAATATTTATTTTTCTGTACATACCTAATAATTTATTTAACACTAGTTCCTGCCAGCAACTCCGCCGCGCCGCGTGCTTGTAAAAAAAGTCCTAATTCTAATTCTAAGTCTAAAAATCCAATATCCGTCTTACCATTCCTATCCAAAGTCCTAGAACGGTTAGTCCATAATCAAATTAGCAAGTTCCTATCCAAAAACAATCTCCTCAATCCCTTCCAGTCCGGTTTTCGTCCTGGTCACAGCACCACAACAGCTCTTCTCAACATTACGGACGATATACGGTCAGCCATGGAAAGCAGTAATCTGACGGTCTTGGCATTGCTAGATTTCAGTAATGCTTTTAATACTATTGATTTCGACGTTTTGCTTGGTATTCTATGCTCTCTTAATATATCTCTATCGGTGGTTGACTGGTTTCGTAGTTACCTGTTCGGGCGCCGGCAACTTATATGTATCGGAGAGAACTTGTCTTCCTGGTGCAGTACTTCTGCCGGGGTACCACAGGGTGGCCTTTTATCCCCTTTACTTTTCGCAGTTTTTATAAACTCAATCTCCAATGAACTTATTTCTTCCTACCATCTTTATGCAGACGATCTACAGTTGTACTCGCGGGCACCCCTCGGCAAGCTGTCCGAGGCCATCGCAACCATAAACCTTGATCTGGCTCGCATTTGTGATTGAAGCAGGAGGTATGGGCTTATGGTCAACCCTATTAAGATGCAGGTTATTGTAGTGGGCAGTTCTAGAATGGTTTCAAAAATCGACTGGACGTCTCTTCCCCAAGTACTTATTGACAATTCTGTTATTCCATTCAGTGAGAAAGTTAAAAACTTGGGGATATTCATCGACAAAAACTTTTCATGGACAGCCCAACTGCAGGAAGTTAGCCGCAAGTTGTTTGCATCTGCTGCAACTTTGAGGAGACTGCGGCATTTTCTTCCGACTGCCACCAAGATTGCGCTTGCACAATCTCTTCTTCTTCCCATCCTTGATTATGCTGATGCCAGTTATCTTGACCTTACTCAAGAACAACTCGATAAACTTGAGCGACTTCAAAATGTTTTTATAAGGTTCAAATTTGGTTTGCGCAAATATGACCACGTTTCCGAATTCCGTGTAAAGCTCAAGGGGTTGCCAATTCGCCTTCGCCGGAATACTCATATTCTTTCTCTTTTGTACAATGTCCTCTTTACTCCTTCCACCCCTCTTTACCTCAAGGATCGTTTTCAGTTTATCTGCGATTCCCACACGAAATCTCTTAGGTCATCAGAAAACTTGCGACTTAAAATGCCTATATAATATGCATTCCACTACATTTTTGGATAAATCATTCACTGTCCAAGCTGCTCGTTTGTGGAATGCATTGCCTGACCCAATAAAACGTGCTCAGTCGTTGCCTGTCTTTAAAAAACTTATAAAGGAACATTACCTGTCTCTGTGATTATGTCCTTGTTTAAGCTGTATTGTTTTCTTGTTTGTTTATTTAGATGTATGTATGTATTTATGTATTTATTTTAGTAGTTTTTGTTTATGTCGTGTCCAGGCTATCTCTATCCATTCAAGGTTGCCTGGAAGAGATCGCAGAGCGCGATAAGGCCGCCTATTGTATGTTTGTTTTAATTTTAAAGTTTTCTTTTGTATTGTCTTATCTTGGTGTACAATAAAGTATATATAAATAAATAAATAAATAATTCATGACATGATCTACCCATGTGCCAAATTTCATCTAAATCTCTTAAGTTGTTAAGGGTTCCCTAGTCGGCGGCACGAACTATTTTGTGGGTGGGGTTAAAATGCATGCTATCTCATCCAACAACATTTGCGAAAGTGATAGATGCTGTGATGAGCAGTAAGAAGATAGTGCGCCTACGAATACATACTCCTAACGCTGTGCGACGCACACATGCGCAATTTCATTGAAGAAAATTTTGTGTACTGACCTTTGGGAATATGGATATCTTGAAATCGCTACTAAATGTATCTGTTCTAAATAAAATTATTTGCATTTTTGAACTACTTCCTTGTATAGTGACTGTTTTACATTTTTTCTTCTTCTTATGGTATTTATTTCCGCCCACAGATGCGTTAAAATTTGTGTTGAAATATATAACTTTCGACGCTCATAACTTTTAAATAAAAAATTTCTACTTTTTTTTTTAAGGAAGATACAAATTGATTTATTTTTTATTTTGAACGTACACCGTCAAACTGTGGAGTAATCGCCATACTAAGTTTGTATGAAAAAAACTGACTAGGGCATCTTAAAGACGTAAAAAGGTAACAAACCGAGAGCCAGATAGTACATAATGAAGTATGGATGGCGTGTCTGGTCGTTGCCGGCATGGCATTCCGTGCTATTATTTTTTTTTTTTTTTCTATACCCATTTTCTGCATTTAGCCAGTGTCACGTTTAGTTCCTTTAGTTCTTATAAATTACTAAAGTACTTAGTAAAAACTTACTACACTTGAACTATCTATATCAGATATCAGCACAGATATAAATCTAACTAGATGATGCGATTGTGTGTACTTCGCTTCTTAAAAAACGGAGTAAAATTACGATCAATGATCGTAATCTGAGCTTTTCTTTTAGCATTATTGTCACCAGAATTCCACCAAAATCTAGAAAAATGCCTCTTTATGCCACATTGAGCTGTAAAGACTGTGTAGAAAAAGTTGGCCGGAGCATTGGAAATGTATTCTTTCATTGGTAAGTAAATTTGTTTTTAAATCGTGTGTGAAAAAGTGTTGCAGTTTTCATACAAACAGAGGGACTTACGTTTTCTAGTTAGATTTATGTATGTGGATTTCAGGCTTCTGACCACCGCCCACGACTGTTAAAGAGCTACCAATGCCAACCGGGACCAAAAGCTTAAAGTGGCAAGGAGGATTCTTGGTATTTAATGATCTGTAAATCACCCACGGACCGACGTCGGCAAGTGTTGCTTAACTTCGAAGCGGTACCCGTGCGTCTGTTATTATATGTATAGCCACGTGCTCTCTACATAAAAGAACACGTTTTGATTGAAGCTTTGCAGCCTATAATGTTGTGAAATGTAAAACGTTTGTTTATTGTTTAATGGCGTGTGTGGCGTGCTTAAATGTTTTTGAAGATTTATAGTTGTATTAAAATAAAATGATTGATGTTCAAAATATTTACGTGTTTGATATTGAACTGCGGGCGGAAAATACTCAGAATATTATGAACTATCAATCAATACAGCCGCAATAAACGTTTTGGGAATAATTTTATTGTGAGTATAGATAGTATATATAGTATAGTATATATAGTAGGTAGTGATGGAATATGCACTAAAGTTATAAAAGCAGTCTCTCAATACATAGCCCCACATCTAAGTTACATAATCAATTTATGTATTGAGAAAGGCATCTTCCCGGATCAGCTCAAAGCCTCCATAGTTATTCCATTATACAAAAAACAAGACAAATGTCTCATGAAAAATTATAGACCTATTGCTTTGATACCTATATTTGCGAAAGTATTTGAGAGGGTCATATATGAAGCACTTTATACGTACCTAGAGAAACATTCTAGTTAATGAAAAGAAAGGATTTCGTAAGAACAGGACAATTAACATGGCTATCCATGATTTGATACGCCCTATCCTATCGAATGTTGATAAAAGAAATCCCGTATGTGCTATATATATGGACCTTACGAAGGCTTTTGACTATGTAGACTATGATATACTTTTAAATAAATTGGAGAAGTATGGTATAAGGGGAAATATTTTGTATCTTATTGAGTCTTACTTACACAATAGAAAGCAGATTTTAGAAATAACACGAATATGCCCACGCACTGGAAATGAACGAAGATTCCGATCCAGTAGTAGCATAATTAAATACGGAGTCCCACAAGGCAGTGTGTTAGGACCTCCACTATTTTTAACATATATAAATGATCTACCTAGGGAAATAAAACATCCTATGGCACTATTTGCTGACGACAGCACGGTAGTGATAAAATGTGACGATCCTAATGCATACGAAGCAGAAAAAAATTTGACATTAAATAAAATAATTACTTGGCTAAATAATAATAATCTAGTCATAAATCTAGAAAAAACTAAAATAATGCATTTTTATCAAAGAATTCCTAATATAAACGTTGACATTAACTATTTGGGGACCAGAATAGAGTCGGCCACTGTGACTAGATTCCTTGGTGTTATTATAGATAATAACTTGTCCTGGAAACCGCAAACGGACGATATTTGTAAAAAAGTTAATAAATTTGCATATGCCCTCTATAAATTTGCTAAAATTGTAAACTTAGAATCTCTTTTAATGGCCTACCATGGCTATGTTGCATCCGCACTGAGATAAGGCATAATATATTGGGGCAATTCAGTCAATAAAGAGTATGTTTTCAAAGCCCAAAAAAGATGCATCAGAGCTATGTGTGGTTTGCAGAGTACTGACAGTTGTCAACCTCTATTTAAAAGTCTCAAGATCCTCACCTTGCACTCGCTGTATATATACGAAGTAAATGTATTTGTCAAAACAAACAACAATCTATATGAAAAAGCTTTTAAAAGTCATTACAGGAAACTTCGTGATAAAAATAAGTTAGAGCTTGAAGTACCTTGTGCAGGCACGGCCTTAATGAGTAAAAGCTTTTTCTGTATGGCCCAGAGAATATTTAATAAGTTGCCGTGCTCAATAAAAAGTCTCAATGTAGTCAATTTCAAGCATAAATTACGTGATAAATTAATACAGAAATGTTACTATAGTCTCAGTGGCTATTTTGATGACAGTTCCTTGACATAATAATATTTGTATACCCATAGCATGCCCCATGCATAAAAATGTAAACACATCAACACGGTCTAGGGATATTTTTAAAAAAGCGAATTACTATCAATGTGTTAATTATTTATATGACATGTATATATTTAAAAGATACGTTATTTAATATTCTACCATTTTTTTATAATGGTTAAGGTACTTAATTTCAGGATTTTATGGAAAAAAAATGAAGCATAGACGGAAACCGTATATGAATTAAATTTTAATTTATGAGTAAAAGCTGAAAAAAATAGAAAAATCATTTAATTTGTGTTAATAAACTTGAAGTTAGTAGTCTGAGAAAGCGCCCATGATGTTCATAACACATCGGCAACGATTCCGCATGCTCAGAACAAGGTTGTCAATGTCTTGCTGCGGAATATTGTCCCATGTCCTTCTGAGGTGCGCAAAAAGTTGATCTTCTGTAGCCTGATTTTCAGGAACTTCCTTCAGAACTCTTCTTTGGAGCATATCCCACGCATGCTCAATGGGATTTAGATCTGGCGATTGAGCAGGCCAGTCTAAGGCCCTAACATTGTGTGTATGTAAGCAAGCTGCTACCGTTCTCGCCGTGTGTGCCCGGGCATTGTCGTGCATGAGCAGGAAATCTTGCCCCATTTGTGTTCTGTGGGGCAAGATTACGGGCCCCAGCACCTGTTGGACGTATCGTTCTGCCGTCATATTGCCCCGCACCCAAACGAGATCCGTCCGTCCTCCAAGACGAATTCCTGCCCAAACCATAATTGTTCCTCCTTGGTATGGGTGAACTTCCTGAGGGTTCTGAAGACGGCTCCATCGTCCAGGAACTCGCCAAACACGCGTCCTTCGTGAATCTGGATGGAAGCCGAACCTGGATTCATCCGTGAACAGCACATTGGACCATTGCTCACGGCCCCAGTCCACGTGGTTCCGAACCCATTCTAATCGTCGTCCACGATTGCCTCTCCGTAAAGGTGGTTCCCGGAGTGGTCTACGAGAGCGTAGATTGCTTTCAAGCAGTCGCCTTCTTACAGTTTGGTCACTCACAAGCACTTGGTGTTCCACTGGCAGCCTTTGGACCAATTGAGTCGCCGTTGCATTTGGTTGAGCTCGCGCAGTAATTTGCAAAAATCGGTCTTGTCTGGGGATAGTGATGCGACTTGGCCCCCGGTGCCTCTCCGCTACTTCACCTGTGGCACGATGGCGTATCCACAATCTTGAAATTACATTTTGGTGGGTCCCTATGGCCTCAACAACATTACGCTGAACAAACCCAGCTTCCAGCATTCCCACAGCTCGTAACATCTCCGCCCTCGTCAAATGTTGGCGTTGCATGGCTACAATACCTCAATATTAACTTTATCTTTCGTTTAAAAATGAAAAAAAACTGTAACTAAACGTAATTCGTATTGTTTTCTAAATTTCGCACAAATGAAAATTCCCTCTCCTACACATCAAGACATTTTTATGCCACCGAAACAAAAGAATTTTCAAAAATTTGAATTTGGAATTAGTCTGAGATAAATTACAAACAAATCGGTGTATAAAAGATTCCAATGCGGCCAGTACTTTTCGCGTTATTTAATTGAGTATGAAATATCCCTAGACCGTGTTGATGTGTGTATAATGATGACTTTGAAATTCTGTGGACAATATCACTTTTCCGTTAACAATAACTTATTTGACATTATAACTATTTATTACTGACATAATCACATTTATAATTAATTATTGACATTACTTGACATATTAAATTACACAAATAATTGATATTGATTACGGAGTTATTATAAATTATCTTACATAATTGGCAAAAGCCTCACATAAATGTATATTTGTACGCCACATGGCAAAACATATAGAAATTCGTATTATTGTAACATCTTGCACACTGCTGTAACCTACTTATGTTTACAAATAAAGACTGATTGATTGATTGATTGAGATAAGGTGTGAAATTCCTTGGCGGCGTCTGTTTCCTGATGTTACTACCAAAGAGGATTCGTCGTTGGTTACAACCTAGGGGTATTTAAGTCAAGAATGAATAGGTTACTTCTATGCAACCTATTAATTCTTAGGTAAGCTTGCCCCACCGTCGAAGACATCATCGCCTTATTAGATGTGATTGTGGTCGCGAGCCTATATTTAATGATAAATAAATAATACAGGCCTGTATAGTTTTATAGCTTTCTCTACGGTTTTCCATTGTACAGTCAAACTAATTGATTTAAAGGGTAAAATCTACAGGTCCGTGATTAGACCTGTCATACTGTATGTATCAGAATGTTGGGCTGTGAAAAAGATGGATGAAAGGAGATTGCATGTAGCAGAGATGAGAATGTTGAGATGGATGTGCGGCGTGACGAGATTGGATAAAGTGAGAAATGAGTATATTAGAGGCAGTTTGAAAGTGGTGCCAGTGACAGAATAGTTGAAGGGAAACCGTTTGTCCTGGTATGGTCATGTGATGAGGAGGGATGAAACGCATATTACTAAAAGAGTTATAAATATAAATTTGAATGGATGCAGAGGAAGAGGAAGGCCAAGGAAAAGATGGATAGAATAGAATAGAATAGAATACTCTTTATTATGTACACCATATAAGTTACAGAAAGTATAGATGAAGAAAAAATTACACTGGGTGACACAATGGGCGGCCTTATCGCTAAAAGCGATCTTTTCAAGACAACCTTTGGATGGATTTTAAAAAAGAAAGGAAATAAAGTACTGTAGGTAGTCTATTGGTGTACTATTTATGTATAAAATAAATACATATAATTATACTATATATAAAAATATATACAGTTATAAGTATGGAACAAAAACATAGAAATCAAGAAAACAACTACTAAAGAGAGAGGTAGTGATTCTTTACCATTGTTTTAAAAATGGGCAGAGATTGAGCACGCCTTATTGACACAGGCAAAGCATTCCACAGTCGCACCGCTTGAACCGTCAAAGATTTGTCGTAAAAGCTGGTGGAATGCATCGGCATCTCAAGTCCCAAGTTTGAGATGGATGGACTGTGTGAGGAGTGATATGAAGGAAAAGGGAGTCAGTAATAGCGTGACAGGGGACAGAACGGTATGGAAGAAGAAAACGTGTTGCGCCGACCCCACGTAACATGGGATAAGGGCAGGCAGAAGAAGAAGTCAAACTAATTGATTTATGACCCATTTAACCGATAATTTGTTTGGAAACTTCAAAACATTATAATTGCTTGTTATACAGCTAATGTTACACATAAGATATTTTAAGTAATATAAAAACTGCGTCAATAGTGTTGTCCCACATGCAATTTTGACCATTATTGTGTTCATTTAAGAAGCAAAAAAAAAACCATGGGCTTCTTCTTCGTGTCAATTCTTTTTTTTATTAAAGTTTTCTTCGATCAGTACTCAGCCAGGGTCTAGCCTCGCAAGCTCTTACATGATTCCACCATGGGCTGGAATGGAACGTCAATATTCGCGACTTGAATTGGTTGTTTTCTTTGAAGAAGAACTGGCAAGAAACTCCATGGAACTCGATTCTTGGCTCGGCGACTCTCAATCAGCTGCTACCAGCCACCCTGCGAAGATCATCGCTCCACCTACCCTGAGAGCATCCTTATGTTGTGTTTGCGCATTCGAAAAACTAATATACATGGTGGACATCATACCCATTGAAACTTTTCTTATGTAAATTCTTGATTTTGTAGTTGGATATAAAAATGATTTACGTACAGACTAGCCTACATATTGGCATACATTCGGCTTCCGTCCGTCCCATGTTTGTTGCGTTTTTATGCGTTCAGATACACTATCAAGAGTTTTATAGTTGCGGCCAGTTTTGAACGTTTATTGAGTAACGTGGTCTGAGAAAATTGTGCTTTGAAGTTTGTTAAAATTGTGGTTTTATAATCAGCTTTTTTATGTAAGTAAATCGGTGATCTATAGGATCTACGTTAGTGTCGTAAGAATTGAGTCATGCAGTCATTATCTTTGTCTGATGCGAAGTCAAATTAAAAACAAATATTATGTTAACAAATCATTCGAAATTTATATTTCTGAAATTATGTATGAGTAATTTTGCTGGGGTGTTTCTCCTGATAGGTTCAACACTTTTTTTAGAGTTCCGTAGTCAACAAGGATACTTTATAGTTTCGCCACGTCTATCTGCCCGTCTGTCCGTCCGCGGCTTAGCTCAGAGCCTATCAGTAGATGACTATCACAGCTAAATCGGCTTTACAAATTTATAAAATGTACTTGGAAAAGTAAAAATTTTGTATAATGATGTATGGGGACAACAGTTTTCGAACTGCAAAGTTACCCTTCATTAGAGCAATGTTCGGTGCATTAATTGTATAAGAACGTTAGTAATGTTACCTATTTATTTTGGTGAATGTAGCTGTTTATACGGAACCCTCTATGCGCGAGTCAGACTCGGCACTAGGCCGGTTATTTTTCTTTAAACATGATTAAACCATCTAAACATGTCACTACTTCTGTATTCTATTTTCTTCATTCATTAAATGATACATACGTTTTTAACACAACATTTAAAAATAACATGGTTCGACCATTAATAAAGAGTAATCATCAATCACTCTCGACATTTACTAAAAGTTAATATAACAAGAGCCAGAGATTTCAATGCATAAACAACATCCGAAGGCACCCGAGCTCACCCGACTAGGTCAACGAGCCGATCTTCAAATGTTTTGATTGAATTGCACCGACCGCTTATATCTCGGGATCTGCCATTCAAAAATGATCTTAATTAACTAAATAAATATATTGGTGAATCAAATTGTGTAATTCGAGAATATCAAAATGTTTTTTTGACATAATAACAGCTAATTTTGAAGTGGGATAAACATATGCTCTGTTATAGTTCATAGGCACATGTCTTGGATGAGTGTTTTGTTAAGAATTGAAAAAGACTGTCAAGAATGTGTTTTTCCGTACCATTATCGCAAAAAAACGGCAAAAAATCACGTTCGTTGTATGGGAGCCCCACTTAAATATTTATTTTATTCTGTTTTTAGAATTTGTTGTTATAGCGGCAACAGAAATACATCATCTGTGAAAATTTCAACTGTCTAGCTACCACGGTTCATGAGATATAGCCTCATCCTCGGATCATGGAGTCTTAGTAATACAGTCCCGTTTTAATTCTTTGGGTACAGAACCCTAAAAATAGACAGTGAAATTGTTCTGGCGATCAGTTCATAGGTTGATGTTGAAGATAGACTTAAAGAAAACTATGACGGTGGTTAACCTTGGTTGGTAGAAGCGCCAAAGGCTATATAGCTTTCATTAACGGTTAGTGGATTGTTTCAAGTCTTCCGCTTATAGGCCAGAAGGGAAGCAGATCTCTACGGCACTCTATACTGCGCTCGGTGCTGCTTCTGTGAATGAAAAGACAATCATCTTTACTCAAAAGTAACATTGACTGGTTTTAAGGTTGCACTAGACGAAAATTCTTCCATACAAACGAGTCTGACGATTACTGCACTGTTTGACGATGCACGTTCAAAATAAAAATTATATCAATTTGTCTCATCTTTATCTAGCCCTGTATGGAAACAAAAAAGTAAAAATGAAATACATTTTAAAGTTATGAGCGTCAAAATTTCCATATATCAATACTAATTTTAACGCATCTTTGGACGAAAATAAATAACATAAGAAGAAGGAAAATTGCAAAACAGGCACCATACAGGGATAGATTAGTAGTTTAACAATGCAAATAATTTTATTTTGAAAATATACATTAAGTAATTTTTTCATGATATCCATAGATACTACCAAAGGTCTGTTTATTAAATTTCGCGCGCTCGTTTTTGATCCTGATCATCATCCATTTCGCTACAAATTTGCAAAAGTGCTAATTCGTACGCGAACCAGCTTCTTACTGCTCATCACAGCGTCTATCTCTTTCGCACGTGTTGTCGGATGAGATAGTACGCATTTTAACACCACGCGCAAAATAGTTCGTGCCGTTGACTAGGGCAACCTTAATACTAAATCTTAGAAAACCCTTAGCTGGTACTCATCTTCTTTTTAACCCCCGCCGGAAAAAGAGGGGTTATATAAGTTTGACGTGTGTTGCCGTGTATTTGTGTATCTGTGTATCTGTGTATCTGTCCGTGGCATCATAGCGCCTAAACGGATGAACCGATTTTGATTTAGTTTTTTTTTGTTTGAAAGGTGATTTCGTCGAGAGTTACCTAGCTATATTTGAATAAAATCGGTTCAGCCGTTCAAAAGTTATGGGCGTTTTACTATTTGAATCGGGGTGTTTTCGCAAGATAAATGTGTCGGGGTTTATATAAATTTTGAATTTTTACTTGTTATTCCTATGAGTGCCTTGCCAAATATTTCAAATAAGGTGACATTCTGGACCCAACTATGTACCTATATCTACAAAATCAAAAAGTCGGTTCTAGAAGCCTTTAAAGTTGATTGACCTCACCGACCTCAATCGGTACCGCTTACTTGTCTAACTTACAACTGTTGATCTTATTAACTTAATGAAGCTAAGTCACACAGAATAGTTCAATAACAATCGATCACACTTGTTTGTTTGTTTGTAAACAGTGCTAATCTACGCATCCATCATTCTATGATAAAAACGTAAACAGAGCTGAGCGTTTGCAAGCTGATGACTAATAGTGTGGCTTTTTCTATGTGTTTTTACAGTAATTAATTTAATAAATGGTGTTGGTGGTTTAAGAAAAGGGAGTCAGTGACCTCGTGACAGTTGACAGGACAGAATGCAAGAAGATAACGCCGACCCTTAGTAAGGTGGGACCGGAGCTGAACAAAATACATGCTTTGCTTTAATTAAAAACAAACTACTTTCTCGCATGTTTTTAAACATATACAAAATATTTTTAAATCGGATATTTGAAATGTAAAATACTAACGGGCGCCTCACGGTTTCACCCGCGTAGTTCCCGTTCCCGTGGGAATACAGTAATAAAAATATCTAATATCACCCGGGGATAGTGTAGCTTCCCAACGGTGAAAGAATTTTTGAAATCGGTGCAGTAGTTTATAGGTTTATTCGAAACATACACAAATACAAATCTTTCCTCTTTATAATGTTAGTATAGACAAAGAATACAATATTTTAATTTTTTTTTTTAATACAAAAAAAAATACAGTCAGGCGTGTCAATTGTGTGTCACCAACTTTAGAGATTCACATATTAGCGGTCGCTATTTTGTTTACGAGCTATCGAGCACTATTTTGTGCAGAACGCACCCATTAATAAGATCGCTAAATGTATTTATGTTCAAATGTATTTTGAAGCTATAAGTATTTCAAATACTTACTACAAAATACCCCAGCGTCAGGTATTTGAAACACCAATTTTTGTAATTATTATTAATACATTTTTAAGAAGTAATTGTGTATTTTAATTACAAGTAATTCAACTTTTTTTGTTCCATGCGTCGTCAATTGGGTTGTTAAATATAAAAAAAATACGATTTTTAAAATTTAATTTGAAACTTTACATATCATAAATTATATTGTCGTTGCAAAAATCTCTTGAATATTTTTTTCCAATTTATTATAAGCAATTGAAAATCGATTAAATTTTCAAAAGAACCACCTGTCTACGAACGGGCCATGATTGGTGGTCATGTTAGTGACGTCATAACGTTCAAGGAATTTTGTACTACAGTGTCATCTACACGTGAATTGGCTAAAATATCCGAAAATTTGTCATCATCATCATCATTTCAGCCGAAAGACGTCCACTGCTGGACATAGGCCTCCCCCAGGCGTCGCCACATTGACCGATCCCGTGCGTCTCGCATCCAGCGCCTTCCCGCAACCTTAACCAGGTCATCAGTCCACCTAGTGGGATGCCTTTCAGCGTATCGTCTTCCGGTTCGCGGTCGCTATTCCAGAACTTTTCGGCCCCATCGGCCATCCGTTCTGCGAGAAAATTTGTGCAAAAATATTATATAAAACAGCAAATTTTATTTAGTCATGTGTGATAAATGATTCTTAAAGGCTAATTTCGATAATATACCAAAGTGATGGACGATTTGGCAGTTTTGAGCATAAATAAAGTAGTGGTAATGAATATTACGTGTTAGTGGACCGGTGTTTGTTATTGTTGTTTACCAGGTACATTTAGAAACAGAATTGTCACATATGGGTAGGTAATTTCGGTGTAAAATAAAAAGTAAACAAACACGATTGGCGCGAAATTTCGACTTTGGATATCAAAAAACTTCATTAGATACCACTAAATATGATACAACCCAAAATCTGTGCAGCCTTTATTTATATTTATTTTTTGCACAAAATCCTTAAAATGTTTGGTAATTCCCATTATTTACATATGTCTTAATAATATTAAACACTAATATCTATATTATATATTGACAAACACTAAAAAACTTTGTAGAACAAAAACGTGAAAATATTAACTTGGTAGATTTTTCACACTAATTCTTCAGTAAATATCTCTTAAATGCGTTGACCGATTTTCACAATTCAATTAGAAATATTAGTTTTACGCCTATATCTATCATTTGAGAATAAAATAATGAATATATCTCCATAAACAAAAAATCATGTTTTCAAGTTACGTAATTATACAACAATGTCAACTTTGCACGAAAGTTCCTATAAAAATGTACTTATCTCAGTCTGTAATGATCAAAGTAAGATATTAATACGAATCTAATACTAAATTAGAACAAGATAACATAATAATTAACACATTCTAGTTGGATTCTAGTAAGACATAGAACATTTCTCAAAACTTTAGTAGGTATAGATTGCTAGGTACTTGGCTATTGCGCGATTCACATATAATGGGGATATTTTTAATAGTATTTGTACATAATGGTATGAAGCAAGCACGATAACATTTAAGGATCAATATTTTTGATCAATATATTTGTTTTTCATCAATATATTGACGATAATAATAAGATTGAATCGGTTAAAAGTCAAAGCACTGTATCAGCTATGTGCTACAATGAGTAAAAATGAACGTCGTGACGTCACACGGGCTCGGGTTTGTTCGGGAACTGTCGAGGTGTTTTCGGTACTGGATTCAAGAAAAACTCTTCAATTTGATATTACTTTGTAATTACGGCGAAAAAAAAAACTAAAAATAGTTTTGTATGTAAACTTATGTATGATCTTTCCATTTTTAACAAAAAAAAAATTGGTTCAACAAACCAATTTTCGACCATTCATGTGCGTATTGAATTATCATGGCATAATCTCTCTCTTTGGTTTTACCAACCTCTAGAAATATTACCTACCTACAAGAAATACAGCAAATTCATCAGTCTCCCAAAATCATAACCTGGACCATTTTGAGCCATGACATCTACAATTTGACACGAACAAGGAAATAACAAGCCAAAAACATTCAATTCTGGTTACGTCCAGTTTGATCCAGTTTCAACCAGTTTTAGCGAGTTTTGGCGAGTTTCTTTTCTTTTGCCGACTTCTTGTGTAAACAAGTTAGACCTAATTTATTTCGATTTATATAAATGCGATGTTTTGATATGTGTTAGCTGCCTAATATTTTACATTAACGATACATAAATAGTGGCTAGTGTTATATTTTTTTATAGCAATGGTCTGTGAATGAACGGAAGAAATATTTTGGTCTCGAGGTTATTGGTATATATGTATTGGTTCTAACAATATATTCGGAAAGTTTTGATCTTGAATTTGTGGTGATGACGCTTTTGAGACGAGTCTCTAGTAGCTATTCCATTAGTAAGTGCAATTTTCTGCTAGATTGCGATGCAAAGTGCTATGCTTTAATATTTTTCTGCCTAAGGTGCCTACTCCCGCTTTTTAAATTGAAACGAGATGAGAGAAAGGTGTAAAAATCCACAGGGATAATGGATTTCAGTTGCTTTGCTGGATTGTTGAGGAGTTCCAGCTGGTAAAAATAACTTCTCATAGTATCAAACGCTTAGCTTAATAGCTTCTTGCTAAGGTTCAAGGTATTTGGTTTATTATACAATCCAACTGACAGACATAACGCTCCTTTGCACTTTTAATAATATTGATATGCTCATTAGGTACGATGTTTGCTCAGATAATTTGATTTCTTTCCTTCCGATAATTTCGCCTACCATTGACGGGATACTATGTATCCTCAATTAAACATCACATAGGTATATTATGAGGGTTCCGTACCTCAAAAGGAAAAAACGGTACCCTTATAGGATCAATTTGTTATTCGTCTGCCTGTATGTCCGTCTGTCTGCCCGTCTTACTGTCAAGACCCTTTATCTCGGGCACGCGTGGAGGTTATAAGTTCAAAATTAATATCTTATACACAAATTTGCAACCCTTTGCAGCGGTGAAAAAATCAAACTTCTAGATCAACGCAATCAAGAGATACAGACGTTAATGATGAATATTTTACACTCGCAAGGAAATTAAAATCTACAGGGTACTTCCCGTTGACCTAGAATCATAAAATTTGGCAAGAAGCAATGTCTTATAGAACAAGTAAAGGATACAATCCGAAAACCGTAAATAATAAAAAATAGTAACTACATCAAAAAAAAAGATTACTAACTTATTTGCTGTTAAACTGATCCCGACTTATGTCGATGTATGGGGACTACAGTTTTCCAACGACAAAGTTTAATTTTGTCCCTCAATTCTGTTTATCTTATCCTTAGAGAAATGTTCGGTACCCTCATATTTTAAAAACTTCAGTAATGTTATTTGATTATTTTGGAGATTGTAGCTGTTTTTACGGAACCGTCAGTGCGCGAGTCCGACTCGCACTTAGCGAGTTTTTATACGTGACTAGCTTTATTTATATATCGCTGGCGTTTCAAATTCCTGAAAGCAGACAAGGAAAAAGACGAGAATTCCTCCCGTCACGGCATTCTTTAGTACGTAATACATAAAATAGTGATGTAGATCATGTTCGCTCGAATTCGTAACCTTTCTCGGTAACCTGTGCACTTGACCTACATCTTGTTTAGTTGAACGGAGATTTTGTATGACGATTTCCGTTTCTATTGAATTCGTACTGAAATATTGAGTGTTTTATTTTGTTGCGAATATTCTTAACATAGGTAATTCACGTATATGTTTTGAAGATTTATTTAATTCTAGGAAACGCATATTCACAGTACACATATTCACGCTTTTTTTTCCATGGGTAGGTAGAAATGAGTATGTCGCATTGAGTAGCAGGCGCTGGTGTTCTGTAGTTTCTGCTTCCCCATGATTTATCACCTTGACGTGGACTCCCGCCACGTCGAGTCCTGCCACGTCGAGCCCCGCCACGTCGAGGCCCGCCACGTCGATTCACCGACACGTCTACTTGTTCTTTTGTATGATGTTTATAACTACTATGAAAAAACACCACATCTCTCGTGAGGAAACCGGCATGTCTTAGAACCAAAAAATCAAAGACATGTGACATCCACCAACCCGCACTGCGCCCGCGTGGTGGATAAAAGCCCATTCTCTCTCACAGATAGGAGGCCTGCACGCACAATGGGCCAAATGGGAATGTATGTGCGGAAAAGGGGATCCATCTATCCTATCCTCGGTAACTATATAGTAAAATATTGATACAAAACATTATTTTGGACAGCATTATAGTACCTTCTTATATCGTACAGTAGGTTGGTTCTTATTATCACTACGAAGTATAAAGTAAATTGAATAATAGTAGTATCACACAAGTGTTTTATACCTATATATATATGCCGTTGCATACACTATTTTATCTTCACTCATACAGTTGAATTAAAACAAAAGTGGAAATGGAATAACTATGTGGTATGACGGAAAATTTAGTTTTTTTTTTTATCTAATATAGGCTCGCGCTTGACCACTATCTCACCTGATAGTAAGCGATGATGTGGTCGATGGTGGAGCACGCTTGCCTAGAAGTAACCTATTCACTCTTGACTTAAAGACCCTTGGTTTTTGGTAGATAGTAGCCCTAGATTGTAGCTATCGGGAAACACAGACTCCGGCAGGGAATTCCACTCCTTAGCTGTACGCATAATAAAAGTATTCCCAAAACATTTAGTGCGTATGGGTGGGATGTCCACCATATATCGATGACGCATCGCCGTACGTCTGGTAGTCCGATGATGGAACGGGCTGGGTGGAATTAAATTATGCAATTCCATCGCACACTCCCCGAAATGTAACCGATAAAAAACCGACAAGCTGGCAACTCGGCGACGATGTTCAAGGCTCTGGAGCTTTGACTTAACCAGTGCCTCATCGCTGATGAGCCTCTTGGCCCGCTTTTCGATCGACTCCAGTGCATCAAGATGGTATTTGGCAGATCCGTCCCAGAGATGAGAACAGTACTCCATGCATGATCGAACTTGCGCTTGATACAAGCTGAGCAGCTGTTCTGGCGTGAAATACCTTCTCACCTTTGCAAGGATCCCCAGCTTTTTGGCGGCCAGCTGAGCCTTTGCCTCAATGTATGGCCCAAAATTGAGAGTCGATGTCAACGATGATTCTCAATGCGAAGCGCACGCATCCATAGCCAATGACACTTTTTTTCCATGCAATAAAGTCGTGATAGCATTTATCATATAAATTTCTCGACTTTGCTGATAATAGATTATGAGTCATTTCCGTCGCCGCATCTTAAATATCGGCCGGAGTAAAATTTTCTTCACATTCACTGATATCAAAAATTAAAACTCATGAAATTCAGTACAGCAAAACGTATGACTGGCGCCAAAACTCAGCACATCGCCGCAGTAACCGCGTATGCGCTAAAGCGGGCGTTGCCACAGACAATTAAATATTGGAATCAAAACTTTTTATAATAGGTACTATAAAATTGGCGCGCCCCGCATAAGCTTTACATCATTACAAAAAAATAAGTTATGGACACTACTTGGTGATATTAACTTCTTGGATTTGCCGTGTATCGTGATAGAAAAAAAAATCTCTACACTCACAACGTAATGTTCCAAATATGAATTCAAAAAATGTTGTATAAACACATTCTTTATATTCGTGGATAGATAAAATAATAGTACATTATGGTACAAGTGTGTAATGTTGGTGATTACCGCTGAGGCGCCATTGAGACCCGAGCCGTTAGGTGAGGGTCTTAAAAGAGCCGAGGACGGTAATCATCAATACACACGTGTATCATACGACGTTTTTCAACACACTAGTGAAGAAAATAATACCAAAATATAATTTCCAACAGTGAAAACGAGTTTTGAATTTTTTTCGCAATGGCGGGCAAAATTAATCAGTTTTCCTGTGCGCGCGCATCTAACAATGGCGATCGGCCATAGACTAAAAATAATGAGTTATCTTTTTTTTGGCTTTTCGCGAATATCGTTTTAGCCACGTACAAAATGGGGAATATGGAATGGAGAAGTTTTCTTTATTACAGACAAAAACAAAAGTTATATTTAAGTGAAAGTTTTATTTATTAAACACGTACAAGTTGAAATTATATATTTAAATACGAAGTTGCATGAAATGTGTTGCATATGTACTATTGAGCACGATCTTTTTTGTATCGAAACTTTTTTAAGAACAAAGCAACTTAACCAATAAATAAAAAAAAAACTGTTTATCTCACTTGTGAATAATAGTAATGAAAAAGTCACAGTTTGATAACAGGTGTCATTATGTGCCTAATTGCGGTGAAATTAGAGACACTTTATGAGCAAATGTGTTGAAAAATAAAATACCATTACAGTGCAACATTTTCCTTCGATTTTCAAACAAATGCATCATAAAATAACTTTTTAATTTTTATAGCACACTTTTACTTTTTAATTTGTTGGCGCATATGAGCTCATTGACTTAATCCAGAAAAATAGTGTCATGTCTATGGATGCGCGCACTGCGCAATGAGAATCTAAATTGCCTGCCATACCACATATTTTTCCGTTTCCACTTTTATTATAATTCAACTGTATGAGTGAAGATAAAATAGTGTATGCAACGGCATATAATTAGGTATTAAAACACTCGCGTAGTATTATTATCACACTCATAAATCATTTATTTCTTTGCAAACATGGATAATTGATACATAGATGTTCTTTTTTACATAATATAGTCCTCCATATTCTACCGTCGCATGGGCATGCAAATAATATTCAATTCGAAATTTAAATCAAATTAAAAAAATACAATATGAATAAAGATAAATGTCAAATCATAGGAAATCATAAATGTCAAATTAAGTTAAATAAATGTTAGGTATAAATGTCGGACTGGTTACACTAGTAAAAATTTATCACAATGATGTCAAAACAAAATAATAAGTATGTCAATCAGGATACTTGGAAGCAGCTATAACAATAATAAAATAAGTCAAACAGTCATTCATCATTGAGGGAGTCCTCAATTTTTTAATAACATTTCTCAATTAATATTTCGTTTAGCGCCCTTTTAAATTTTATACATTCATATTTTTTATTACATTAGGTACTTTATTATAAATACAAAAAAAAGGTTTTACATTTCACATGACACACCTGGTTTAGATATTGAGTCCGTATTGGATTTCTTCTGACTTCCGACAGTTTTTTAAGTAATTTTGGATTGTTTTTTACAAACAAAGCTGTTTCCAAAATGTACAAGGACGGAAATGTTAAATTTTTTAAAGACTTAATAGCTACCTGTTGTTTTTAGACCTACGAGTATCATTGACCTTATACATCTCTTTTGCATTCTAAATACCAGTTCCTTATAGGTTGACTGCCCCCAGAAAACAATACCATATCTCAGAACAGAAGCAACTAGTCCATGGTAGGCTGTTAGAAGAGCCTGACTGTTGACTTTTTTTGATAGTTGAAAGAGAGCATATGCAGATTTGCTAAGTTTTTTGCAAAAGACTTCAATATGAGGTTTCCAAGTAAGTTTGCTGTCGATCACTATTCCTATGAACTTAGCCTCATTTGCTTCCTCAACATGACAGCCTTGGTATATGAACATTTGGATATTCACTATGCTGATGAAAATGCATTTTTTTTTTTTTTTTTTTTTTTAATATTCTACCGCGGACATGTGGCAGTCCGCGCTCTTTTTTATTGTGTATATTTTGTTTGTTATTTTTTTTCATAATTATTACAATTGTTGGATTCCTACGTCGGACATTATTTTAAGGCTTACTTAACTAACTTAAATTTACGTGAGTTCATCCCTCACTAAATACTATATATATATTACACACTGGCATTACAATTTTATGTTTCTATTTACTACTTATCTTTATGTTATTAACTATTTTGTTTACTTATTTCTATTGATACACTGCTTATGTTATTACTATATCTATTGGTTCACTTTGTGGGAAGATGCATGGCAGTGCGAGTAGACCAGCCCCGGCCGACGGTTCCGGTTATAGAACCCCGTCGTTAGGACGTTAAGGTGAGTATGACTGACTCGCTCCACCATGCAGCTTCACATGTATATATATAGTTTTCTTTTTTGCTTTAGACAGGGTGATGGTTTGGGTGTTTGGGTTGGAGTTTTTGGATGGGACTTGTTAGGTGGTGTTTTGGCTGCTGACCAGGGACTTCGCTAGCGTGAGCAAGGCCTCTATGACGACTACGTCTCGATGCTGCATGACCGTCTTAAGATTGTAGTTGACGACCGTTTTAGTCGGCGCATCCATCGCCCTCTTAGCAAGGCGGCCTGCGGCGTCATCGGCGTCGTCGGTGTAAAAGACGCAACTGACCGTATGTCTGGACACCGCCACTACCGCGTGGGAGATGCTGTCGTGGACCTGAAGCCTCCTGGACTTGGTGTTGATGATGATAACGCTGTCGTAGGTCGACCCCTGAGCCTCATGTATGGTTAGCAGGCGCGATCCCTCGCCGGACCCATATCCCTGGCTCGCAAGAGAGGCTTTCTCCCCCTGCGTATGAACCAGGAACAGGGTGTTTTGGGCAGTATCCGGTATTTGCGCCCCTGTGTAACATTTCACCTTCAGGGAGTGGACCCGCGACAGCGACGACTTGGAGGAGTATATACCGGGGTATATCTCACTCAGTGCAAACGCCACGTCCATTGGATTGCGGTGTGTGCAGAGATTGTTTTGTCTTATTTAGGTTTATTACTAAATTATTATTATTATGTAACCAATTTATTATATTTTGTAAAGTGGTATTTATGTCTTGCTCGTAATCATTTTTATTAGTACACTTGATTACAGCTGTACTGTCATCCGCAAAAACTCGGCTTCGCCTCGTATAATAAACCTACGCTCGTGTTTTAATAACCCTTATTATATGACTGTTGCATAAACTACTATTATAGCATTATTTTGTCAGAGAAAAAGTTTCTATTTTTAAATTTCGGTATTGTGTTTATAAAGTATGTCAATATAAATTCGTTTTGAAGTTTATAATTCGAATATTACGATATGAGAGTAGATAAAATCAATTAAGTAATGCGTTTGCTGCGCAGCACATTTAAAATCAAACGTCAAATCACGCTGGTAAGTACAGTTTAATCCACCTTTAAAATGACATAACCTAATCCAAAATTCAACAGTGCTTCTAAAACATGTCAAGCGTTTAAATTGAACGATACAACGGTAAACTGCTTTGTTCTCGAGAGAAAGTACAAGTGTACCCAACATACCAAACGCGAAAGTAAAAGGATTAAGAGACTATCAACATAGATACACATCTAACGGGTTTTGGTAAAGACCACATTTAACAAAGATTTTGTACGACGTGAAGATTTTTATTAGAGACTAGAGGACACCTCGCGGTTTCACCCGCTTAGTTGCCGTTCCCGTGGGAATACAGGGATAAAAAGTAGCCAATGTCACCCGGAGATAGAGTAGCTTCCCAACGGTGAAAGAATTTTTGAAATCGGTCCAGTAGTTTTGGAGCCTATTCGGTACAAACAAACAAAGAAACAAAAAAATCTTTCCTCTTTATAATATTGGTATAGACTAGCTGTTCCCCACGGCCACCGGCTTCGCTCCGTTCCGTTTTCGGGATAAAAAAATAGTCTATGTCACTCAGGTATAATATAGCTTTCTATTGGTGAAAGATTTTTTTAAATCGGTCCAGTAGTTTAGGAGCCTATTCGGTACAACCGTACAAACAAACAAAAAAAATCTTTTTTTTTGTTTGTCTCGGGGCCGTAGGGTCCCGGTCCTTTGAAAGGCGTGCGAGGAGACGAAGCCAACTCGTAGGGGTCCCGTTGGGCATGTATCAGGAAATGTGACACCAACCGACGATTATCCCTGTATGCACTACGCAACTGCACCCAAGGACAATCCCCGGTTGATGCAGGACTATTGCAATTTATGGAGAAAAAATGTATTGGGCTATTGATTTTGTTGGTTTAGTGGATCGATTGCCCAAAACTATAGGAGGACTACTAACCCCCGCCCGACCACTTTTGAACTACACGGCACTTTTTATTATTATATTAGTACTAGAGGTCGCCTCGCGGTTTCACCCGCGTAGTTCCCGTTCCCGTGGGAATACAGGGATAAAAAGTAGCCTATGTCACCCGGGGATAGAGTAGCTTCCTAACGGTGAAAGAATTTTTGAAATTGGTCCAGTAGTTTTGGAGCCTATTCGGTACAAACAAACAAACAAAAAAATCTTTCCTCTTTATAATATTGGTATAGAGGTATATATTAGTATAGACTAACTTTTGCCCGTGGCCTAAAGCAACTGTGTGCTTAGGCGATACTGAGGGCTCCTGAGCTTACGCACACATAAACAATATGCATGTGCATAATTACACACACGACTAAGACCAACCGGCCGTCGTGAGATAGAACAACTATACCAAAATATTACTAAAATTTTCGGAAAAGAAAGTAGCCGATGGCATTCAGTTATTGGTAAGCTTAAAATCGATGAAATAATTATATTTTTATATCTTATTATTAGCTCTATTTATTATTATTATTAGCTCTTACAAACGAACAAAGAAACAACTAATTTTAACAAATTCTAACTTTATATTAGTTTTGAAAGGCAGGAGTTAAAATCAATGTCAGTGTTAACACGACGCAATGGTGTTTTTAAGTCTTGCATCCTGTAGGCTGAGAAATTTAGCAGTTTTCATCCTCCAAACGTTTAAGCCTGGACGGTGAAAACTGCTAATTCTCAGCTTACTTTAAATAAATGAGCAAAAATTTTCTTAGAAATTCCTTCATGAATATTTCATCACGAATGTTAACTGTCGTCTAACGGAAAAAACTACTAATATTTTATAGAGAAAATACGACAGACAAATATTGTTCCTTTTCAACAACTAGAGACCATAAATAAAATTTTCTCTTGGCGGCCAGTAATTAGCTCTCGCCCTTTCGTACACGTCGTAGACAATGATGAACATTCGATTCTCGAAGTCGGCTTTCCCGCCCTCGACGCGTGATCCAAATGAAAACTCCGTGGGTGTGAAAATTCAGTGGGCCAGTTGTCGCGCGACCAGCGTCAAGTGTAGACGTCTTCACGCCGCTCTTGCCAAAGTTTCCGCGCGAAAGTTTTCACGTAAACGTTAGTGACAAAATAATTTTACAATAGTGTCTAAACAGTGTTTGTATTATAATTATTTGTGTAACTGTGAGTTTTTCGACTGGTGACCGATATTTCGATTTATGTAAGTATTAGATTTTTATTTTTGGTTTGAATAATTGATGCTTTCGAAATAGGTTATTGGGATGGATTCGTAATGAATGTGGTTTTCGCGACGGAATTATTCATTCTAGATTGACACTGTGAAAAATCTTCAAAGGCGTAACCAAGTGACATGTTTTTGGGAATTAAAACATACTTTAGTTAATTTCGAATGTCCGGTAAAATGTCAAACAAATTCTAAATTGAATGAAGAGGTGGCTTTGAAAGTAATTAATCTTATTTTCCTTGTATATTAAATAATGTTTTGAACAAAAGTGTGGAAATAAATTAAAGTTGTGATTGACTATTTGTTAACTATTATTTATATACAAATATAGAAAAAAAAAAAATGAATGAAGTTTATAGTCAGCAATACTGTTAACTTCTTTCTTTAATTTATTTTAACGCACCAACAAAACGTTAATAAACCAAACACGTTCAATAAATTTTATAAAACTAAAGATATCGAAGAAAGATGTATTGGCCGATAAAACGCTGATTTAAAATATTTGCCTTCGACTTCGAATGTCAGCAGAATGTTTAAAACCTATAAACATACCCTGACGAAATAAACTTTAAATTCGCTAAACTGATTTTTATAGAAATATCTACCGTGCTTTCAACACATAAATTGAAATAGGTACTTACTTTAATAAGCCTACTAATAAAAGGACTGAGGCATTTATACATGCATGTGTTAAGAAAGTAATTTAATAAAATAGATTATATTATTATAAAAATAAATTCTCTTATTTTCTGCAAATGAACATTTTGAAGTGAGCATTAGTATGTTACTTTAAACAATATTTGGTGTTTACTCCTGGTTTCAGACTCATAAGTCAAAATAGAGTTTGAGTAATACTCAACTTCAAATTTATGAATTTGAAGTTGAGTATTACTCAAACTCTATTTTTAGTTTGAAATTTGTCAAACTTTGGCATTAAAACAGGGTTTGCTACGTTGTTAACTTAAAATTATCAATTTAACCAATCGCATCTATTGAAATGACAAAAAAAGTAGTAAAGTATATTTTTGACGACATTAATCCAAAAAAATATTTCCACTGCGCATCCCAAGGGTTTCACATTCAAAAACCATAAGCTAATAATTACGTCAATATTCCCAGGAAAAAGTAACAAATAAGACACCGTCCGTTTTCCTAGAAATCCGCACAAACGAAAGCATCTGCCATACATTTTCCCGCGAGACTTATATGTCCACAGATAATAACATAAGTAGGCATAGACTAAAGATGTGGGTTAATTAAGAACGTCCCTTTTTCTTTCAATGCTCGCACACACGATTGACCTAATAAGTTATAGTCATATGGAACCTACATGGTAGGCACATTAATATCGATTTCTCTTCTTTTCTTGATTCTTTGGCATTTATCCTTTGCTTAGATTTGTGTTTTATTAATAAAGCAAGTATTTCTAGGCACTTACTTATTTATTGAACTTACTAAGGATGGCCAAAAATTTTCTAGGTTTTCGTTTGTTTTTTGAGGAATCTTTAATTTCAGTATTACAGTTGCGTAAAGTTTTTTGCCACAATATTCAATTTGAGTTCAACGAGTCTTTTAAAATTCACTTAATATATATTTTTTCAAATTAGTTTCAATGTTCTACGAAACCACAGTATCCAATAACACCTGCTAAACAAAAACACAACCACCAACCATTTGTTATAACTGGCACAAAAAGCTATAGTATTTGTAACATTTCGAAGAAAATAAAACATTTGCCTCTAAGAAGTTTCAAACACGCTTATATAAAAAGCCATTTGAACAGCCATAAAGAAAATTAAAAACTAACACATGTCCCTTTCCCTTCTCATTTCAAAAATATTATAAACCACAGAACATGCAATCGTCAGCTACTAGAGAAGCCAAAACTTATATTCTTGGTCGTATTTCGCTGTCATAGCCATCGTCTAAATTGGCACGGGTCATCAATTTCTAAGAGTATGCGATGACATTCACTGAATCGCTAACTTTGTATGTAAATTTGACAATGCCGTTTCTGGCAGTGACCACCGGGGTGTGTCTCTGCTCTACGTATATCAACGAATGCAATGAATAAATCACTTTAGTAAATAAATCTTACCACACAGTAATATATCTTAATAACGTGTTAACATAAAATTAATTAATGTTAACACGGGCATAAATAGTTCAAGATACTGTCATTAATTCAGCTCTAGAAATTATGTATATGGCTGTTGTTTATGGACTGAAAGTCTTGAGTAAGTCCCGGAAAAGTAAAATTATGTAATAAAATTTGCTACAAAAGATATAGAGTTGAAATGTAATTTTATTCAGCAGGAACTGGGCAAAGATAAAAAATAAGAAGAAATATTAAAAAAGTAATCATATTTAGCTCAGTTTAACTCTCATAAATCCTAAAGGTTCAAAAATACTTCAGAATTCACTTAAGTGTGAGTCCAGCTTATATTTGTGTTCTATTTCAAGAAGGAATATTGAATTTCTGGCAAAAAGGTATTTTAGGTTTCGACCATATAAGTACCGTGCTGTTTGGAAAGGTTCAACTTCTATAACCCTTAGGATGCCCTAGTCGACGTTACGAACTATTTTGTGCGCGGGGTTAATATGCATGCTATTTCATCCGACAACACATGCGAAAGAGATAGATGCTGTGATGAGCAGTAAGAAGCTAGTTCACGTACGAATACACATTTTTGCAAATTTGTAGCTAAATGGATGATAATTTAGGGCGAAAACGAGCGCGCAAAATTTTATAAACAGACCTTTGGGAATATCGATATTCTGAAAAAATAACTAAATGTATTTGTTCAAAATATAATTATTTGCATTGTTGAACTAATAATCTATCTATGTATGCTGACTGTTTTGCAATTTTCCTTCTTCTTATGGTATTTATTTCCGCCCAACGATGCGTTAAAATTAGTGTTGAAATATGGAACTTTCGACGCTCATAACTTTCAAATATATATTCTTTTACTTTTTTGTTGCCATACAGGGCTAGTTGAAAGAAATTGATATCATTTTTTATTTTGAACGTACGCCGTCAAACAGTGGAATAATCGCCATACTACGTTTTTATGGCATAATGATTGACTAGGGCAACCTTAAAACAGTAAGTAAGTAAAATAGAGAGATCTACGTTTTAAAATACTTCAACATTCTCACTCAATTGATCAACTAACTCCTTGATTATATAAAAAGACAGTGAAGAGATTAAATTGACTAGTCAATTGTTTAAATTTCGTATTGGTATACTTAGTAATAGAATAGGTAACATTGGTCACATAACTTACCCTTGTCTCCAAGTCTATCGCAAGACCGGCAATAACTCACTCCGCATCCTTACGCAAGGTGCATCTTCTCCGTGAATAGCTTAGCGTTGCCACCAGCAGTCACGTATGGAACGTTTATCACATTCTGCGTCCATATCTTCCAGTAAAGATGATGGTTTTTTATGCTAGCCTTGCAATGCACGGTTACCAACAGCGGCTTTAGCCACTTAATTGCCTAAAACGTGGGTCCACGTGAGACGCAATGGCTTTACTATTGTTTCAGTAATTACGGAATACAACCGGTTTATCACCTGAACGCTTTTTCAATAACCGTATGAAAATAATAACAGTCAATCTGTGATTGTTGTTCCAATACTGGGGCACGGGGTCCCAGCACTAAGAAAGAAAATTTGTCTCAAATAAATCTCAGTAGATGGCGCGACATGCACCGCGTTTTTATTGAATTGTGTGTAAAATTAACATTTTCTGGAATTGAGCATAAAATATTGTATGTTATTGTTTAATCAACTCTCCTAAGCACAAAATTATGGAATATTGGGCTCGAGAATTAACTAACATGTTTTATCCCTTGTGGAACATTGTACGTGATTTTATGTAACCAAACACTACTAAATATATTGTGTCTGACTACGACGCTTTTTCAAGCTATATATAGGCCCTTAAATACGTCAGATAAATAGCATTCCAATGATCATCATCAGCCTTATAATGTTCCCACTGATGGGACCCAGGCATCCTCTGTGTGAGACAGACATTCCAAAGAGTTTAACCTAATTTGCATCTAGTGTAAGTAGATATTATAACTTGAAGGCTTTAGTAATACAGCCAATTGCTTGGACCTTCTGCTGACAACTGATCCAGACCGATACTCAGTGTCGATATCATCACCTTTGGGTAGTTCCGACCACTGTCTGGTGAAATCTGTATCTGTCTACTCCCCGCCCGATCCCAGCCCAAGAGGCACCCGGCGGGTTTGGCGGTACAAGTCAGCAGATTGGGATGGTATGCGATCTTTTTTCGCTTGCTATCCTTGGCGGCCCACTTGCTTCTCTTCGGATGACCCATCGTCATGCGCTGACGCAGTGACAGATGTGTTGCGTCAGGGGATGGAGTACTACATTCCGTTCTCTGACGTAACGGTGTCCAACGTTGACCGTCCGTGGTTTGGTGCTGAGTGTGACCGCGCAAACGTGGTTAAACACAAGGCATACCTAGCATGGGTCGACGCTCGTGTGCGCAAGGCAAGTGACGTGAGTCAGAAGAAGAGAGCCTTCAACAGGGCTGCCAAGTCCTGCAAAAAAGCGATGCGAAGGGCACGATTTGACCATATTAGCAGAATCGGGGACAAACTTGCTTCACACCCTGCAGGTAGCAAGGCGTTTTGGTCCCTGGCTAAATCGGTTGAATCAAACTTCTGTCGCCCCTCACTACCACCACTGCTGAGGCCCGACGGTTCGCTGGCCCACTCCGCTGAGGACAAGGCTAACTTGTTTGCCTCCCTCTTTGCGGAATCTTCGCGTCTGAATACTGATGGCACGCGGCCCCCCCCTTCTGCTGTTCGATGTAAGACGAGTATGTCGGAAATTCGCATCCATCAGAGAGAGGTCTATAGGGTGCTGCGAAACCTTGACGTGAACAAGGCTAGTGGCCCGGACGGGATACCGGCAATTGTACTTAAAACTTGTGCGCCTGAATTGTCTCCGATCTTGACACGCCTTTATCGCCTTTCGATGGCGACTGGAAAAGTGCCGAAGGCTTGGAAGCAAGCTAACGTTCAACCCGTGCCCAAGAAGGGTAGTCGAGCGGACCCGGCCAACTACAGGCCCATATCAGTAACGTCCATCCTCTGTAAGAGTATGGAACGTGTATTGAATAAAAAGCTCCTGGCATACCTAGAAGACAACGGCCTCCTTAGTGACCGACAATACGGCTTCCGCCGAAACCGGTCAACTGGGGATCTTCTAGCGTATGCCATTCACATCTGGAGTGAGGCCATCGAGAAGCACGGGGAGGCGCTTGCTGTCTCCCTTGACATATCGAAGGCCTTTGACAGGGTCTGGCACGAGAGCCTTATAGGTAAGCTTCCTTCCTTCGGTCTGCCTAGTGGTCTGTGTGACTGGATTGCAGACTTCCTGAGGGATCGGTCCATCCGAGTGGTTATCGATGGTTGCTCGTCCGGTCAGTTAGGTATTAACGCCGGAGTCCCTCAGGGGTCAGTGCTCTCGGCAACATTATTCTTGCTGCACATTAATGACCTGCTAAAACCCGGAACCTTTGGGTATGCAGACGACAGCACTGTTGCTGAGAGATACGTATCTGGCGCACGGGCTACTGGGCCTCAAGTCCGGTCTCTTCGGGAGGCTATGGTTGAGCGCTTGAACCTGTCTTTGGAGGCAGTCTCCGAATGGGGCAATGCCAATCTAGTCAGTTTCAATGCTGCTAAGACCCAGGCGTGTCTTTTTTCCGCAAAAAAGAGCCAATTCCACCCGGCTCCATCCTTCCGTGGTGTAACCGTGCCGATAACGGACCATCTCGAACTTCTTGGTGTTACGTTAACATCGACCCTCAATTTTGGTCCATTCATTGAGTCAAAGGCTCAATTGGCTGCAAAAAAGTTGGGGATCCTTGCGAAGGTGAGACGGTACTTCACGCCTGAACAGCTGCTCAACTTGTATAAAGCGCAAGTTCGGTCATGCATGGAGTACTGCTCTCACCTCTGGGATGGATCTGCCAAATACCAGCTAGATGCACTTGAGTCGATTGACAAACGGGCCAAAAGGCTTATTGGCAACGATGCACTGGTCGCCTCAAAGCTCCAGAGCCTCGAACATCGACGCCGAGTTGCCAGCCTGTCGGTTTTTTATCGGTTACATTTCGGGGAGTGCGCGACGGAACTGCACAATTTGATTCCGCCAAGCCCTTTCCATCATCGGACTACAAGACGTACGACAATGTGCCATCGGTACATGGTGGATATCCCACCCATACGCACAAAGCGTTTTGAAAATACTTTCATTGTGCGTACAGCTAAGGAGTGGAACTCCCTGCCGGCGTCCTTGTTTCCTGATAGCTACAACCTAGGGGTCTTCAAGTCAAGAGTGAATAGGTTACTTCTAGGCAAGCGTGCTCCACCTTCGACCATATCATCGCTTAACATCAGGCGAGATAGTGGTCAAACGCGAGCCTATAACGAATAAAAAAAAAAAAAAAAAAAAAAAAAAAAGTAATTTTGTAGCAATGTATGTTACCACTCTTAACGCGTTTGAGCGGCAATTTAGCACCAATTAAGATGGCGTAGTAGGAATGCCGTATATTGCTATGTGGCAATCTTGTCATCAACATAGCTGACGGGGTCGGTCCTTCTGATGATGTTATTACTAAACGGGTTGAAAGTGTCTATGATATTACGAGTTTTGTACCCATATTAAACACAGTAGAGAGAATTCTGTCACAATTTACCTGTTTACCCGGCTGCAAGGAAGGGTTATGTTCTTCACGCATATCTTTGTTGGAATGTATGTATGTATGTATTGTAGCGTGATCGCTACAAGATGCTTTGCTTTAGACTCTTTTTAATTCGTCAAAGCATTTACAATTATTACAAGTATAATACCTCGTATCTTTCAAACCACTAGACGGATTTTTATAATTAAAACAGCGTTAGATAGGTCTTGGCCGCCCAAGTGATCCATAGAAGGAAGTGCCGTTAAAAAAAGGATCATGGTGGATTTTGGGCGTCATATTGTAGGGGTTGCAATATTTTTTCTTCGACACCTATCAAGTGGGGCATCAAAATGAGGGGTTTTGAGAGGTGATTACAATAACATATACCACTTCAATGTTTAAAAGTCATTCGAAAAAAAGGATAACTAGAAAGTTGTAAATAAAAAACTTAATAAAATCAAAAAAACCCGACTGCAAAGATGGTCATACAAGAAGAAAATCATGTTGTGCTGTCGGAGGATATTTATGATATTGGTTTCGGGTTTTTGATGTTATTAACTTTTTTTTTACTTTCGAGAAATGCTTCCATCTGGGAAACGGAGTATTTTGCCAGAGTCGTATCGACTAGAACCCTAGAGTTCCTAGAACAACCATGAGTCTGAACTAAATTGGCACTCCCCACTTAAAATTGAAATATTTATGTAGATAACTTTTAAAGAGAGCAGTAATAATTTATAAGCGTTTAGATGATTTAAAGAAATATTTATGTTGACATAATAATGGCATATATAATCTATACTAATATTATAAAGCCTTTGTTTGTTTGTTTGAACGCGCTAATCTCAGGACCTACTGGTTGGAATTGAAAATTTGTGTGTTGGATAGTCCATTTATTGAGGAAGGCTATAGACTATGTAACACCACGCTACGGCTATTGGGAGCGGAGCAAAACTGACAAATGTTGCAAAAACGGGGAAAACATTCCTTTTTGAGAGCTTCCGTTGCGTGCGCTGCGTAAACGGTTTAAGTTACGCAACAATCATGTATGTAGGGTAGGTAGCCAGTTGACGGGAGCGAAGTCGCGTGGGACAACTAATTATAAACAAACGGTAAAAGTTAACACGAATTTTGCTAAGAATAATCAAGTTATCCACATGAAAAAGAAGAGGTTATCTACATTTTACCAAGTTAAATAAGAAAGGGGTTGATATCTTCCTATTTTCACGTTATTAAGATTAAATTGGGACTCACATTTCACCTTAAAAGTAATCGTGAGGTCTTCACTGTTTGTTAGATACTTACCGAAAATATACACCTTAAAAAATATAGGCCTTAATCCTTAGTTATACCACTTTTATGGACCTCTATTTCTCTATAAACCTTTACTATAGAACATGAGAATATCATAGGAAACACACACTAACGATATGGCGAAGGATTATATCATAATCTTTTATGATAGATACTCTAACCCATAATGATTCTGGAGTGGATTAGTGTTACATGGTGTTCTAGTAATTTGAGGTCAGTTTACTGCTTGTAAGGGATTATTTAGTTTTATCTTATGGCAGCTCTTTCGCCTCACATAAGATATTACATCCCTTGAAATAACAATATTCTCGTGTAATTCTTTTTCTCATTGTGTGAAATAACTTTGTAGTTTCTAAATTACACAAAATCTGTCATATATCTGTGTTTTGTCTGCTCATATGATTCTACATAATTATGTGCATTGCCACAGGGTTGGGCAGTATTTGAATTACTAAAATACGTAATTGAAATACGAATACGTATTTGGTATTGTATTTGTAATTCAATTACCTCTTAAAATACATACATACATAAACTACAGAACGCCACCTGCTACGATCCTTACATACTTCTTAATAGTACATTATGGTACAAGTGTGTAATGTTGGTGATTACCGCTGAGGCGACATTGTCTTAAGAGAGCCGAAGACGGTAATCATCAAAACACACGTGTATCATACGACGTTTTTCAACACACTTGTGAAGAAAATAATACAAAAAGATCATTTCCAACAGTGAAAACGAGTTGTGAATTTTTTTTCGCAATGGCGATGGCGGGCAAAATTAATCAGTTTTCCTATGCGCGCGCATCTAACAATGGCGATCGGCCATAGACTAAAAATAATGAGTTATCTTTTTTTTGGCTTTTCGCGGATAGCGTTTTAGCCACGTACAAAATGGGGAATTTCAAGTTTTCTTTATTTCAGACAAAAACAAAAGTTATATTTAAGTGAAAGTTTTATTTATTAAACACGTACAAGTTGAAATTATCTATTTAAATACGAAGTTGCATGAAATGTATTGCATTGGTACTATTGAGTACGATCTTTTTTGTATCGAAACTTTTTTAAGAACAAAGCAACTCAACCAATAAATTAAAAAAAAATAACTCATTATCTCACTTGTGAATAATAGTAATGAAAAAGTCACAGTTTGATAACAGGTGTCATTATGTGCCTAATTGCGGTGAAATTAGAGTCACTTTATGAGCAAGTGTGTTGAAAAATGTAATTTGTAATTGGTATTTTAAATACCTCACGCTGAGGTATTTTGTAGTTAGTTTTTCAAATAACTACTTATGGCTTAAAAATATATTAAACATAAATACACTTAGCGATCTTATGTAATGGTTGCGTTCCACAGAAAATAGCGCTCGATAGCTTTCGTAAGCAGTTAAAACAGAATTTATATCTCATCAATCGGATAAAAATTCTTCTCATTCAATCAAGGCACAAACAATGATTGATCATTACACTTGCTTACTGTGTAATGGTCATTACGAAGGCCTGGTTCACGATGCTCCCTATCATCTGACTGCCTTTCGGTATAAACCCTCCTTCTGAGATGATATCCTTAATTACCCCTTACAAGCAAAAGGCGACTCCCCGAATGATTTCCAATTAGGACCCATATGAAAAGATAACATTAAAAGAATTACCACATATAAAAATCATTGGAACTTTTATCGCACATAAACATTCCATATTATTATTATTACACCATATCTCATACCCCAAATAGAATAATAAATAATAATTTGCGTTCCACATTCGAGTACAAATCTCTCGCCACGTCCAAACAGGTTGGCCGTTAGGCAGGTTGGCTTATAAAAACATTGACCCCTTCATGTGTCTTCATTACGATATCCCGAAACAAATGTTCTACAATGTGTTGCTTGTGGGTGACCATGCTGGAAGTGGGACGGGATAGTCCTGATATTTATGAAGGTAAAGATGTGATGCTGTTTGTATTAAAATGTTATTCTTTTGATTTCAAGATTGCATTGTTACAAAGGGAATGAAAAAATATCTAGACAGCTACAGAGTAGAATAATATAAGAGGTAAAATTACTAGTATGTTTATTTTTTTGTAAAAGGAAGATGGTGGGAAAGTACTTATCTGAAAAGACACGGTAAGAATATACATAGAGTATGGAAACTACCTACAAACGCTCGAAATGGCACACTCACACAAACATATGCACCGACGAGACCCTTACGCACGGTCCGCAGTGCTGTCAGTACTGAGCACCGCGACGCGACTAGTGGTCACGTATGTTTGAGTGAGTGCGCCGTTTCGAGCGTTTGTAGGTAGTTTCCATACTGTTTGTATATTTTTACTGTGGTTATGAAAAAGGCAGTACGAATTTTATTGCGAAATTATTCCATTAATTGAATGCTACACTATCGTTGAGTGTCATGGGTTACATTTCTGCACATAATCATCATCATTTCAGCCGAAAGACGTCCACTGCTGGACATAGGCCTCCCCCAGGCGTCGCCACATTGACCGATCCCGTGCGTCTCGCATCCAGCGCCTTCCCGCAACCTTAACCAGGTCATCAGTCCACCTAGTGGGAGGCCAATCAGAAATGATGATATCCGCAGGAGAACCAAAGTTACCGACATAGCCCGAAGAATTGCCAAACTTAAGTGGCAGTGGGCAAGGCACATTGCTCGCAGAACGGATGGCCGATGGGTCCGAAAAAATCTGGAATGGCGACCGCGAACCGGAAGACGATACGCATTTCTGCACAAGTAAAATTAAAACATTTAAAAAGCCCCGGCACATTTTTATTGCATGTTACATACTTTATCTAGTAGTAGACGCGCTTCGATCGACTATCTACTGAACACACAATTATGACACGATATCTTGCGAAAACACCCCGATTCAAACAGTAAAACGACAATAACTTTAGAATGGCTAAATCGATTTTCATCAAACATAGCTAAGAACATTCTCGATATAGTCTTTTTTAAAACAAAAAAAAACGAATTCAAAATCGGTTCATCCGTTTAGGAGCTATGATGCCAGATACACACATACACAAAAACACAGGTACAAACGTCAAACTTATTACACCCTTCTGTTTCCGTCAGGGGTTAAAAAAAGTTTTTATTTTATTATTGATAGGCACGCGTTTGACCACAATCTGACCTGATGGTAAGCGATGATGTGGTCGACTGTGAAGCCTGCTTACTTAGAAGTTACCTATACACTCTTGACTTAAGACTCAGAGATGTGGGAGTAGCTTTCTGGCAGCACAGATTTAGCTGAACGAACATGAAATTATTCTAAAGTTGGGTCAAAGTTGGGTTGGTTCAAGGAAGGGATGCCCACTATTGTCCACCATGTATCGATGGCACTTCACCACACTACTTGTAGTCCGATGATGGAACGGGCCAGGCGAAATTAAATCATGCAATTCCATCGTACACATCGAAATGATGGTTCTTGTAATACAGACCACGAGAGCAAAACCGTAGGAAATAGCTAGTGATTTTATGCATCACAAAAATTATTTGCCCAATAACAAACAAGTATCATCAATCAATTTTCAAAGCGCAAAGAAGGTCCATAACAGTTGATTTGATAATAGCTTTTTCCTTCTCATCTCATTTGGTAAATAAACGGCAAAAAACGCTCTTAAAACGTTAAAACCACTTTGCGTGTCATGAATAGCTTAGAAGCTGATCATAAATCATTTCACGCAAAAATCCTTGTACGAAAATGGGGCGTGATGCTAAAAGGATTGAAACTCCAAAGAGAGACGCTTACATCCCTTAGAAAATGTCAACGTTAAAGTTGGTCGTCAAGATGTGACCTTATTGCATGAACAAGATTCTTTATACTTCTGAATTAATTCAAATTTAGAACTGTCAGCTTTGAGTTGTGTCTTTTTGCGGGTAGTATACAAAACCGAAAAAAAAATTGTTGCTATTTGTATAGTAAGCACCTTTTTTCTACTTGAACTCTAATGGATTTCTCGTGAATGGCTCTTCTTTTGTATGATCCTCTCATCCCTTAAAGGGCTTAGTTTAGCTATTGAAAGAAAAACAGTTTTTGAAGCGTTTAGGTCCGTTCACGAGACCATATGAAAAGATTTGCGTTATCGTGAACTAGATTTTGGGCTTCGCCCGTTTCAAAGTCGGAATGAATCCCACTGAAACGTGTTATTGGGATAAGTATTATAAAGTTCTTAGCTTCTAGATTAGCATTTAGAAAAACAGCCAAATATGTACGGCATTGCCAAGCGCTATCGATAATCTCAGGAACCTCTAGTACGACTGTGTATCAATGTTCCTAACCGTTCAACCGTTGAGGTGTGATTGATTAACAAACATCGAAACATAATCCCTGTTGATTTCTTGGTATTTTTAAGCTACTTAAAAAAAAAGAGGATCTCAGTTAAACCCTTATGTATGTATGTCTGCGATTTTCTCGCGTTTGGCTGTTCCGATTTTGATATAGTATCAGAAAAGTATTTATACATTCTGGAGAAGGTTTTGGTATACAACAAATGGATACCCTGAGATGTCTTCCGCATGTATCCGTTATATGTATGTTTGTCCACGCCTTTCTCCGAACTCAGTAATTGGTTCGGGATCATTATTTTTTTATTAGATTAAGCATCTCTCAACCTAGGTCATAGTGCAAGTTTCATCAAAATTGGTTAGGCAGTTTTCAACAATACAACCAAGCATACAACCAAACTCTTTAGCGACAAACAGCACGAATATGTAAATAGAGTTATTACGTGTATTTTGTCAATTGTTTAGGTACCTTACTAAGGCACTAGCTCAATTTATAGCCATAACCAAAACAAAAAAAAAGAGAAAAAAAAATTACGCAAAAAAAACACCGACTTCAAAAACAACACTAAAATAAAAAGTGGCAAATAACTTTCGTTTCGGCAGTCGGTCGGTTAATGTTTTTTGCGTAGAAGATTTTGCACTTCAAAATCCGCGTCTTTTCAGCATAGATTTAGTACTTCCTGGCCTAATGTTCCCACTTAGTAATCGTTTTGATGATCATGATCACAAATTATGCTTTTAGTTTCCAGCTAAACATTATCCATTTCTCTGCAAAGACTTTACAACTTCCTATGACGTCCATGGTCACATTTTGCCAATATTTTATGTATCCTTGCAATCACTATTAACTAAAAACCAAAAGCACTAGTGCTCTAAGAATTATTACACTTTTACCATTATTACAGACCTGCGCTTGCACAAAAAACACATTTCACTGTATTACACTGGCGGCCCACGAAAAAAGTTATTTAATCATTTGGCAGTCAGCCAGATCCCAATTTTTCATGTACTTTCTCCCAATTTGACTGATTTAAATGTCACTATGGTTTCATTACGAACGTTGTGAGAATTGGGTCTACATGCAGCGGCAGTTGTAATATGTTAAATTGTCTTGCTGGTATATTTATTGGTGATAACGTCATATTGTCTGTGATAATTTTTATGCTAAATGATTTATTTGTGTTCATAACATAAGTCGCGGTAAAATATTATTACTATTTTTCACGAAATATAATGAATAAAGTACATACGCATGATATGAGGTGAGTAGAAGAAAACCGACAAACAAAATAGTTTGATCGACATCAAACATTGGGAAGCAAACACATAAACCTATTTCTGTTAAAATGAATACTGAGGGGAAAATAATCTCCTTCTTTTTTATTTTCATGAGATTATTTTACTTCTTTGTAGTAATAGCAGGGTAGCTAAAAGGGTAAGTAGAATACACCATTAAAATCGTTCTCATTTCCTTCTGATTTTCTTGGAAATGCTTTTCCAGCGCAATGAAATAGGATACCTTGTAAAACATTAAAACTGAGACCAGTGAGAAGAACTGAAAACAGAGTGACCTGGAAGCAGGTCGTCATTGAATCTGTCAAAGCTTTGCAAGAAAGGCACGACACGTTTGTTTCTTTTAAAATAAACTCCGAGCATAGCCCTCTCCATTCCCCTTTGAGTGACTGTAAGCTTTCTGATGAGGCCCATTGTAAGCGACCACGTCTCAGAGCCAAATGTCATCACACATCATTATTAAATAATAAATATAAATAAATAAATAAAACATTCTTAAATATTAATAAATTTAATAACTTAAATAATTTAAACCTTATTAATTTTAAATATTTATATTATTTAATTTATGATACAAAAATAACCAGGATTCTTAAGACTTATCAAGATATCATATAACCTAAATCGTAAATGCCCATTGGCACAAACAAGCCATTAAATGTTTATGGCGCAAGATATAGAAGATATAGATAAATAGTATTTACCGGAAAGTCTTCAAAGGAATAGCTAAAGTAGAAACGCCTACAAGGCTGATGGTACAGGATTAGGAACAAATAATAAAGAAAAGTATTGTCGAGGATAAACTGTTGGTTTGTAGTAGAAGTTTAATAAATTTTGTCATCGTTTGCTTAGTCCAACCCACTTAATTCTAGTATTTTTCACGACTTACCAAAAAAGAGGAGGTTCTATGTTCAACAGTATGTTTTTTTTTAAGTAAGTATTTTTACCGATTACTCCGACAATTATGGGCCGATATTGTAAATTATTTTTTTGTTTGAAACGGTATACTTTCGAGGTGGTCCCATTGTCACCAAGTTAGGATCTGATATGGGGATCCCATGGAAGTCGAGGCAACTCATAAAATTTTGTAGGCATATATTTTTTTATCGAGCTCCAAAAAAGAAATTGGTACTACCAAAGACACCGACTTCCGAAAATGAAGTTAATTTTCGCTTTGTAATGTTTTGTTTTGGAAGTCAGTTAATTCTTTTTGTTAAAAAGTTTTCATAACGACCGCCTGCCATTCTGACCTGCACAATCCGTTTACTGGGTAACACGATATCCCTTGGTGAGACCGGTTTCTAAGATTCGGACTTCTGTACCGTAAAAAAATCTAGCGATAAAAGCTGCGGGAATTACGGCTTGGCGTGTTTTTGGAGACACGAAGGGCTCTCGATATCAGGGATTTCCAACCATCCACAGACGGACATTGGCAAGTGTTGCTTAAGATGCAGCATACACCTCAGTAGCTTATTTTAAAATGAGAATCACGCCTAAATAGCCAGACATAATTTTATTGAAAAAAATATTTTTATTACTTATTTATTTATTATATACTTTATATAATAAAAAATAATAAATAATGTATGTTACATAAGACCATTTTCTTAATAATTTGATATAAGATCATTTTCAGTTTTATTCGTATAACATAGTGTAATTAATTTGTGTAAAGTTATGTCTATCACGGACAAAAAAACAACAATCGCATCAAAACCACCGAGCATATTATAATGAAATTTACACCATTACAAAGACAATTTAACTATCTACATTTAGTTTTAGTGAGGCTTTTTTTAATGTCATAGAAAATTAAGGAAAGTAGAAAAAACTACAAAATTTTGGGTCGCGCGGGTGTGAAACGAGTGCGCGTTTTGTTCCCTCATGGTCGTTGGCGACTGAGGTCGCCGTCTTAATGTTAAAGATCGATGCTTGCTACTGTTGTTACTTAGCCAAAAGTCCCATAATTTAATACATCCAATAGTATACTAGTTACTGGAAATGTTGGAGTACTATTAGTTTCAATTGTTTCAGAAATTTATAGATCTATAATCAATTGGGTTGGAGAACCAAAGTTGTTAGCAATTCTGGTTCGCGGTCTCTAAAACTTTATTGGTACTGTTAGTACTAAATCCAGTGTTAATTGGTAAGTAGTTAGAAACCATACCTAATTTAGTGCCTAAATTTTGTTGCATTGATAGATTTTCAACTATAGGTGTTAAGCACAGCGATGATCATCCAACAACATGATTTTATTTAAAGGCCAGAAGTCGTGTTAGTCACTCAAATTCGGATAATTTATTTGCAATCAACTTTTGTTTTTTTTTCGACGCAGACGCAACACAACAGCAGCAAACACAAGTAATGGAAAGAATGTTGTTGGCTATATTCTTATTCAGGCCATACATTCTTAACTTCTCATGTAAACCTACAACGGTGAACCAAAAACTCTTGTATCTAACAATAGACCGCCCATTGTACACTTATCTTTATAAATATTTTGTCCTGTAATTATTTAAGTGGTGTACAATAAAATATATAATAAATAATACCATCGCTCTCATCTCTTTTTTTTTTAAAGGAGTCGACGTAGAAGAAAAAAGAAATGATAGTTTAAAAAACTAAAAACACGCTTTAATAGAAAACCGAACTTAAAAGTAGAAAATATATGTTTTTATAGGGTAATGACACGATTAACAAAAAATGTTTTTTTTATTATAAAAAAGCTTGGGTGCTTTATAAGATATTTTCAAAATGTGTCTAATATTACCAATATCTGTCTATAAAATATTATAACAATAACATCAAGCACCCGACGCTTTTTACAATAAATTTGTTTTTTTTTATGTTATCACACTAATCATTTAAAAAAATTGTTTCAATGGACCTTTACGATTTAGGTTATATATCTTACTTCTCTTATTTTTTTTATGTTTAGTTATTTAAAATAAGACAATCTTTTTTTTTTGTTTTATATCTTTTTTTAATTATTACGTTGTCATCGGTCCTTGATAAGTGTGCAAAGTTTCAAACTAATCCGACGTTTTAAAGGAGGTGGAAATCACTTTCAAAGATTCCGTTACATAGGTACATAGATACCAAACTAATAAAAAGGTGTTTAAAAAAGATAGATTTGTCCTGCCCGAAATCATTGTGCCCCTACACCCGGATGGTGAAGCAACACGGACTGCACTGGAGATCATAAATCTCGTCAATTGAACACAAAATTGATACTAATCGCTTTAGTGGATCTGTTTTATGTGGCCGAGACGAGAATAGACGTAGTATAGCCGTAGTATAGTTACAGGTAGATGTGAATGGATGGAACTGTTAGCTACTGAAGATTATTGTAGCCTGTGCTGAAAAAAAAGAAGTTATTTGTAGTGAAAAGTCGTCTTTTTAAGAAATAGTGGAGTGACTTTATTCAACAATAACTTCGAATGTTTTTTGTTTTTAACCGACTTATTCGACTATATTCGACTGTATGTATTTTATTTTTATGTATGTTCACCGATTTCGCCGATTGTGGACCGATTTTGAAAATTCTTTTTGTGTTCGAAAGGATATCTTTCAAAGATCTTTTTTTCCAAAAACACTGACTTTCGAAATTGAAGTTATTTTTCACTTTGTATTGTTATTGTTTGGAAGTCGGTTGTATTTTTTTGTAAAAAAGTTTTTTTGTGCGTATCCTGGCCTTGTAGTAATTTCAGAGAATACAGGCATCTTATGCTAGGGAAAGTTAAGATGTAAATTTGGTGTCCTGTTTATATAAATCCATAATCCATACGTAATCTATACTTCTATATCTATACTAATAATAATATTATACAGAGGAAAGATTTGTATTTTTGTATGTAACGAATAAACTTTAAAACTCCTAGACTGATTTCAAAAAATCTTTCACCATTGGGAAGCTACACTATCCCCGGGTGAAATTGGCTTTTTATCCCTGTATTCCCACGGGAACGGTAACTACGCGGGTGAAACCGCGAGGCGTCCGAAGTAGGAGGACTATAGAAGTAAAGATATATACTAGTGAGTAAAATCTCTTTCTCTCACAGAGAGGAGGCCTGTGTCTCAGCAAGGTTAGTGATGATGATGATGATGAGTGGGTAAACCGCTGGCTTTTGGAGTAAACAAAGAAAAGAAAAAGAAAGATAAAATATTTATTTGTGGAGAAAGAAAAATAAGCAAAAAATTAAACAATAATAAAAAATAAAACTCCAAACCAAAAAGGCAAAAAAAAAACGTAAAATACGACGTTTTTCAACACACTTGTGAAGAAAATAATACAAATAAATCATTTCCAACAGTGAAAACGAGTTGTGAAAATTTTCGCAATGGCGGCCAAACTTAATCAGCTTTCCTATGCGCGCGCATCTAACAATGGCGATCGGCCACAGACTAAAAATAATGAGTTTTCTTTTTTCTGGCTTATCGCGGATAGCGTTTTAGTCACGTAAAAAATGGGGAATTTCAAGTTTTCTTTATTACAGACAAAAACAAAATTTATTTTTGAGTGAAAGTTTTATTTATTAAACACGTACAAGTTGAAATTATATAGATAATTTCAACTTGTAAAAAGTTGTGTTAAATACGAAGTTGCATGAAATGTACTATTGAGACGATCTTTTTTGTATCGAAACTTTTTAAAGAACAAAGCAACTCAACCAATAAATTAAAAAAAAGAACTCTATAACTCACTTGTGAATAATAGCAATGAAAAAGTCACAGTTTTATAACAGGTGTCATTATGTGCCTAATTGCGGTGAAATTAGAGCCACTTTATGAGCAAGTGTGTTGAAAATAACCTTTTCATCACACTTGCACGTAAAAAGTATCTAAACATACAGGTTAACTTGGCCGTAATGCCCCATATAAAACCCTCGGGCTTTCTTTTTGTCATGAAACCCTAGGGCGGTAAGTAATATTTTTTTAATTTATGGCACAGCACACAGGTCATGCAAGTTCAAGCAAGGAGTTTACACGCAATTGAAAAATTGTCTTAAAATGTTATCCAAACAGGAATTTCTTTGCAATCTCGCTACATGTTACTTAAATACTCAACTAATGTTCTTAATAATCGATTTTAATAGTTATAGTATGAAAACGTCGAAATTATTTAATTATTTTTACACTCCGTCATGGCTGTATACCTACGTAAGTATTTGCCCTTAAAGTTTCTGAACGAAACACTGTATAATCTGTGGTGTGGGCAAAAATTCGCCAACCGCTTAAAAACAAGTTCACATATTTCGTAATAACAGCTGTGCTGACTTGTGTATTAAAGCTATAATTCATAATTATTACTCGCAAATGTGATGAAAAACATTGTATGTATCACGGGCGGTACGGGAATTACGAACCTCGACTCAGAAAGCCCTCAGTCTTCGACTTTGGGCTTCTACTAGAGTCTCGATCGTAATTCCTTACCTACCGCCCTTAATACACAATGTACTATTATTACCCGTGCAGTTACTAAAACTATATAATTTTTATCTTTAAGTGTTTTTTACGACTTACCTAGCATTACTTTATATTGAGCCTTTTAAGGCGACCCGTATGTCTGCAATCAATATTTGCGCAATGAAATACGTAAGCTTTCTCAATCATCTTTAAATACTAACACTAGACGTTCACTTGAATTAGGTACGCAATCGTCAATATTGCGCAATAATATTAAAGGTTTTATCTACTCTCATATATTATATTCGAATTATAAACTTCAAAACGAGTTTATATTGACATACTTTATAAACACAATACCGAAATTGAAAAATAGAATCTTATTATAACACTTTATCTCTAAAAAAATTATGTTATAAACATTTTTTTTTTCTATTACGATACAGGGCAAATCAAATCAAATTATTTTTTTGTAATGGAAAGTTTATGCGGGGCGCGCCATTTTTATAGTACCTGCCTATTATAAAAAGTTATGATTTAAATTTTTACTTGTCTGTTGCAACGCCCGGTTTAGCGCATGCGCGGTTAATGCGGTGATGTGCTGGGTTTTGGCGCCATTCATACGTTTTACTGTACTGTTTTTTTCTTACTCTTTTAACTTTTACTTTTATTTAGTAGTTCTTCAATTCCAAATATATGAGTGTAGATAAAGCAGTGTATAAAACTGCACATAACTAGGTATGATATGACTAAAAACCTCGTCTACCCCTCGGTTTTTAAACACACACTCATGTTTTAATACCTCTTATTATCTCGCCTAAGCAACCATAAAAAAACAATTGTATCACAAGATTCACAAGTCAGTAACAGGCACTGACTTTTCAAAAATTTCCAATCAATGCTAACGGGTGGCCGATTTTCTGCGAACAGAGAAAATATTACTAAAGCAAGGACAGTCGTACCCGGCTTATATAGTAAGCGGGGGAACGAAACCATACCGTGATACAACGGAGGATGCCCGAGAGGACAACGCCATCTATCGAGAGTCATCATCATCATCTTCCTGCCCTTGCCCCATTTTACTTGGGGTCGCCATCTATCGAGCGTAACGTTACTAAAATAACTGAAGCATAGTTAGTACCGCCGTTCGTTCGCGCTTACTGAACATCAGTGTACATCTTTCAAATATAGATCCTATAATGATGCCCTTTAGATAATGTATTGATAATATTAGTCTTTCTAAGTCTGTTTATCTTGGAGATCGCTGACAACGATGAAGAAAGACATCGTGAGGTAACCTGGACATATAGTGATTACAATCATATTCAACTTCAATTCAATCATATTATTCATAATATTTACTAAAATGATACAAGACGATGTGAGTAGTAACGCCAGAAGGGGACGCCCTAAAAGAGAGACCTGCACCTGTAGCCAAGTTGACAATCTACAATCGATAATGCTAGTAGAAAACGAATCAATGTATGAGAATGACACATCTGAACGTTAAATCACGTGGTCAGACCAAACAAATAGAAGGCGTTAAGGATTGTACCATTATATTGATACGAAACGTTTGTAACTTGGCTAGGGGGGCTGGTGCGCAAAACTCATAAACGACGTGCGTGTATAACTAGATGTATGAACTTAAAAGGAGCTGAAGGAGTATGTAAGGTAGTTTCTGCCTACTCCTTTGAGTAAACCCCCCTCCCTAAGTACCACTTTATCTATGAATGTATGTATAATAACAGTCAATTGCTCGGCAGTAAATCTCACCGACTTGGTCTTAACCAAACTAACACTAGTTTTATTCCTATTTACCTTAGCACATACGTCAGAACTCAAACGTCTTACCAGCCATAAAGTATTGACTGCTGGCCATGGAACTGTTATTAATTGACAGTGTAAACGATCCTTGGTTCACTTGCGGTAATCACTTCACTTGGCAGACGATTTTAGTATGATTTTATTAGCTTAGGTACTAGGTAACTGTTTTCTGTGGCTTCAATTGCATCCTTAGGGGAATTTTGTTCTGTTGATATCCTTTTTCCTACTAATCCTATCCTAGTTGCTTTTCAATCCTATGTTTTTGTAGGAGGCCATTTCTGCAAGTACAGACCTAATTGAGAAAATTCGTAAGCTACTATATCGCTAAGTAATTTTGATCTCGCAAAATGCACGGCCCCTGGGAAACCTGGCAAATTTTTGAAAAACTGATTGAGAAGAAGAACAAATTAATTGTAAGAATTTAAATCGCACAGGAAACAGGAAAATCAAAACAATACAATCATCCAAAGTTAGTCAATTCGAAAGAAACAAGCGACAACTTCAAATTCCAAGCAAAGTTTGAAAGCGAAAATTATTAAAGTAAAAGTAGAATTGCCATTGTAGGACAGACTTCAGCGAAAATATGATTAGCATACAGAACAACAGATTTAGTACAGCTCCGGAATATAGGACGGAACTAATGGATCTCTTTCCTGAAAATTACGAAGAACTGGAGCAGTTCTATTATGTTAGGTTTATTTTTTTATAAGTAGTGACATGCAAAGATATTTTAAATTCATGTGAATATTACTGGGAAATGTTGGTGGAGATGTAGAATGAGCTTGGGCTTTGACAGAAGTATATATGATGTTACAACAGGAATAACAATATTAAAGGCAATTTTAAAACAAAGACAGTTATAATATCGGGAGACACAGGAAATAGACTAATAAATATCTGCATACCTCTTAAATATTCATTTAAAATAAGCAGCGATACCAGGCTGTGGTCAAGAATAAAAGTTAAAATGATAACATCAAACGCAGATTTGAAATATAAGCCCTTTTTAGGGTTCTGTAGTCAACAAGGAACCCTTATAATTTCCGCAAAAAAGCAACCATTTAGCTGGCATGGATATGCCAGCTAAATGGTTGCTTTTGTATATGTGAGAAAATTCACGGAAGTAGTATAAACACATCACAACAACACAATACAACAAATAATTATAAACACACACCAACAATACACACACAACACAACACACACACATACAACACACACAGCAACAACAACATACACATACAATTTTGTGTTAGGCTCGCCTTTGTACTTAATACATCTTCGGTATTTTATCTAATTATGTTGGTGAATATATAGCTGTTTGTACGGAACCCTTGGTGCGCGAGTCCAACTCGTACTTGGCCAGTTTTTATCACGAACGCATAATTTTCTTAAAATAAGGGAATATTAATGAAACTTATTGGCTAGTTTTCCATACACCTCGCTCATCTCTTGTCGGAAAGCGGTCTAAGGATTGACAACACCGTGAGTAAGGATACAGATAAAATTAACAAAGATGTTACAGATGTAACGCAGTTTTTAGTACAGTACGCTGAATATTTAAAACACAGCTGTATGAACACTCGCGTGTAGTCGTAACTTCGGTAAAATAACACGAACGCAAACATATGAGACATCAAAATTGTCAAAACATACACACTGTTTATTTTATTCATTCACTTTGATGATGTTGATGTTTTTGAGTGGTGGGCTTTAAAATATTAATAAATATTTACAAAAGTTTTTGATAAGTAATTATCCAGTTTTTATTTAATAAAAAATATATACATTTCATAAGTATTTTAACTATATACAAATACACTTAAATCAAGGACTACGAACTGATTAAGACTAAGAATAATCTAAAATATGGCGTCGAAAAATCCCTCCTCATCGTTGTCCACTGGTATTGTGCCTAAAAGACTGCCAGCATTGCCACGTTGTATGGCAATGCTTATCCTCTGACCATAGTAAAAGCCAGTCCTTATGTCACGCGAAGTGTCAAATAGGCGTTTGCAAAGATCTTTAAACTTCTTAATCAATCAAGTAATTATGTTTTAATATTTTCTTTGATAAGTTGTATTTAATCTATTCATTAATCAAATAATCTTGATTCGATACGTTTCTATATCACTTTATGACATAATTACTAACTGCAAGAACTCCAAACTCACAAGTATAACTTAGTTTTTGAGCTAAGGGACTTATGTTTATGTGAACATTCATGTATATACTTGATATGGCACATTTCTTCGCTTCTTTTATGTAGTAAAATTTATAATTTTTAGGGTTCCGTAGTCAACAAGGAACCCTTATAGATTCGCCATGTCCGTCCGTCTGTCCGTCCGCAGTTTAACTCAGAGACTCTTACTACTACGCCGACAAAGTGGTAAAATAAAATCAAGTTTTTTTTTTAGGTTTCTTCCTGGACACGTAAAGTGGGGATGTATTTTTTCTCGTCTATCCCATGGTGTAGGGTATCGTTGGATAGACCATTCAAAATTATTACGGCTTGTCGATTCAGGGATCCCCAAGTTTGCGTAAAATTAAGCTTAAATGGCAATTTTTTGTTAGAATCAAGTGTAGGGAACACTTGATTCTAACAAAAAATTGCCCCTGCCAGCTAAATGGTTGCTTTTGGATAATTATATAAAAAGGATCACGGCATTAGTATATATAACGAAAATAAAAGGAAATCTATCACAGCTAAGTAGGCTATACAAGTTTATGAGTAATAGTCGACCAAGTTATAATATGTTCTTGGAAAAGTAAAAAAAAATGTATATTGATGTATGGGGACAACAGTTTTCGAACCACTAAGTTAATTTTGTCTCTTCGTTAGAGCAATAATCGGGCTTGCATTGTTTATGAACGTTAGTAAAATTACCTATTTATTTTAATGAATGTAGCTGTTTATACGGAACCATCTGTGCGCAAATCAGACTCGCACTTGGTTGGTTTTTGTTGTTTAAGCCCTGGGCAGCCAACCCCGCTATCTTGCTTCCTCGAAAATTATTTAAAAGCGATGTCATTTTAATTCTAAAACTATGTACCTAGGTCAAAGATTTAAATAATGTAGACAATGAACTAGGTACAGTTCGTCAATATGAGAGACGAAGGAAGTAATAAAAAGCCAAATCCAAGCGAAAAGATTATGGAAATCTTCAATTTTTTCCACTCGCCTCGTTCAAGAGTAACAAGATCCATATTATATGTTGATGACTTCCTTCCCTCCAATAAATCTCGCAGTCCTTACTCATGTAGCCACACATTGTGCCAATATTATTCTTACCAAAAATAACTCGAGCAACTTTATGAACTCTGTATGAAGATATCTCAAGTAACTTATTCCTAGTTCGTTCGCCTTACATAGAATTTGTATCGGATTTCGGATCGAGTGGTGTCGGGATTGCCATTTTTCCTAGACTTTGTACGTTGATCAGGTTCTCGCGTTGCAAGGTAATAATTTTGTAGAAAATAGAGAGAAAAGAAGGTAAATTAGAAATAGTGCTATTTTTAGAATGCTCTCCTCAGAAAGGTCGATTCTTTAAAAGGAAACCTGTGATTTTATTGATAAGAATGGCTTTCGTTACACGAAGGATGTCCCTGAACATTTAACGAACGCTACTGACGCTTTTAATAGGAAATGCGGTCGCAGACATCCGACTGTTTCCGAATTTCCTAAGTAAAAAGTCATAATTTGAGGTTTGGCTCTTGCCTATTTCCTCCTTTAATATTTTACCAATTTAAAAGATATTCCATAAGCTGAAAATAGATATATACTGTGCCCCTATGTTTTCCTTTTTTGGTGATACATTATCTTTAGAAGCACTGTCAACAGAAGCCTAGTGTACAAATTTGACAACAATGAACAATGATATACTAGTAAACAGATATTTTATGAGCGCGCGCGTTGTGAAGACTCGAATACGTCCTAATTGGGACGTATAGTCTTTAGTCATGTCACGCATGGCGAAGAGCGATACGCTTTGTTGAAACAAAATCATAAAATACATATAACAGAAGGGATCTCATACCATATGTAAGTACGCAATACACCTCAATTTACAAATTTATTTTAATTTTTCCCTAATATCTATTATTTATTCTGTGCTAATATTCTGATATTTGGAAGTTAAAAAAAGAAAGAGATGGTAAATACATTGGTGGCCTGTATAATGTTTCCTTACATTTACACGTAAGTGACAAACACTAGCTGTCTCTTTTTTCTTGTTGGTTTTATCAAGCTATCCATACCTTTTGACTTGTAGTGAAATGTCAGATGAATGAAAAGTGTATATGTGTGATGCCCCTGCTGTGCGGAACACTTTTTTCGTTTTTTTTTTGAGTGTACAACGTATCTGTTTACTAGAATATCATTGACTATGAATGAAAAAAGGAAAACATAGGGGCACAGTATATATCTTTATTTTTCAGTTTATGGAGTTTTTTTAAATTGGTCCAATATTGGAGGAGGAAATAGGGGAGAGCCAAATCTCGAATTATGAATTTTAATTAGTAAATTCAGTCGGATGTCTGTGACCGCAATTCCTCTTAACGTGTGGCCAAATACTGCAGCCAAATCTAAAAATGTGAAACAGGAAAAGCTCTCTTTTCTGCTCACAACAAACGCTATCTACAGTATGAGAAGACATTAAAAAAGTAACATAAAAAAACAAGTAAAATGAATTCCGATAGAATTTATCCTTGTAACTGTCCAACTCAAAATTCCCAACTTAGCGAATTTAAAAAGTAATTTAAACTTGTAAGACAGTTAATATCTGTCATTCCTTGTCATCTGGGAGAAACTTGGTTAAAACTGGGTTGAATTTAACCCATTGAGTGAGTTTATCTTGCTCTTTGACGCCTCATTAGTTGGAGTTATTACAATAGTGATTGCGAATCTTCTGAGATGGAACTAACTTTCAAGATGGTGATTCGAAATTTTGATTTTGCTTGCTCTACTGTTTGTTACGTATGGCTCTGAGACGTGGTCGTTCACAATGGGCCTCATCAGAAAGCTTACAGTCAGCCAAAGGTCAATGGAGAGGGCTATTATCGGAGTATCCTTGCGTTATCGAATCTGAAATGTAGAGATCCGCAAGAGAACCAGGGTTACCGACATAGCCCGAAGAATTGCCAAACTGTTGCACTGTTGCTGGCAGTTGGCAGGGCCCATTGCTCGCAGAACGGATGGCCGATGGGGCAGAAAAGTTCTGGTGTGGCCACCGCAAACCGGAAGATGTTCGTTGGAAGGCCTCCCACCAGGTGGACCGATGACCTGATGAAGGTTGCGGTGATGTAGGACACACGGGACCGGTCAATGTGGCGACGCTTGGGGAGACCTATGTCCAGCAGTGGATGTCTTTCGGCTGATATGATAATGATGATGATAATTGTTTGTTATCGAACCTATAACTAATAATAAAACGAGAAAAATGTTTCAGTTATAGGTTGATAATCTCTTGAAGTATGAAGTAGTCGTTAAACTATTTGGCCCTTTCCTGATGACGCGCTATAATTTGATTTATATCACAGAGATAAGCGATTTACTTTAAGATACTAAGCGAAATCGCAAGTATGTTTACATAGACGCAACGCGCAATTCGATCAAAACGCACTTGAATTTTTCTTAGAAAATGCGTGTGCGACATCGCGTATCGATACAATTTAAATAGTGCTGCGTCATCAGTGAAGGGCCTTACATTGATGGAGAGCTACACTGTCGCTGTGCTTTCTATGCTTTTTTATCCCACTAACTATACGGTTCCTAGTCCTAGGGGATAGGGAGCAGTGGTGGCCCAATGGTAACGGCCGCGACTTAGAAGTTGTAGGTCGTGGGTTCGAACCCAGGCAGGTGCTTTATGGAGTTTCTTGTGCATTCTTCTCCATAACAAGCTACTCTTCCGAATGCACGGTAGAATCAACTTTTATTACTTGTAAATTTTAATTTGTGTTTGACGTTCAAAAGTGCCGCTTATTGGCCTAGTTGAATAAATATATTTGACTTTAAATAGTTTGTGTAAATTAATTCATCACCACTGCTCTCAAAACGAGGAAGGAAAACATCGTGAGGAAACCGACATGTCGTAGAACCAAAATTTCGAAGACATGGGCATCTGCCAACCCGCACCGGGCCCGCGTGGTGGATTACAGCCATTCCCTCCCACAGAGAGGAGGTCTGCACGCACAACGGGCTGAATGAGAGCGAAAAAGGATCAGTCTATCGTATCCTAGGGGATAGGCTACGGGATTGAAGCTGCTGACAAAAACTAGTCTTAGAATAAAGAGAGTTTTCTAAGGATCATATAAATTTCAAAATGTCATATTGATACTTGTGCTCGTGCTTTCTCTGTATGATAAGAGTCCTTTGCCCTGCAGTGAGACAGGTACAGGCTGGTTTTACTTATTGTATTGTTATTCTTAGCATCCAATTGTATCTGCAATCATAATTTATTAAGTTAGTTACAGTCGGTAATTGCTGTTACCTGAACCTCCCTAAAAGCGAACGATTTGAACCCCCCGCCTGTAACATAGCCGGCCGTCCGCCGATAGTAGTATGTAGATCTTTGTTTGATGTTTGCAAACCAGAACAAGTTTCATAAAGACCCACCAAATAGAAATAATCTGTGTCAACAAAAAAGAAAGAAAATAATAAGAATCCTGTAGTAATTGGTCCGATTTGGTGAGGCCAAATCAACAAACGAAATAGGACGGTAATGTAATTGAATTTAAAATAAATAAAATTAAAAAATAATAATTGAATTTATTTAAACCTAAATTGACAATTGCTTGCGGCTAACGAAAACAAAAGAGATGACAAAGTAAATTAATAAAGTGCCGTATCATTGTGGATTGTTCGCTTTATTAATAGAACAAAACCAAGAAGCTTTTAATTATTTCTGTTTATTCAAATAATAACAGAAACACGGGTCGATTTTCAAGGTTAAGGTTGCCCTAACCGACCGTTCTTTCATACAAACGTAGTCTGGCGATTATACTACTGTTTGACGATGTATGTTCAAAATAAAACATTATATCAATTTGTCTCATCATTATCTAGCCCTAATTTCTAGACTAATTTTAACGCATCGTTTGGGCGCAAATAAATACCATAAGAAGAAGGAAAATTGCAAAACATTCACCACACAGGGATAGATTAATAGTAATTTTATTTTGAACAGATACATTTAGTAGTTTTTCATGTTATCCATAATCCCAAATCTCTGTTTATAAAAGTTCGCGCGTTTCCGTTTTCGCCCTAAGTCATAATCCATTTCGCTACAAATTTGAAAAATTTCGTACGCGAACAAGCTTCTTACTGCTCATCAGAGCATCTATCCGTTGTCGGAGGAGATAGCATGCATATTAACCCCGTGCATAAAATAGTTCGTGTCATCGACTAGGGCAACCTTAAGTAACACTTGCCGAGGTCGGTCCGTGGATAAGTGATTATCTTAACATACAGATAATCTTCTGTGCCTGGAAAGCATGATATGCAGTTAATTGTGACTAGCAGTTAGATCTTTCACAGTCCTTAAGGTTGTCTGAAGCCAGACAGTCTGACTACTACTGAACACAAGTTGCAGTGTCAGTAATAGCGAACCTGTTGACAGAACGTCATCATCATCACCCCAGCCGAAAGACGTCCACTGCTGGACATAGGCCTTCCCCAAGCGTCGCCACACTGATCGGTGTGCGTTTTGCATCCACCGGATTCTCACAGCCTTAACCAGGTCATAGGAGGTAAAATAGGGCAAAGGTGCTGATTGTAGAGGGAGACATTTTGGAGAGCTATATTCAACAGTGAATTGCATCAGCGTTTTTTATTTGCGTGTAGAAATGCTCATGCATACTGCACTACCACAAAGATAGTGCAATTATGTGGGACTCCAACTCACTAAAATTCCACGGTGTACTCCTGTGCCGCTTATAGCGGGAACACGGACACACGTTAGCACTCACCGCGAACCCACCGCGGCTGTTCGTCACCATACCCTCCTCGGGGGAGTACCCCCAAAAAACGGCGCACCAGAACACACTGTTCGCCGTGATCAACCCAGGGATCAAACCAGCACATGTGCGCCAGACGACCCCGTGTATGGCAACCTTGGTCCCCTTGTGACGTGACGTGTAATGGTCACGGACAATGGCCCCACCACCTACCATCTATTTTTCGGTCGCAGGAGATAGGGAGAGCGGCCAACGTTATACCGACTCTCTTCCTCCTCGGCGGCCCCACCGCGTCCGCCATCTGACGGTAGCGACCCCGTCCAGGCCGCGGAAGGTAAGGAGATCGGCGCATCGCAGTACCGGCACTCCTTTCCCACCGCGGTCTCTAACCCTCAGCCGCGATATCGTATGTATATGGGAGGCCCCATTCGACATCGCGGCCCGCCTCAGCCCTAACGAACGGCCCCTCCTCGGGTTCCTCTTCGCTTCACCGTAGGTGACCAAGTCACGGCTACTGAGCCCCCCCGCCTCGACAATGCAATGTAAATAGCATAGTTCCTACAGCACTCATGTAGTTATAGGTTTCAAGGATTTACATTGCAATTTACAATGCATCTTTTCTTTCAAACTTGGAGATTAAAAATGACATGTATAAACGTAGGTAAGTGTAAGAAAGATATTTATATCGATGCGACGTCAACCCCGGGAGGTAAACTAGGTGTAAAGTAAAGATAACGTTATCATATTACCTGCTCGGTTGGGCAAGATGTTGGCAGTGAAGCATGACTAGAAGATTTTAACGAAAATGACTAAAGCAATGCACAACTATATATATGCTTTGAGCTGGGTTCACAGCATAAGTTTTCCAAATAAAAGTTGAATATGATGACTAGTATGACTGCATACAAAAGAGTAGCAAATGTAAACTCTGCCAGAGTTTGTTTGGGATTTTTAAGTCGTGAGTGAATAGGCTTATTCTAGGCAAGCGTGTTCCATCGTCGCCCATGTGATCAACGTTGGAACACGCTTGCCATCGCTTACCAAAATATGTATCATCATATTTAAAACTATCTCAAGTTTTAAATATGATGACACATATTTTTAACTAAACTTCACAGCGTGAGAAATGGTTAGTGTACGTCGTAGGCACTCGTAGGCTATTATGCTGTGAATTATACACAGAGCAGGCCATATTTTGTAATGATAAAGAGTATAAAGTGGGCAAATCTTCAAATTACACTACACAGATTAAAATTTGTTTAAGCCATTCGATTTTTTGTACAGTGTTGTTTTGGGAATTTCTTCGATAAATTATGATAGAAGTTTCTTCATTATCTATTATGTTTTCGATACTCAAGTATCACCTTAACATAAAAACTTTAAAGTAGTTCCACTAATATTTATCAATGGTCTGTAAAAAAATAAAAATTACAGACAGACATATTTTATGGCCAAATAAAAAAGTTTTTGCATAAAGTTCAAAGCTAACTTTGTTTTGTTCTTTTAAAAAGCTTTTGTTATTGTGAACACAATCTAAACTTTTTTTTTTATTGCTTCTTGTCATATATCTTGTTCGTATAGTCTGTACTAGGTTATACCAGCGAATGAACCACCCGCATGAAACTCGGAAATTATTCCAAGGGAACATACAGTGGCAGTGGGCAAGGCATATCACTCGCAGAACTGATGGCCGATGGGGCGGAAAAGTTCTGGAATGGTGACCGCGAACCGGAAGAAAATGCGTTGGAAGGCCTCCAACTAGGTGGACCGATGACCTGGTCAAGGCTGTGGGGATCCAGTGGATGCGAAATGCACGGAATAGGTCAATGTGGCGACACTTGGGGGAGGTCTATGTTCAGCAGTGGACGTCTTTTGGCTGATATGATGATTATGATAATACTCCCGGGATACAATGAAGCAGTAATGCTCGCGAAGGAGGAGGCGGAACGCGTGAGGGAGACGCCCTCACGGCCCTAGCTATCGCAGGAGACGCCCTGGGCGTCTAGAGTCGCAAACCGATTTTCGGCCACCGTAGGCGTGGGCTTGCGGACGGCGAGTAATGGGTAGCTCGCCGTCCGATAAGGACCAGACCCGAGTCAACGGCGCGTAGTGTTCCACGCGAATCGGAATTCAGTCAGCCGATATCAAGCAGGCAGACAGATCAAGTAATTTTTGTATCTATACCAATATTATAAAGAGGAAAGATTTATTTGTTTGTATGTACCGAATAGGCTCCAAAACTACTGGACCGATCAAAAATTCTTTCACCGTTGGGAAGCTACTCTATCTCTATTTTAAGTAGGTAAGCTACTCTATTTTTAACCCTGTATTCCCACGGGAACGGGAACTACGCGGGTGAAACCGCGAGGCGTCCTCTAGTTTATAATATTTTTATGGGTTTTGGATGTAGATTTCTGTTCAGCGTTCTCCGTTGTCGTGGTGACTGAGTCGAGTCACCACGACAAGAAAAACATCTATAACTGTCAATAAATATCAAACTATAACTGTCAATTTATTGACTGGAAGTGGAGTCGAATTGGAGAAGTTGTCTTAAATTAACTGGGAAAGTTGTGTCACCAGAATGGCATATCAAAGTCGACCGCGGCCAAAAACCAAATGAAGAAATATTCAAGATGACCTAGACGACAAATCTGCCAAAAATTGTTCTCGTTTACATAATCTAAGCTTATGATAATCCTAATTAAAATATTACTGAGTCAAACATAAGGTCAATGTCTGTGACCAAATATGTGGAAACGCTAACTTATACGTTTACGTAACGACTTGTTTATGTTTTGGCAAAAGTTATGACACATTTGAATGATATATTTTATGACCAATTTCCAATGATTGGAGATTGCTTTTGTATACGAAATAGGAAAGACTGTGACGGATTAATATCTGTCGATGCCTAAATAAATTACTAGGCATTTTACGATTTGATGAAAAAACGGGTTATTGTACGATTCGCACGAGTTTAACTCGCCCGAAATGTTCGAATCGACCCTTTTAATAATATTATTTCTTCTGTGGCGATTCGCACGAAGTTAATTTATTGGTGTGCGAATCGACCACTCCAAAATTATGCAGTAGGCAATTGGCACTTTTTGCTTAGCATTTGCCCAATGAAGGCTACAAAATGTCAAATTTCATTGTTTTTTGGCTTTTAGTGCAAGTTTATTTATTACTTTTGTATTGTTGTGAATATTTTCCAAATATGGCAGATAGGTACCTACGGTAGTTTTACCAACCACTGCTTAATAGAGTTTAATGTTACGGAAAATTGTATCCTCCTTTTTTTGAAAATAAGGGGTTCAAAACTGCAAAACTGCTGTATACTTGATGTTATATTTAATCCCACTTCTACATTTTAATTCAAAACTTGCTTCCATGAGCGTATTAACAGCTACTTTTAAGGTCATTACTCGCCAGTGGCGCCAACTGATGACCACAAAAACGGAAGCCCTTATTATGTTCTGTTGGCATCCAATCTAACCAGATTCAGATAAGTATCAGTATTTAACACAGACTCCCTATCTAACGTCCACAATACAGTAACTGGATAATATATTGTCAATACCCATTGACAAGACTGGTGTCAGACTTTAAGGATCCGACTACCATAGTGACAGCTCTTCTACGTGCCTCGGAAACCAATGGTAAGGCGGTTGGTCTCGGCTTACTTATTTAAAGATCTTTGACAAACTTTGTTATATTTGACACGATAAAGTGACTAAATACCTTACGGAATAAATTATCTAAATATTAGGGCCAACCGCATCAAAACCAGTGGCGTAGTTTAGATAAAAAAGAGTCCTCACAGAGGACACAAAAAGTGACTTTATTTTATATAGATTTTTCTGAGTTATTTTTTTTATTTTGTGATCCTCATGTTTATTTTGTTCTCTGGTAGTATGTTTGCTTTTTATCTGTTTTTAACATAATCAAGTTACGGAATGCAATCATTAGGTTGATTTAATATTCATTTTATGGAATGCAGTTTTAATGAAAACTGTTTTTATTATCCGCTATAAACCTTTAATTAAATATTTAAAACTTTATAATTGTTAAAAATTAATTGGCTTGCTCCTAAATATTTTATTGTAAAGTAATAAACTGATGAAGACGCTGCTCACTTGTTCACTAAGCAACATTAATTGATTTCCTGATTCCTGTAAAGCCAAAAAAGAAAAACTTTTTTTACAAGGTTTCTTGTTATTTTTTTTATTTTTCCTTTCTTTATTTAGTTTCACTTGATCCAGTGTCTGTCTGTCTGTGTGTGTTTGTCTGTAATAAAAATTTACAAAATAATTTTGACCCACTTCCCGATATTCAATTGAGTTTTTTTTTTATAAATAAAATAGCTTTTGTGTATAGTGTTTTTTTAAATATAAAAGATTGATTTAAAAACGAAATTAAATTAAGTACCCGTATCTAATCAGTTCCTTAGTACTAGTTAGCAAGATTGGTATGGGCTAACTGCCTATTGTGCACCTAGTTTAGGTTAAGTACCTATCGTGAAAACCCTTTTCACGGAAAGCATTGAAAAAGCTCTAAATAAACTGCGGTAAAACAAATCCTGAATAAAACGTCCCTAACCCCTTTTCAACACTCTTTATAATGCAGTGATACTGCAGTATAGGTGTAACTAGGAGATTACGCGAAATTCAAGGTCACAATAGGGTCCGCCCAAAGGTTAGACGAAATCTAGGGACATCGGCAATTACAAAGTTGGCGGTGAAGCGCGTAATATCGTGTTATACTACAAATAGTCTTTTTAAATTTATTTATAACTAGCCGTCCCTCGCGGCTTCGCTCCCGTCAACTGGCTACCTAACTACCATACCTACCCTATCCACCTACTCTACATACCCTACCCTACCTATCTACTTACCAATCTGTTAATTTATTTATTTAATACGAATGTAACCAAATTTTGTTTCTACCGGCGATCTGATTAAATTTAGAACATAAAAGCTGCTATTGTGACTTAACTCTGATAGTTAGATATATATTCTCTCGAAAACTTATGTAGGTAATAATGAATACTTAAATCATGTACCTAGCACATAAGAATGAATTTATCAGGTAACATTTTGCTACTTTGGGTTACATTATTGCAATTAACATAAGGATCTCTAATGTTTTTGAAAATAAATTATAGCCTATGCATAATGTAGTTTTTTACTGACGAAATAATTTTCAAAACCGGTTCAGTAGATCCAGAGATTCCCCCCCTACAACTTCACAAACTTTCCTCGTTATAATATTAGTATATAGAAACGTGGTTGTCCTTATCCTTAGGCTTAAACATAGCACATTATTAGACATCTGGAGTCTGTCTTAGCATGCTATGATCTGGAATTTACTCAATACGCTTTTGAGAAATTAAGGTAAAATCGAGTTGTAGTATTATTTCAGCGTTTTACGTTTTTACTGTTCATTGACTCTCTAATAGCAAAAGGTAAATTGGTTTAGTTAAAACGGTATTGTACAAATAAAATTTCAAAATTTAAAAATCCCCCGACACATTTATCTTGCGAAAACATCCCGATTCAAACAGTAAAACGCCCATAACTTTTGAACGGCTGAACCGTTTTTTTTTAAACATAGCTAAGAACACTCTCGACACAATCACCTTTCCAATAAAACTATATCAAAATCGGTTCATCCGTTGAGGCGCTATGATGCCACAGACAGACACACAGATACACAGATACACAGATACACAGACACACAGATACACAGATAAACAGATACACAGATACACAGCAACACACCTCAAACTTATAACACTCCTCTTTTTCCGTCGGGGGTTAAAAAGGTGCGGTGCGTCTACCATAAAAGTTATTTCATTTTGGTTGTCAAAACTTTTGTGAAATATGCCTTGCTTTCGTAGAATAGCTATTCCTTTCATATCGCACAATATACCTTCTGCATTCTCAAGAAGTTTAAATGGAACATTAGGATGGCACGTATGTTGTTTATTGACTCACAATCTGGAAGAAGATTCCTAACTAGAAGTTGTTTCGTTTATGTGATTGAAGTACTGAATACACTATGTGAGGGAATTTGTTCTGTAGCAGGAGGCCGTTGGGGTCTCGTTTCAGATTTCAGGTGTCACTATGATAAGACGTGACTGATTTATTCAATAGCCAATATGGATTGAGACATTCCTGTGTGTGACCCTCTCGTAGATTTCTTTCATGATGTTTATTTGCTTGTTCTGATTTTGAACTTCACACTATTTTTGTGCGGTATCTTCTCGTCCAACTTACCACAGTGTCTCAAGGCAAAAGTCTATGACCAATGTGTATTGCCAGTGATGGCATTTGGCTCTGAGTCGTGGTCGCTTACAATGGGCCTCATCAGAAAGCCTACAGTCACTCAAAAGGCAATGGAGAGGGCTATGCTCGGCGTTTCCTTGCGTGATCGAATCAGAAATGTACCGACATATATGGTTACCGACATAGCCCGAAGAAATGCCAAACTTAAGTGGCAGTGGGCAGAGCACACTGTTCGCAGACTGGATGGCCGATGGGGCAGATAGGTTCTGGAGTGGCGACCGCGAACTGGACGACATTGCGTTGGAAGGCCTCCCACCAGGTGGACCGATGACCTGGTGAAGGTTGCGGGGATCCATTGGTTGCGAGACGCACGGGACCGGTCAATGATGATGGATGAGTATCATTTCAGAGACTGGAACTTTACGTTCACAAATTTACTTCATATTAACACTATGCGCGATACATTAAAAGATCAACCCTCTTCTTACAATAGTTTATTCTTCTTCTTCAACAATATTAAGTGTACAGAAAATATAAAGAGTCGCGACAAAAATATGGTGCGTTAGATTTCAAAAAAGCTGTATTGAGTGAAGTCCGCGCTGAAGTTGCAGCGAATCGCGCCGACGACGTAGGGTGTGTTCATAAATAAAGTTCTTTAGACAAAGACTATGGTTACATGTTCCAAATCGTTTTATTTCAGGATTAATCAATAATCTACTTATTATGTAATTTATTACTCTACGCAGGGTTAGCTTATTATATATTTTTTATTAAAATGTTAATCTGCTATATCGTCGTTCCCATTACATAAAAAGCAACGAACCTAATCGCATGAGAAAAGCAAGTCCCCTATACTATAATAATGGTGTAAAACGTAATTTATGGGAGGAGCGATTTAGAAAAATTGCCGGCCTAACTTTATAAACTGCCTTTCAACTTTTAATCAATTCACTCAAAGTTTTTTGGAGCGAATAAATAACGCGGCAGCTTTTTTCTCTTTTTCGCAATTTGGGGCACTTCGGTCATTGATAGGTAGACATAGATATAAATCAGCCTAAAAAAAGGGACAGCAGCACTTATTCTTCTTTAATAGATAGCCAAGAACTATATCAGACGACCCGCACCGGTTTCACACGGGACAAATTATATACACAAACCTTTCTCGTTTATCGTTATTTCTATATATGCCCAGCAGTGGGCGTCTTTCAGCAGGAATTAAGATGAAGGTCATAACGGGCTGGCTACCCAAGATGCGTTGAACGTACACTGTAAGAAGGGATAGTCCGCCATTTAAAACACTCCCTATTTATTCTCGGTACACAATTCAGAGGGAATCCCTCACAAGTGTAAAATCACTCTAATATGCAGAATATGTGTAAATGCTATTAGTAAATCTGCAGAACTATTCCGTACGTGTCTGGAACGATGACAGTCGTATTTGTAAGATGCATGAAGCTGGTGCATACGAACAATTTACGTTCTGAATGAACTGAACAGTATTCTGTATGGTATTGTTTACCGATGTATCTCGGATAAGTCTGTTACGTATTTATGTGACCTTTCTTTGTTTGGGATTTAGTGTATGATTCTTGTTGTTTCGTACAAAATGTGCAGTAGTGTGCGGACATTCTTCTTGTTTTCAAGTCGATGCTGATTAAACCCTTAAGACGAAGACTAACGCCAACGACCTTGAGGGAACAAAACGCGCACTCGTTTCACACCCGCGCGACCCAAAATTTTGTGGTATTTTTGTACTTTCCTTATTATTCTATGACTTTAAAAAAGCCTCAGATAAAAATGTAGATAATTAAATTTTCTTTGAGTTGGTCTCGATTTCATTCAAATACGGCCAGCGGTTTGGTACGATTGTCGTTTTTTTTGTTCGTGTTAGAAATAACTTCACAAATTATAATAAAACTCAAAATTTTCTTAGATCAAATTATTAAGAAAATTATCTAATGTAACACTATATGACGTGATTCTCATTTTAAAATTAGCTACTCAAGAGAATCGGCGCCTTACACAAGGGGAGCGTCAATTTAAATAGCGTTGCGTGCTCGCTGGCGGATCTCTGCTTCGTGAAATCTTGCTATTTGGTGCTCGGCTCGCCTACGCGTGGGCGAAGCTTTTGACAGTTTCGAGCCAATAGGTGCCCAAGTTTATACCGGCGTCAGTGGCGTTCATAAAGTCCTCCAAAGCGCAGGTGTATGGGCACTAGGAGCACTTCAACAAGTGGGTCATGCTTTGGACAGGGGAACCGCACTCACAATTGGTTTCACACGGGTCTGTAAAACCCGATTTTGTTGTCAGAAAAGAAGGAAACTTTTTCGGATAAGTATTCTAGAATAGGAAATTACGCTTGAAGTTTTAGTTTCTACAAATTAATTAATTCAAAAAAATTATAAGTAGTATAAAACTGCTGGACAGGTGTATGACTGACTCCACCACCACGACTGACTAACCATGCTCAGTATTTTTGTTTTCTTTTATCCCAAGAGAACGTAATATCCGAGATTTCAATTGGAGTATCTTATGGTCTACCCGTGTTTCAAGTTTTGTTCAAATCATTTCAGCCATTGAGGCATGAACAGGTAACTATCAGACAGACTAAAAGTAACTTTCGCAGTTATAATATTAGTTATACAGACAAGCATATTACAGCGTTTTATTTGCGTTACACAGTTCCCCTTAAAGTTACAGATAAATAAATACAAAATGTAGGTTGTATTAAAACCGGTAAATATGTCACCGGAGTTGGCGATCGTTCATCTTCTGTCACCGCCTAGCTTACCCTTATTGTTTAAGTTTACAAACTTCTGCTTTTTATTGACTGCAAATTAAGAAGTTGTGTTAATTATTTACTTAAAATAATGGTCGGTCCGGGTTCTTTGGCGATATATTTTTATCGCTAAAGTTTTAATTGCTTGATTTAGTTACGGATGGCTTTGATTAAAATGGATTTGTTTTTTTAAGGCTTATAGAGGTCATTGGCTTTTGTTGTCCGCAATTCGTGAAGATAGATGTTTTCGGTTAAATGAAACAAGTTTGTAACTTGGTTTTTTTTAATGTTAGTACCAAACCTTTGCGTAAATATATTTGAAACATTGTGACATTATAAATAATTATTATCAAAATTGTGGCAATATTTAATTAGATTAAGACAACATACTTCTCTTTTATTCCAAATACTGGCTGAATTCAATGCAAGATCAAAAGTCTATCTTTGTAATTAGGTTGACGTTGATGTAACTGAATAATCTGGAGCTGAATTTCTGGATCAAATAGACAGTTTTAAACACCTGTCAATCTCGCACGATATATTACCTATGATTTCGAAGACGCTAATAACTGATAGATGGGGTTAAAACCAAAATCCAAGATGGCGCCGACAAAAATTTGCCAACCTTTTGTTATGGGTATCGATTTCATGGTATTCGGGGTAGTAGTAAGGAATATGGTGTCGAAATCATAATCCAAGATGGCGTCGATGAAAATTTGACAACTTTTCGTCATGGATGTCATCTTGGATATTGGTTTTGACCCCATATAAATTATTAGTACCCCAAAAACCATGCAAATGACAGCCATGACGAAAAATAAGCAAATTCTCGTCAGCGCCCTTTCGTCCATTGCGAATTTACCTTGTAGTTGCATCAAGTAGGAACATAAATATCAGTATCAGGAACACAATTATTTCAAGAATGCTGAAAAAAATGTGTACCTAATACTGATATTGGGCAAAATGGCATATTTTTACTAGATGTTTATTTCTTTGATTTTGTTTTTAGAAGTCATTACTATATCTACCATTTTTTTAACAACAACGGACTGTTCCATCTCTATGAATGTATCTAACATATCCAAACATTTCAAAAGACACCATTAAAACTCTTCTTCTTGATTAAATAAATTATTAATGTTAGATTTGAAAACTGTCTAAAGCCACCAATATTTTAAACCTTTCGTGCAACAAACTTAGAATCATTTGAGTTAATCTTTCCATTTTTTAATAAAACAGATTGATATAAATCCCGGGATGCACAGAATGCCCGGAGCCAGCAATTAAGTTGCAGATTTCCCCGGACATCGGACAATTTTATTATAACCTCGTTCCAATGCACTGCAAAAAGATCTAAGAAGCATGTTCAAATGCCTTTGCCCTGTATTAAAGTTGACCTACATAGACAACGTAGAATTTTTTTGGCGCGTTTTTGAAGTTTGAATTTAGAACGTTGTGTTTTTTTTTTTTATGGCTTTTCGTTTCTTTTTGTGTGTTGTTTCGTTTTTGGGTTCAGATACCTGAATCCATATTTATTTATGTTTAACGTTTGAGATAAAAAAAACATCCACAAAATCTAAAAAACAATGAAAAGTAAATTCATTACATACAAAGTTAATTTTATTTTTTAAATCGAATTACAAAAAGGAAGTCCCATTATTTCATGTTTTAAGTCGGTAGTACATGAAGTAACAAAATGTGTTATTTTTCCGTAGGTGGTATTTAGATACTTGTAATTAAAAATCGCATAATTTACATTCGGAAAACTTCCTTCCGTGTATTTGTACTACAAGGGTCAAAACTGCAGTCACAATCTACCAAAACAGCAAAGGCATTTTTTTAGTAGGCAGCAGAATTTCAACTTGTCGCGTTTAGTAGGAATAATCTATACTTTAATTTCTATACAAAATATTAAATCAGTTTTGGATAATTTAACTTCTTCTACAAAAACCAGCCATTTGAGTTTTGGGAGAGTATGACTGCACTTTTGACCCTTGAATGTACATAATACGAAAGTATCAGTGCTGCATAAAATACTCCACTATCACACAATTCACAGACCATAAAACTTAAAAATATTACCGCCAAAAGATACCAACTATAATAGTCCTTCCAACCGATATCCGACTTCCACCTCTATAACAAAACATTATGCATTTCCGAAGCTAAATGTACGCTACTTAAAAACACGTAAAACTCGTTGGTACAAGACAAAAATGATAAGAAAATGTTGCTGATAACAACGCATTACGTCTTGATAATTATGTAGTTTGAGGTTGTGTTTGACATTATGTCGGTGATAAGTGATAAGGTTACGGGGCTTTTCCGCTATGGTATACTTGCATAATTTTTGTGTGAGTAACTGTTGAGCCCACAGACATACATCTAACTAGATAGCGCAATTCTCTCCATCTGTATGAAAACCAAGCGTACCACTTTTTCACACACAATTTAAAAACAAATTTACATACACATGAAAGAAAACATTTCCAATGCCTCGGCCAACTATTTCTATACAGTCTTTACAGCTCAATATGGCATAAAAGGGCATTTTTCTAGATTTCAGTGGATTTTCGATGCCAATAATGCTTCATTTGGCATCTGCTAAAGCTCATTAACGAGCTCACGATTATTAATCGCAATTATACTCCGTTTTTTGACACGCGAAGTACATACAATCGCGTCCTCTAGTTAGTTTTATATCTTTGGTTGAGCCGGTCCTGAGTTTGATCTCCGGCTGGAGCAATGGGTTATTGGTATTCTGACAGTCTTCAATGTTCATTTATTATTATACAGCTATGGTCTTATAAGAACATATAGACTTCGCGACAATTGGAGGAGGCTTTTACCGCCTCTGACCAGAGGGAACGTAAATATACTAGCACACAGCACTAACATATTATATTAATATTTTATTCTCTTTTTTACTAATACAAACAAATACTAACATAATTTAAACTAATGTTATCAAAAAAATTATACAATTTTAAAACTTTGTAAGGAATTAATAAAAACTTTGCGGACTTTCAGTCTTTTGCAGGGGTTGTTGAAGGTATATAAATTTGGTTTTCATAGCATTAGTTGCGTCTTCTGCTGATCTTTCATTATTTGTGGTCCGACCAACATGTCTTCTTCTTCCATTGTCTCCTGTCAACCACTGTCGCTGACTCCTTTTTCTTTCAGATAGCATAATACTTTACAATAATACATACTTCTAAAAATGTTAACTTTGATGATTTTCAAATTGTATCTACCAATACCTTCTGCAGAATGAAGAAGAAGAAGAATGACATTGCCTCCGCGAATTAAAAAGCTTTTACCTTTAGGTTACAATATTTATTTGTCCTATTAAAAAGTTAAAAAGTAAGGGATTATTTCAATATTTTAGGAAAAACCATATGTTTTAGAAAGCTGACACCATGCCAAGAGAATATGCAATGCAATCAAAATAAAGCTACTTTATCGTGGAATTTGTCCCTGTAACTAATCTCACAGCATGATATTATCAGTATAAAAGCGGATGCAGCATCCCATCTTCCTAATGGATTATCCATTAGTTAGTTTCCATGGAAACTGTGTATTCTTACTCTACAGACTGCAAATATAAAATGTTTCCGTAAAGTGTTTGTTTGTCATGTTTTCAAGGCTAAAGTGAAATGTCATAAATCCATACACATGATGCTATTGCAATGATGAGAAATGAGAGCAATGGTGGCTCAGTGGTAACTGCCCCGACTTACGTGTCGTAGGTCGTGAGTTCGAACCCAGGCATGCGCTTTACTTTGTGTAAATTATCACTTCACCACTGCTCTTAAAAACAGTGAAGGAAAACATCACCAACCAAAAATTCTCAGACATGTGACATCCACCAACCCGCACTGGGCCCGCTTAGTGGATTAAGGCCCATTACCTATCCCACAGAGAGGATGACTGTGTCCCAGCAGTGAGACCATTATAAGGCTGATGACGAAAGATGTTATTTAGCAGGGTTGGCAGAGATTTAAATTTACCCTAAAAACTGCAGAGGTAATAAGCACATTACAAACAGCTTATATAGTTCCCTCCTCTCTGTAAAATGCCATGGGCCATAATTCAGTTCGCGGGCCCAGTGAGAGCTTATGAATGTCTTATATGTCTTCGCATTTTGGTTCTAGGACACCCCGGTTTCCTCAAGATTTTCTCCTTCACTGTTGACAGCAGTGGTAATGAAATATTTACAAATAGGCTACCTTTTATTTTTCTTAACGACAAGGAACCATGAAAAGGCGCCTGGACTTCTGGAAAAAAGACCACCCCGGAACATGCCCGCCACGGCATATCCCTGGGGGCGTACTTCATCATCATCATCATATCAGCCGAAATACGTCTACTGCTAGACATAGCGTCACCACATTGATCGGTCCCGTGCGTCTCGCATCCAGTGGATCCTACAACCTTCACCAAGCGTACTTACTGTTTTTTTTTATTACTGGTTTGAGGACTTACTGTTGTGCGTCTGAAATGAAGTCTGATTAGTACACACTTCAGAAACTAACTTTTAATATCACAGGTCCATTCTAAAATCTTGGCCATGAGTGCAGTTGAAATTATAATAAAACTCATTTTTAAGGTGTGATATCTGTATACGCAGATAAAAAACCGGCCAAGTGCGAGTCGGACTCGCGCACGAAGGGTTCCGTACCATTATCGCAAAAAAAACGGCAAAAAATCACGTTTGTTGTATGGGAGCCCCCCTTATATATTTATTTTATTCTGTTTTTAGTTTTTGTTATTATAGCGGCAACAGAAATACATCATCTGTGAAAATTTCAACTGTCTAGCTATCACGGTTCATGAGATACAGCCTGGTGACAGACAGACAGACAGACGGACCGCGGAGTCTTAGTAATAGGGTCCCGTTTTTACCCTTTGGGTACGGAACCCTAAAAAGCGTGAATTTCAATTCGTTCCCATATTGCCCTGACAAGAGGCCTTTCCTGCACTAGGAAACAACAAAAAGTTTGAACTATTTATCTAACAGCCTACCAAAATATACCACACCAGTAAAATTTCTTCCTCGATTGATTTTAACAGCTTGCTTCAGCTGACGACATGTTTTCGCTACCTACCAAGTTACCATTATGTTAGGACATGTTTATATATTGTCTTTCCAGGCGATTAAGTTAATGTGTTCCTGAAAACAGCCTGTAAAATGGTTTAATATGGTAGTGTCATTTTAGCGTGGCATTAGAGGTCATTGCCTTGTCCATGATATCTCTTCGTTGGAACCCGAACTTTAGACTCTACAGTTTGGGTTTCTAAAGTTTAGAATATGTATTGCATTGCCTAAGTAAATTGCCTATATCGATTCAGGAAGGCATTATTTCATTATTATTAGGGAGGTTCCGACTAGTCGGCAACTAATCGGTAAAGCCGAGTATCTGGTCACTTTCGTAGTCGGAGACCAGTCGGTGACTATTCGGCAAAGAGCGCCAAAAGCGTGCAACACCGAATTGACCCTTGTAAAAGCCAAAATCAAGAAACAATGGGATGTAAATATAACATGTTCCGATACGCTCGCAGGCGACGATGGTGAACGCTAGCGAGCGCAATTGGCTGTTAACGAAGCGCCACGGAAATTGCCGAATACCCCCGAAACCATGATCGGCTTGGTCGACTAGTCGGCATCTTTACAACCGTATGTAAATCCCAATGTAACTTACTACCGGGATGAAAAGTATCGTAGTATTCCTCCAAAACTCTAAGTTCTATGTTAAGGGGTTTGGTTTCCACACTTAGTCCTTGAGGTGGACCATTGTGCGTGGGCCATGGCGGCCGTTTGGTGGTTATTCCAACCAGCCCAGCAGAAGTTGAGGGTTTCTGTTCTAATCTGGGTGACAACTGCGCATTCAAAGAGCGCGTGCGCGACGGTTTCCTCAGCCTCCATACACGGCCTGCACACAGGACTATCCGTCTCCAAAACTCAATCTATCTCTTTACCCATTATTCATTTAAATTGTGTCAGCAGCGTAAAAATGTAATTAAACAGACGGACAGATAGAGTTACTCGTAGTTTGACACTTATAATATTAGAAAGCATGTATGTACGTATTCTAAAATTAAGAATTCAATAAATGTCAGTAGGTCAATGACCGCCATTGCCAAGCTAAAACGCAACGACTATACAATATGTACTTCGGCAGAAATTTTACATTGCAGAAGATTGGGACAATCGTTATGGCCCATGAAAATGTCTGTAAGAATATTATGTGGGTTATAATGCTTTTATAAGACGTTTAGAGCGTCATGAAGTTAAGGTTTATGTCGTTGTAGTTTTGTTAGGTTTAATAGCGGTTAAGTTTTTTAGGTTGGTACCTACATAAATGTTGTGTGGTGTTTAGGTTTAAATTTATAGAAGTAGGTTTGCAAGCTTATGTTTATTTTAATGGAGTTTTCTCGTAAAAGGCTTGGTAAAAAATTAAAACCGTAAGTTTTAATTTAAATTTGGCGTAGAACTCTCTTTTTCTAGCGAACTTCTTTGAATATAATCCATGAAGCGACTGTTCTATATCTATACCAATATTATAAAGAGAAAAGATTTTTTTGTTTGTTTGTACCGAATAGGCTCCAAAACTACTGGACCGATTTCAAAAATTCTTTCACCGTTGGGAAGCTACTCTATCCCCGGGTGACATAGGCAACTTTTTATCCCTGTATTCCTACGGGAACGGGAACTACGCGGGTGAAACCGCGATGCGTCCTCTAGTCTGTTATATGCATCTTTTGCTTCTTCTTTTCTTGTGAGGATGTGGCCACCTTTGGTGTCAGAGTTAACTAAGCCGCCTCTGGAAACCCCACAGGCCTCTGACTTGGCTATTTCAGACTTACATTAACTATAAGTCCAGGTTTCCTCACGATGTTTTCCTTCACCGTTGCCTGTGATGTCCAAGATAAACTTAGAAAGTAAATAATTTACTTACACATTGGTACTTGCCCGGATTTGAATCCACGACGTGAAACACGAGAGGTGAGGTCTTAGCCACTGGACCACCACGACATATATTTTGCTTCTTAGCAACCATTAAGAGGACTGTCTTAGGGGCCTTAACAGGTACATACTTTTTAATAGTATTATTATTAATTATTGGAGGAGCTCTTGGCTAAATAATAACAGCCGCACGGGTCGATCTTCAAGGTTAAGCAAAGCTTGACGAGGTAGGTCCGTGGATGGGTGACCATTTCAACATACCGAGTTTCCTCCGTGCCTCGGAAAGCACGTGCCGTTGGTCCCGGCTGTCATTTAAAGATCTTTGACAGTTGTTACGAGTAGTCAGAAGCTTGAGATCTAACACCAGTCTAGCCAAGGGCTACCGTGTTACCCAGTTACCGGGTTGTGGAGGTCAGATAGGCGATTGCCTTTCTGACCTCCACAACCCGGTAAAACATGTAAAACACTGGAACTCAGCTGAATCCGGGTAGACTGGAAGCCGACCCCAACATAGTTGGGAAAAGGCTTGGCAGATTGATTGTATGGTATTATTTAAATGGTACCTTAGTCTTTTGACAAAAAGTATTTTACCGTTAATGAATTAAAATAATGTTCTTATTTCAACCATGGTAAATGGTAACCATGGTTATGGTAAGAATTGAACCTTTATTGAGCATTTATTAGATATTTCATTATTTCGTCCCAAGCACAATGCAATTTGATATCCCATTCAAATTCGTGATGCTTCAACAAAATCCTAAGTGATAAGTCATCTCGCCGAAAACAGCTGACCAACTCCACTTTTTCCCATACTTAAAAAGCCAGCTTCAATGTTGGCGATACAAGCACTCAGCTACAGCAAACACTATCAGGAATCTGTGTGTCCACTCAACAAGCGAATCTGTAAAGTGATCCGTATTGCAGTGCATTATCCACTTTGGTGTCATACCATTACCGCGAATAAGGCGCGGGCTAGACTTGCGATTTGACGGCGTGTTTTTGTAATTGTAACTTTGAAAAGATAAGTTTAGAAGACCTGCACCATGCGAGACCTTTGCAACAAGCCAACCAGCACTAAGGCTATCGACGCCTTGAAGAATTCCAGAGGAAAAAAAAGCATTTTAACAAAAAAAATACACCGAGTTCCAAAACAAAACACTACAAAACGAAACATAACTTCCTTTTACCTTGTTACTTATTGTTTTCCATGTTTTGACACCGGCTTCGGAAAATAAAGTTATTTTTTGTTTTTTTGTGTTTTGTTTTGGAAGTCGGTTTGATTTTTTTGTTAAAATGTTTTCAAAGAAAAGAAAGAAAGAAAACACATTTAATTATCACAACTTCACAAGCCACTAGAGCGCACAATATAAAAAAGAAAAACCAAAATAAAAATAAAAAAACTATACAACAATAAAAAAGAGAAAAAAAACAATATATCTATATATAACATTGTGTGTCCCACGGCTGCGCACAAATAGGACCAGTTCAGCAAAATGTAACGTAACTAGTGCCATGCCCGACGCTGGTTTTCAACTGGAACTGTGACAGTGACATGACGGACGTAAAGCAGTTTTTTATTTATAACTTTTTAGTTTTGGTAGGTAGCAATAACCATGCAAATCAATTATAGCCAAAGTATATCTCATGACGATTCCAATACGCCTAAACCGGACTAGGATACATTGTTTTATTTCAGAGTTCCATTGCCTACTTCCGGCTTCATCATTAGTTCGATGGTACCATTTTCATCAGTACCATTTATTTGTCTTCTTCATCAGTTCCACTTCACCAAATGTTACTTTGTGAGCAAAAATGTTGGCATTGTTGATAAAATACTAAAATCACTATATGCATGCCTATAATATTTGAGGAGTTCCCTCAATTTCTCCAGGATCCCATCATCAGATCCTAACCAGATGACAATGGATACACCTGGGAAGTATACCCTTTTAAACAAAAGCAGAATTTTCCAAATCGGTCCAGGCATCTTTGACTAATCGAGTAACAAATATAAAAATAAGATAAAGATTCCAACGAAATGATTACCTCCTCATTTTTTTGAAGTCGGTTAAAAACCAAACAAGAATTTGCCCAACCCAGCAATCGAACCCATGATCTCTCACGCTCAGCAGCTTTCGACCACTTGACTAACGAGGTGATTAATGTTTAAGTAGAGGTAAATCTATCCTTGAATGAAAAAATGAAACAGAGGAAATGGCGAGGTGGGTACTCATATGTTGGACGCCCAGACCAGACAGTTAGACAGTGATATGCTAAGTTTCGGTGTGTTTATAACTTTGAGTTGTACTGCTATTCGTTTTTTAAATTCATTTTAAACAGTATAAAATTATGTCTGCCCTTGACTGCAAATCATATGAAATATTCATCAAAACCAAAGTTACTGACATAGCCCGAAGAATTGCCAAACTTAAGTGGCAGTGGGCAAGGCACATTGCTCGCAGAACGGATGGCAGACTGGGCCGAAAGGTTCTGGAATGGTGACCGCGAACCGGAAGACGATACGTTGGAAGGCCTCCCACTAGGTGGACTGATGACCTGGTTAAGGTTGCGGGAAGGCGCTGGATGCGAGACGCACGGGATTGGTCAATGTAGCGACACCTGGGGGAGGCCTATGTCCAGCAGTGGACGTCTTTCGGCTGAAATGATGATGATGATTATCATTCATCAAATATTTCTTTACATTTAGTTAATAATTTCTCCATAACTTTCAAGACTTTTTTTAATGGATAACATTTGTTTCATAAATAAATGTTAATCCGTTTTTAATAGTCATTCAATCAAATAGAAATGGCCAATTATTTCATAGACATGCTGTGATTGAACCTACAGTTTTTAACGACGAACATACTGTTATCAACATTGTTTTTGACAATCCGATTGAAACATTCCCAGATCACTAAATCGGAAACCATTGTTTTTAATCTAACATGCATAACTAAATTGTTAATTCGACCATTCAAAAATCACGAGGAGCTCGTGGCTAAATAATAACAGCCGCACGGGTCGATCTTCAAGGTTAAGCAACGCTTGACGAGGTCGGTCCGTGGATGGTTGCAATTGGTCCCGGCTGTCATTTGAAGATCTTTGACAGTCGTTACGAGTAGTCAGAAGCTTGAGATCTGACACCAGTCTAGCCAAGGGGTACCGTGTTACCCAGGTACTGGGTTGTGGAGGTCAGATAGGCAGTCTATGATGCAGTATATTTGAATAATCGAGTAACAAACATAAAAAAAAGATAAAGATTCCAACGAATTGATTTTCTCCTCATTTTTTTGAAGTCGTTTAAAAACCAAACAAGAATTTGCCCAACCCAGCAATCGAACCCATGATCTCTCACGCTCAGCAGCTTTCAACCACTTGACTAACGAGGTGATTAATGTTTAAGTAGAGGAAAATCTATCCTTGAATGATAAAATGAAACAGAGGAAATGGCGAAGTGGGTACTCATATGTTGGACGCCCAGACCAGACAGTTAGACAGTGATATGCTAAGTTTCGGTGTGTTTATAACTTTGAGTTTTACTGCTATTCGTTATTTAAATTAATTATAAACATTATAATATTATGTCTGCCCTTGACTGCAAATCATATGAAATATTCATCAAAACCAAAGTTACTGACATAGCCCGAAGAATTGCCAAACTTAAGTGGCAGTGGGCAAGGCACATTGCTCACAGAACGGATGGCCGACGGGGCCGAAAAGTTCTGAAATGATGACCGCGAACCGGAAGACGATACGTTGAAAGGCCTCCCACTAGGTGGACTGATGACCTGGTTAAGGTTGCGGGAAGGCGCTGGATGCGAGACGCACGGGATTGGTCAATGTGGCGATGCCTGGGGGAGGCCTATGTCCAGCATTGGACGTCTTTCAGCTGAAATGATGATGATGATTATGATTCATCAAATATTTCTTTACATTTAGTTAATAATTTCTCCATAACTTTCAAGACTTTTTTAATGGATAACATTTGTTTTATAAATAAATGTTAATCCGTTTTTAATAGTCATTCAATCAAATAGAAATGGCCAATTATTTCATAGACATGCTGTGATTGAACCTACAGTTTTTAACGACGAACTTATTGTTATCAACATTGTTTTTGACAATCCGATTGAAACATTCCCAGATCACTAAATCGGAAACCATTGTTTTTAATCTAACATGCATAACTAAATTGTTAATTCGACCATTCAAAAATCACGAGGAGCTCGTGGCTAAATAATAACAGCCGCACGGGTCGATCTTCAAGGTTAAGCAGCGCTTGACGCGGTCGGTCCGTGGATGGGTGACCATTTCAAAATATCGAGATTCCTCCGTGCCTCGGCAAGCATGATAAGCCGTTAGTCCCGGCTGTTATTTGAAGATCTTTGACAGTCGTTACGAGTAGTCAGAAGCTTGAGATCTGACACCAGTCTAGCGAAGGGGTATCTATCGTGTTACCCAGTTACTGGGTTGTGGAGGTCAGATAGGCAGTCGCTCCATGTAAAACACTGGTACTCAGCTGAATCCGGTTAGATTGGAAGCCGACCCCAACATACTTGGGAAAAGGCTAGGCAGATTAATTGATCATTCAAAAATCATCAGCCATTCGACGAACAACAAAAATAAAACGCTGACATGTCTGTCCAAGCCCTTACTAACATGGATTCAAATGTTCTGACGTAAGCAATTCTATAATCTATGATTTTATCTTTATTTCTATCATTAGCAGTAGGTCAGTGGGATTTCAAATGTGTTTTTGCCCGACTATGAATAAAAGGGTCATGGTTTTGACGTATGTGTGTTTTTGTCATCTTAAGCGAAATCTCTGAGCCTATTTGGATGTTCTTGGTATGGTCAAGGTGAATGTTTTAGTTAAAGGAATTGGTCAATCAAGATTTGGCAATCCGGTTCGCCCACTGAGTTTTTTAGGTTTAAAATATTTTCGCTAAATTTGGTCATGGTCAAAAACGTGACAATATGCTGTATGACATACTAGCTTTTGCTCACGGCTTCGCTCCTGTGGTCTATCGTACAGGTACCACGCATTTTTCCGGAATAAGATGTGGCCTACTACACTCACCACCTTTTTATCAGTAGGTAATTAAAAGAATTTTCGAAATCGAATCAGATAAATAAGCAGAGTCATCTAAACTTCTTCTCGTATATATTATATTCAATACTAGAGGACGTCTCGCGGTTTCACCCGCGTAGTTCCCGTTCCCGTGGGAATACAGGGATAAAAAGTAGCCTATGTCATCCGGGGATAGAGTAGCTTCCCAACGGTGCAAGAATTTTTGAAATCGGTCCAGTAGTTTTGGAGCCTATTCGGTACAAACAAACAAACAAAAAAATCTTTCCTCTTTATAATATTTGTATAGATTTACGTAAGTATATTTTAACTATTTTGGTGTGTTAATAATTGTTTTTTCCTAATATTTATGCACCTGCCATGTTGTCTCTTCACCACCCTTGGTTGACTGGTAGAGAATACCTAAGGCATTAAGTCCGCCTTTGTAGCTTTTGTGCATAAAGTCTAAATAAATAAATAAATCAGAACTTCTAAAGATTACCTCGTACAAATAAACAATAGGGAGCAAATTGTTTGTTTGTACGAGCTAATTTCTGTATATTGACTCTGCAGTGTAGCGACCAAAGATCAATCGAAGGGACTCAATTTAATTTCGGTATGGGGTTATTGATGCCCTCATTTTTTTATTTTAAATATTTATGCAACAATGTGTCTTTCTAACTGTTTTTTTTTTAAACCTTTGGATGTAGAATCCATACGGCTAATAGATCTAACAATAGAATTTCGATTCACAACAAAGCTAGAATTTGCTGAAAAGCTAGCTCTTCCACAATTCTAGGAACACGAACAAACGGTATCAGCGTTACCTTTGTACTATTGTTGGGCAATACTTTTTCATCAGGATCCAATTATCTGTCAGTTGGTACTTGCTTTGATTGTGTGTACGGAATTGATTGACAGAACGATTCAGAACGAAAATCAACTGGAATTTCATCGAGGTATTATTTTGGTAGCGATATATTTGGCTTATGTTTAAACAGGTACAGGATTTTATGTGTATAAAGAACGCTTTAAATGTTGGCTCAAATTAAAACAGGACCCTTTTTCTAACTGTAGGCCTTTCTATTTATTATGTTCATACATCATATGGTTGCATAGACGTCTTTTGGCTACTAATAAAAACAAATTTGGTCACTTTATCTTTACATAAAAATAGTGTCGTATCCTGACTATCCTGAGTGATCGAAAATCGAAGCAGATCGAAAATGGAACTATTTCACGGCAAAAAAAATACATTTGTAACGGTGCTTATTTAGTATCTACTCATTTATGTCAGACTTTATTTTATCAATCGCATTTATTTTATTGTTTGTTTCATATTTAACACAATAAAACTTTATGTACTATGTGTATGAATGCTTTGATATTTAAATATATTACGTTTATATTCTATTGTATATATATCAAAAATTGATTTACACCAATTAGTAAAATTAAATTGAGGAGTCATGTCACATCGATTCGATGAATCACTTATAATTGAGCCTTACCTACAACACTATACTCCGCACTTGCAACATTTAAAAAAAAATGAGATCATTGGAAGCTGTCAGTTTAGTCTAGGAAATTAAAAACACAGTATAATAGGCACTACTCTCCGTCCAGCCTATTGTTCTACTTGACAAATGTACGTCTATGAAATTTCATAATGATTTGTTAATCATTATGAAATTTCATAGACGTGCATTTGCCTGTTGGCAACCAGACAATAAAATGCAATACTTCATTAACTTGCGACTTGCTTTTTCGCTCTGTTATTCCGATTGTTTAAAATTTACAGTTAAATCGAATTTATGTAGCAGTAAATATCGCATTATAAATTGAATATTTGTTACATAATAATAATGTAATTATAAATATGATTTGCAATTAAGGATCGTCCGTCCTTCCAACAAAGATTAAATTTTGAAAAAAAAACATGGGTTTATAAATATATAAAATCAACAAATAAAATACTTGCGATTTTATTATGATGAATCGTAGGATTTTCACCATAAAAACTGAAATCTTCACTTGAATGAAAACATGTGTTAACGTATATTTTAAAACGATAAAATTTTCTTCATTAATAAAGTCGATTGTTATAAGAAATCGAATCGGTACCGCATTAGTTCAACACTAAATCATACATTTTTGAACTGTCAAAAATAAAAGACTACTCTCCGTCCAGACGACGGAGAGTAGTCTCTTAATTTCATCGGGCATTATTTCCAATGTGTAAAAGTTTGTTTCTACATAGTAAAAAGTTTTAGCTGACAGTAAGTTAAAGTTTTTTTGAAGTATAATTCATGATAATCATCTTTTCAGCCGAAGGACTTCCACTGCTGGACGTAAGCCTCCCCCAAGTGTCACCACTTCGGCCTTGTACGTCTCGCATCCACCGGCTTCTCGCAGCCCTGATCCCGATCATTGTTCCACCTAGTAAGTATACTTACTTCTTCAGAAAATCTTTAATTTTATTGAGGTCACTTCCTACAGTAGATAATAAATCTTTACTAAAAAGATTGTTCTAGATCTTAGAAAATCCAGATTCAAGGGAATCCGATTAAATCAAGCTCTGTTCGGATAGATTCTCACAATTTTATTATAGAGAGTATACAAAAGGCTTTATCATTTGAAAGAGATAAAGCATATGGTCTTTTTATTATGTCTCCTTTGTTTTTATCTGTCGTTAAATTCGTTGTTAAAAGTACTGCGATATGTTTGTCTTAGACTCCAGATACTGGGTTTGACTATATCGTAAAGGGATGCGTCTGATAAGACGTGATGATCGTCTGCTGGGTTTATGTTTGAACCTTGATGCTGGTCACTGAATTCATTTGGCTGTAAATGTTATTTACAGTGACTTTAGTTTGGAGTTTGCGGTTAAATAAATATAGTTCGGGCTCGAAGGACCAAAATGTAGGGGCGCGGCCTAAGTGGCACCTGATGGTATTCGCTACGCTACTAAGGTAACCACTCAAATAACATTCGAAGGTTTATTGCTGAGAGCTAACAAGATAACGTTGAGGCTAAGCTATCGATAAAATTTGAAAATGATAGCACCCGGTTGCTGTCCGTAATGTACTGAGCTCGCGGCGCATTTAGTGCGACCGTATTGTATCGCTAGGTCAGCAAAACGTGGTCGATTGCAATTATTGCTTCGAACAGTTAGGAAGGTTAAGCTACGCTTGAGATCGGTCCGTGGATAGCACAGTCCATTAAACATAGATACGCCTCCATTATCCGGAAAACACGTGAAGGTTCCGGTCCCGGCTGTCATTTGTTGATCTTTTATAGTTTTGTAGATCGTTGATAGATTTGTAGATCTTTGATAGTTTTGAAGATCGTTGATAGTTTTGTAGATCTTTGATAGTTTTGTAGATCTTTGATAGTTTTGTAAATCTTTGATAGTTTTGTAAATCTTTGATAGTTTTGTAGATCTTTGATAGTTTTGTAGATCTTTGATAGATCTACAAAGCTATCAAAGATCTACAAAATTTGTTAGTTTTATAGATATTGACGGGTAGTCAGAACCACAAGTCTAGTAATAAGTCTTACCAAGTGGCATCGTGTTACCCAACTTGGGTTGTGCAGATCAGATATGTAGTCGCTCCATTTAAAATTCTGCGTATTCAGCTATATCCGGTTAGACCGGGTAGATGAAGATTTCAGTGCCTTTTGTAAAGTGTTTTTAAGAATATTTAGCAGTTGAATAAGTTTACAAATTCATAAAGGTTATAAAATAACATAAATAAAGACGAATAGCAAACTATTTATAACTCATTCCAAAGTCAAATATAAATGTCATATCATTTATTAGGCATGTGCAAAACTGTCTGCCTCACAAAAACTAAATTGGAAGTTTCTGTTGCCTAATTTTTACGACACGATAGGTTAAATATTGTAGGTTATCCTTGTATTTATTTGTGACTCCAGCCAGACTACATAACTATTCATCATTTCTATAATATTTAGGTACTGTGTTACGGTGGATTTTATATCGATAATGCACATTAACTCTCCATGAAGGAAATCCTGGAGCGGTAACGACGTCGACCATTAAACGTTATATCATACTGTTTGTAATTTGTATTACCTAAGTCATTACCCATTACTACGTACCCGCTGTATTAGATTTTTGGCTGCTGCTTCGGGTCTGTTAAGCAGGGTAGCCAGGGAAGCAAAGAGTCTCTCATGAAATTACATTCTTTCATCGTTATCGATTATCGAAAACTTAAAATAACCTCGTGACATTTTGGTAACGCAAGTAATTTTAATCTTTTTCACAATATATCGCCGATAGCATATGACTTTGTCTTAGGCAGTCAGTAGATAATATCTTACAAAGCTTACCACCATCATGCCTACCTATCAGAAAATAAGGAGATAGTACCTTCATTACTATACAGCAACTAGCAAAATTGCTACATAACAAATGATTTATAAGGGCTTAACTCTTTAACATGTTTTATAACAGCATTCATTTTGCAACTCTCTTTGAAAAGCATGTTAAAGGGTTTTTTTGCTAATATGGTAGATTAGTCCTATAATTTTATCTTGCAAACGTTTATGTAACTCATTTAAATGGCCCTTATAAAGCAATGGACATATGGAAGCAAATAATATAGCTATTCAGACACATAATATTTTAGCCAAGTAGCCGGTTTGGCGTCATTCCATTTGTAAAATCAATATGGCTGTTACGAGTATAAAGCTATACCCTCATAAAGACTATCAGAATGCAACTTTAAAGCTAATGTAAAATGACAAGTTACATGGCTGCTATAAGTATAAATAAAAGTCTAGACTAAAAATGAATGTAAAAGCTATAAGAATTACATACATATGTAATATAAATATGCCATAAAACATATTCAAAAATCTCACAAAACTACTTTCTCACATAAAAGTTTATGTGGGAAAGTAGTTTTGTGAGATTTTTTGTATAATAAACGAAAAAAGAGCGTTGTGGTAAATGTCTAGTAAGACAGACATTAATTACTATGTATTTTATAAATAATGGAGGTGTTTGAGATAATCATGAAATAATAAACTCATATTCGTATTGCGTTTGCTACTTCACGAGAAATTGGCCTTATAGCCGAATTTTGTTAGCAGTTATAAGGGAAATTTGTTACATAGAAGCAAATTTTATGTCTATTTTCGCCAATTAGCCATATAGTATGCGTGTACATGTCATGTTTAAGGGGGGGTTAGCTTAATATATGGTAACTATATAATCTCTATAAGGTTTTAGCCCTTATAATTTGTGCCCAAACCCACTGTTATATAAGCATTAATATGGCCTCTATTGTTCTTTTTTATTTGCTTTAATGACTTTTATACAACAACTTTTTGCTACTTGGGATATGTTTTCTACCGGATTTATAGTTTGCCTAAAAGATAACCCAGACACTAAGCAACGTCAGCGATCTCAGAATCAAATGTCTTTTTGCGCAAAACGATGTTTCATAGTAAGTAGTTACTTAGTTATTGACAATAAAACTTTAGCGTTTTAGTAGTACCGATTCCTCGAATATTATCTCTAATATAAGCAATACCACTTAGCGTAACGCTTAGCGTATGAATAACGGGCGAAACTTGGGGATCTTCCACAAATACTTGAGCAGCACGATTTTATCGCGATACCAAATCTATTACTTTGTATCTGGGTTAGTTTGAAAGCTAGGACATGGTGGGTGGCAGAGCGAGGGCGGATAGCGATCTCGATTGTGAGACTATTTGTAAAAAGGTTTCTATATTCGTCTGTACAAAACACAGACCATCGAGACGCTTCGTCGGCCAATGCTCGAGACGGCATTGTCAAAAACAAAATTTTCCATTCAGAACGAGTGTGTCAGTCAGTGTCAATCAGAGCTGGGCAAAATGCATGCTTTGCTCTAATTAAAATACAAAAGATAAAATACTATCTCGCATGTAATTAAAATACTAAATGCAAATATTTTAAGTCATTTACTTGAAATACAAAATACAGTAAGTATTTTAATTATTTTTATTTAAAATACAAATTACAATAGAAATTTATTTTCAAAAGAAATTTCTAATGAGATAAGCAGTCACTTTGTGCTCTTCAATCTGTATTATTTCTTTTCTCTGTTAAGTGTTTTTGTGTTTACAAAAATAAATAAATAAAAAATAATGATACAAAATACAGTCAGGTGTCAGTTACTTGTCAATTTGACGTACATTATAGGTGCAGTGTTGCCATCTTTAAAGCTTGACATATTTAGCGGTCGTCATTTTGCGTCCTAGAGGCTATCGAGCGCTATTTTCTGCAGAACGCATCCATTAATAAAATCTCTAAATGTAACATGTTCAAATGTATTTTGAAGCCAAGTATTTCAAATACTAACTACAAAATACCTCAGCGTTAGGTATTTGAAATACCAATTACAAATTACATTTTTAAGAAATAAAAATACATATTTGGTATTTGTAATTCAATTGCCAAACATGTATTTGTATTTCAATTACTTAATTTAATTACAAGTAATTGAAATACTGCCCAACCCTGGTGTCAATGCTTGCAGAAATTTACGGCCCGTGAAAATTTAGACAGGCTAAGACAGTCTTGTGCTCAGCGCAAATTGTACGGGCACAAATAATAATAGTAATAGCGCCATTAGTCGCTGTCGATGCGACAAAGTATGGCGTATCAAGAGGAGAAAAGATTTGCCGTGGCAGTTTTTTTTTTTGCGTGGGTTGAGTTCCCAAGACGAGAAAATTGTAAATGTATTTCTAAAGAAATCTGAGCATTGAACGTTGAGCCAGCGTAGGCGTTAAAGGTGCAGGTATGCAACGATTTCACAAATACGAACTACTTTATCTAAAAGATAAATCTATTCAGATACGGAGTCTTTGATGTGGTTCACTTGAAATTCTTTTGTTGCTTTGCAAAATACGGTAAATAAAATCATGCAAATATTATACTGCCATGCCAAAGCAAGTAAGATTTTAAACCATTTAATTTTTAACTTTTGGCCGATGTGGCCGAAATCGAATCATTCTGGCGCGACAACCGTGTACCGGAAAACGCAGCCACGGGGTCTCATTGCTAACAAAGAAAATTTGGTTCAAATAAATCTCACTAGATGGCGCGATATGCACGTATCTGTTATTGAATGTGTGTAAAATTCACATTTTCTGGAATTGAACATAAAAATTGTATGTTCTTGTTTAATCAACTCTCCTAAGTACAAAATTATGGAATATTGGGCTCTTAATTCACATTTCAAAGATTATTTTAACGGATCATTTAGAATTGATGCCAATAGATGGCGCATTTTTAAATTTGTGAGGCATTCCACTCGATTGTTAAAATTTCCATTGTAACACATTTTGGTGCAAACGAAACTGTAAAAACGTGGCAATAAATACTATAAAACGAACCTTCACTGTATTTAAAGAAAAAAATATTCACGAACTTAGTAAACCCTTTTACTTGCAAGTCACTGCTAACACCATCTATCTATCACCGTGAAACAGAACCGAACGCTAAAAAATAACAAGATGAATCAGATGAAAAACGCTAGTTACGTCGGCACGGTTTCTTTGTATGGGATGAGGCATTTGTATGCTAGTATTATATTATCTGTGACGCAGCGATGGAGTGTCTTCCACAAGGTGGATAGATAGCGAGATGCACGGGACCGGTCGAAGTGGTGATGAATCGCTCCCGCTTCCTCCTTCACTATGACGCTACCTTACACCACAATTCACAAAACATTCTGATGGTTACAAGTTGGTACAGAATACGGACCATTGAACTTCGAGTACTGGTTATCCCTCATTTACATCGGTTTCGTGCGCTTGCAAACGTTGAGTAAATCGCGAAATAGTTTATGTGCAGGTTTTAAACTTCTGACGTTTACAAGGTTTTAGTTTTTTGCACGGTAAAGCATTCAGCTGGTACTGAGATTTGGGTTACTAGATATCGTTGAAAGTTTCTTCTTTGACTTCAGTAAAAAGAAAGAAGAAAAATATGGATTAAAAGAGATTGTATGTAGCAAAGATGTGAATTTTAAGATGGATCTGCGGAGTGAAGAGAATGGATAAAGCGAGAAATAAGTATATTAGAGGAAGTTTGAAAGTGTCACCAGTGATAGAAAAGTTGAATGGAAATCGTTTGTCCTGGTATGGTCATGTAATGAGGGGGGATGAAACGCATGTTACTGAAAGAGTTATGAAAATATAAATGTAGATGGATGGAGAGGGAGGGGATGACCATGGCCAAAGAAAAGATGGATGGACTGTGTGAGGAGTGATATGAAAGAAAAGGGAGTCAGTGATAGCGTGGCTGGGGACAGGACGGTATGGAAGAAGAAAACATGTTGCGCCGATCCCAAAGTAACAAAGAAAAAAGGCAAGAAGATGATGAAATAAAATTACATTCAGGTATACTTTATAAGTTCGATATCACTAACAGCAGTGAAGAAAAACACCGTGGGTAAACTTTCACCCTAACCACGGGTCAAAGCGCTAAGAAAGACAATTTGATTTAAAGACGTATCAATAGATGGCGCGATATGCACCTATTTGTTATTGAATTGTGAATAAAATTACCATTTTCTGGCATTGAACATAGCGATAAGGCCGCCTTTGTACCCGTAGAAATAAGTATTATTGTAAAAGAGATGTGTAACTTTAGTTTCAGGTGTACAATAAAGTATATTCTATTTTCTATTCTATTCTATTATATTCTATGTTCTTGTTTAAACAACTCTCCTAAGCACAAAATTATGGAATATTGGGCTCTTAATTCACATTTCAAAGATTATTTGAACGGATCATTTAAAATGTATGCCAATAGATGGCGTGGTTTTATATTTCTGAGGCATTCCATTCGATTGTTTAAATTTGTATCGTAACTGTAAAAACGTGCAATAAAATACTATAAAACAAATTGTCACTGTATTTAAAGAAAAAAATATTCACGAACCGAGTAAACCCTTTTACTTGCAAGTCGCTACTGTCTATCGACGTGGAACGGGACCGAACGCGATCGATGTACAAAAAATAATCAGACGAAAAACACTAGTTACGTCGGCACGGTTTCTTTGTATGGGATGAAGCATCTGTATGCTAGTATTATATTATCTGTGCCCTAACTAAGTAATTTCAAAGAATGGTGTACTTGCTTGCATTTATTTATTGCTTCATGTTCAAAAAATTGTCTACTCGTAGCTGTCAAAACAGCTTAATTCGAACTGTCAAAACAGTAACTTAAGGGTGCTGGACTCATAATATAGTGCTAGGTAAAACAGCAAATCCATCTAGAGCAAGCGTGATTCTGTATGATAGCCCGTCTCTGTATGAAGTGGCCTTTGACCTTGCAATCTAAAAATCACTGACAGACAAAGCACTTTTCATTCCACTCAAAAAAATTAAGCTCTTTGAAAAGATTTCAGAAAATTCACCCCCTAAAAGGATTAATTAAGGGATAAAAGTTTAATGAAAGTTCGTCATTTTGGCCTATGGAAAGCCCCATCAGGCACAACGCTTGTTTTTAAACAAATGTAGAATGGTTGAACCCTTTCAGACGTTTATTTTTCAGTGAAGAGTTACAAACTGTTGTTTAGTATGGCCATAGAGACCGTTTTAGAGAAAACATTTTAGTATTTAGAGTGAGACATTTTAACAAAATAGTTTACTTAAGATGTTTTTTCAGTAAGTATTTTATTTTTAAATATAGCAACGCAAGTGTCGCTATATTGAGCCGTGTGCAGTAAAAATAACTTTTAAGTTTATTTTTATGTTGAGTGCGTTGCTTGTGTATTTGAGAATAAAAGTGTTCTCATAAAAACAGTTGCAATAAATAGGGACTAATACTCTTATTGAAGTTTTCTTCGAATGCTTTTTCTTGAAGTTTTCTTTGGATAATAGCTAACTCAAAATGAACATGCATCTATAAATAGTGGATAGAAAAAATAATCTTCTCAATAATTTCAGCGCAAAGACGTCCACTACTTGATATAAACTTCCCCATCCGGCAACTCATCGACAGGTCCTATGGTTCTCGCATCGCTAGTTCATTGGTCGATCTTGTAGGAGTACTTACAACGCAGCGTTAGAACAACCGACTTACAAAAAAAACCATTCTTCTTATTCGTTGTCTTCATTACTGAAGGTCGTGACCGTCTTGGAAAGCTTTCACGAGCTGCTTCCAAGCCACTCTTGTCTTTGGCTCTTCTCAGGGCAGTGGTCACCGTGAGGCCCGTAATCGCCCTGATCTGGTCTGACCACCGAGTTGGTGAGCGTCCGCGTGGCCTTTTCCCATCCACTTTTCCTACAACAACCAGTTTTTCTAGATTATTTGGTAGCAGATCGTGGAGAGTCTGGTTTTGATGTTTTACTGGTCGAAAATGGACTTATTTGTGCGTTTTGCTGTCCATGACATGCGCAACATTCTCCTCCAGCACCACATCTCGAAAGCCTCAATCTTTCTTTGATCCACTGAGCGAATTGCCCAAGATTCGGAGCCGTAAAGGAAAATTGAGAATACCAGAGTTCTAACGAGTCTCTTCTTGGTGTTATTAGAGATGTTCCTATCTTGCCACATCCTCGACATCTTGCTCATAGCAACTTTGGCCATCTGCGTACGTCTCCGAATTTCCCGACTGCAGCCCCCCTGATCGCTGATCATGGAGCCCAGGTACACAAAAAAACACTACAAAGTGAAAAATAAGTTAAATTTCGGAAGTCGGTGTTCCTGTTTTCGTTTCTTAATTTTTCGACACCGCCTTCCGAAATTAAAGTAATTTTTCTCTTTGTAGTGTTTTTTTTGGAAGTCGGTTGTATTTTTTTGTAGTTTTTTATTTTTCATTTTTTATGGTACATAATGGACAAGTTCTGTAGTAAGGTACCTATAATGGCCACAGTGATGCCAGAATAGATTACCCGAATAAAATGTAACCTGAACATAAACGATGGAATGAGAGTGTACCAGGGTGAACTGTCACATCTGCGTACCCGTTTAGAGCATACTAGCGTAATGGTCTGTTATGAAATGGTGTAAACAATAAACATACATGCGATTGCAGCAAACCCGAGTGATTTGCCGTCATTTATATATAGAGTTCTGTTGTATATCTCCGAAGTTCTTCATCAGATCTTTACCAAATGTAAATGGGACCATTTCAGAAACTTCTTTCGACCAAAAAATAGTTTTGGAAATCCGTTTATATATGACGGAGTATATATGCCCGACATTAACACAAAAAAATATATATATAAACTTCCGAATTGAGAACCTCCTCCTTTTTCGTCGGTTCGGTCGGTTAAAAATTGGTTTTATATCTAAACTTGTAGAAGTTTGATTGTAACAGCAAGCACAAACGTGACTTACATAATTATGTAATTAGTTCGTAAAAACACATCCATGATTCATTCGTAATTCAGACGAATGGTCTGCCAACTCTTTACAGCAGAACACTCAATCTTCACAAATTCCTCGGCATTTTGGCGACATTACCCAAAAAATATAAATATAATTCACAAAATACCATTAATACTTTACCGAACCGATTTCAAACCACTCAGCAGCAGAAAATACAATTGCCTACACGCACGGAAGCCCCCCCTTTTGGCTAGATTAGCGCTTCGGCGACATCAAAGCGTTGGCCGATCGCCAGTCTGACGCTTGTACAGTCGCACACGATGTCTATCGTGAAAAAAACGATGTCTAATATTCTATATTCATATTATAGAAGTAAAATTGTTTTTCTAATTCTAAAAGATAATTTGTGATGACCTAGAAAAAGTTACATTCTGGCGATAGCGATTATCGAAATGTCAAAATCATCGGGATTAAACTAAGTGACATTTCGGTGACAAATGTCAATCCCATACATTTTAAACTTGTTTATAATCGAGTATCACTTTGTCAAGAGCTGACGATACATTTACAAAGATTCTGTTAGTAGTATTAGAAACTTAATTCTAACACATCGGGCTTTCCGGTTTAGTGATCAGCGAGTCCTGGGACACATAGGCCTCTTCCAGCTGTTTCCACTCATTTCTGTCTCTAGCTTTTCTAGACCTGGTAGCGCCTCCAATTTTTCTTATGTCGTCTGTCCATCTCTTTGCCTGTCTTCTCCTTTTCCTTTTACCATCGCGTGGTTTCCATTCTGTTATAATTCTTGTCCATTTAAACTTACTATCTCTCGTCATGTGTCCTGTCCATACGCATTTCAACTGTCTTACTTTCTTTATTATATCTTCTACTTTAGTTCTGGATCGTATTTCAACTGCTCTTAAACCTTACTGAATTCCATTACGTACTACTAAAGTATGATGAGATCAATTACTCTCAATTGTACCCCGCAACTAGCATGCTAGTTACTAGCAGCTGGTAAAGCAGCCTTATCGCATAGTCATAGGCAACTTTGTATCCCGAAGAATGTATGTCGTGGTGGCCCAGTGCCTAAGACCTCGCCTCTCGTGCTTGAGGTCGTGGGTTCAAATCCGGGCAAGTACCAATGTGACTTTTTCAAATTCATATGTACATTCTAAGTTTATCTAGGACATCGCATGCAACGGTGAAGGAAAACATCGTGAGGAAACCTGGACTTATATAGTTAATGTAAGTCTGAAATAGCCAAGTCAGACGCCTGTGGTGTTCCCAGAGGCGGCTTAATTAACTTTAACACTCAAGGTGATCACATCTCACACGAAAAGAAGATCCTTTGGCTTCTTTGGAAAAGCTACGCCAGCAAAGCCGCGGGACAAGCGATAATATGTTCTGATAAAATACACTTGCGGATAGTAACGCGATTTTTAACGCGATATAAACGCTTTTAGAAGGTCAGAACCGTCTGAAGATGCCTGATAAAGATACTTTTGATCTGGCAAAATGTGCCAGGTTTTTATTGTTTTTTTCTTTTGTTTCAACTGGTGCGTTGTGATTTTATTTTTCTTGTTCAAAATTAGAATGCTCTGTTTATTTTATAATGAAATTCCTGAGTAATATTAGACTGGAAGTTGTATTGTTGGGTATTGATAGTTTGGCAATTCAGACTATTTTATACCTACCTACAGTTTTGTGTGTTTTTAGTTTATTTTAGGAAATATAATGTCATAATCTCTAATGGGACATAGGCCACCTCTTTGTGAAAAGGAATGGGTATTAGTCTACCATGTGGGCCCAGTGCTGGGGGATGACTATAAGCTCTTAGAGTAAGGCTATTTTGAGTGTGTGTAAAGGACAGATGTATAATAATATGACGTATACATCTGTCACTTACTCCATCTCAAAATAACCTCACTCTAAGAGCTTATGGTCACCCACTGGTTAGTGGATTACAGATGTTACCAATTTTTAGTTCTAGGTCATGCCGGTTTCCTCACGATGTGCTCCTTTACTGTTTTGAGAGAATAATCAGTTTTAGGGTTTCTAATTATTTTAAGTGGTAAAAGCGAAGTTAATGAAAGCTCTTGGCTAGAATCTGAAAGTTATTAAAGCTAATGATCAAATTAATGCTATACAAAAGTTTTGTTTTTGCGGCTTAAGGCTTCCTTTAAATAAAATTTCTTCTAAATTAATATTATTAAAATATATTTTACTGTAAAAAGCCGAACTACGGTAATAGCTAGGCTTAACCGGTAAAACCTTAAATTTACCAAGTATTACTGGTGAAAGTCAGAAATGATAAAAAAATATCGCAATTTTCGGGCTCTTACTTGTGAATGTTGAAAAGTTATCATGTCTATGTATAACATGATACGAAATGATAATATGAGATCAATTGATCAAAAAAAAAAAAAAAAATAGATTGTGATAAAAAAATCAAATTAGACGAAAAAGTTAACCGAAAATCGTTTAACAAATATAATACTTACTATGGTTAAGCTGATCAGTTAAACCGGTTAATCTTAGTTTTGACCGTAGTTCGGGCTTTTACAGTAACAATATATAATTATTTGCAAGAATCTTTGAAGGTATTCTAGATTTGATTCCGAAAATTCTTTCTCTGATAGAAAAGCTACACTATAGCTCAGTTCTATAGGCAACGTTTTATCCCGTAAAATATATTAAAGAGTGTAAATCATTATGATTTTTAAAACAACTAGTTAAACAATACATTATTCAACAAAAATTATAACTCACAGGTAAAGTTACTCTCTAAGACTAAGCTCAGCGTCAACATGAACATGGCGCTTGTTCACTAATTACGAGTATGTGTACTCTAAATGAGTACACACAGTGCTTCTACCTACTAAAGCTTTTATAATTTTATTTTGTTTTGCAAGTTTTCTTTGATATCTTAATTTTAAGAATGTGTAAAGATCAACTACCAATCTAACCTCCTTGTTTGCCCTTCATGCCCGAGCACCTGCACCTTACGGGATTTGAACGTAGCAAATGATAGAGCTGGTTGTTGCTGGCTGGTTGGACAAAATCTGAATGGTTGAGTAAATTTTGTGTCACGAAAGAAGAAGAAGACCAATCTAACTGTAAACATATTCCTGTTACTTTTGTCCTGTAAATACGCTCAACATACATAAATTGTTTAGATATGTAATTTTCTCATGTAAATCATTGGCAATGGAATTAATTGTAATTATTTTGAGAAATAAATCACAGATTAGAGAAGTTAGTATGTATCGGATATTTCAATCGCCGAGATCAAGTACCAACACAATTTTGAGCTTAATATCCATGGAGCTGGGTTGAGTCTTGACGGCACATTTCTTGCGAGGCTGCTCGAACTAATACCCCCGCGCCCACCAAACATACACTCACCTCGCACGCGCGAGGTCTGCGTTCGAGCGTTGACAAACAACTGGCGGAGCGGTGCCGGGACCGCGCGAAAGTGTAGGCATTAATCGCTGTAAGTACAGTCGCGTGAAGGAGGCCCGAATAAGGCTTAGCACGCACTGCGATTTTTATTCGCGCGATTTTTTTTTCCGCGCGTTCTGTGGCCTATGGAGTTGTATGAAGCTGCACGCACTGCGGAAAAATAATCGCGCTCAAATAGTACTAAAAAATTCGCGCGGAAAATAATTCGCGCGAATCAAAATCGCTGTGCGTGCTATGCCTAAAGGTTCTTAAGGTTGCCATAGTCGACAGCACGAACTATTTTGTGCGCGGGGTTAAAATGCATGCTATCTCGTCCGACAACACGTGCGAAAGAGATTGATGCTATGATGAGCAAGTAAGAAGCTAGTTCGGTTGCGAATTACCAATTTTGCAAATTTGTAGCGAAATGGATGATTATTTAGGACGAAAACGAGCGCGCGAATTTTTATAAACAGACCTTTGGGAGTGTGGATATAATGAAAAAAGGCCTAAATATATATTTTCAAAATAAAATTATTTACATTGTTGAACTACTAATATATCCCTGTATGGTGGCTGTTTTGCAATTTTCCTTCTTCTTATGGTATTTATTTCCGCCCAAATATGTGTTAAAATTAGTGTTGAAATATGGCACTTTCGACGTTCATAACTTTCAAATTATAAATGTGTTCACTTTTTCGTTTCCATACAGGGCTAGATAATGATGAGACTAAATTTTTGTTTTTTTTTTTGAACGGACTTGGAGTACCACTGTTTGACGATGTACGTTCAATCGCCAGACTACGTTTGTATGGAAGAATGATCGACTAGTGCAACCTTAACAAAAAAACGCAGTACTCATAACCGACGTGCGTGTATGACTAGATGTATGAACCTAAATTAAGAAAAACGGAGCAGATATGTTAGGATCGTAGCAAGTGGCGTTTCGTTAGTTTCTGCCTACTTCTATGGGAAAAAGACAAGTTTAATGTATGTTATTATAAAAATATAATGTCAAAAAACGAGTGTCATTCTGAATTTCGACAGTTAATTATTTCGACAGTCTCAATTTCGAAAAACAATAGTTCGACAACTCATTGCTTCGACAGAACATATATTCGACTAGCATTAGTTCGACAGATCATACTTCGACAACACACATCTTCGAAAAACAATAGGTACTTCGACAAAACCCTTCCTCGATATGCACTTGTTCGGCGGATCTCTATTTCGACGAAACATACCTTCGACATAATACTGCTCTGAAATGTGACAATACGATCACGTGTCGGCGTTTCGGACTAAATTGAACTGGCTACCGATTCGGCGTCGTCGAGATACTCATATCCTATTTCTTCTCAATACTATTCTACACAATCCTAATTCTCCTCAATACCTTCGTGTACGCTTTGGGAATGACACTCCAAAAAACATCGTAAAATATTGTTCAACATGTAATCTTTATTCCGTTGTAAAGTTTATTCCGGTTTGTAATATGTTCATTAACACCAAGCAATAATAATGCTATGTTTTATATGATCAAAAGCGAGACCAATTCTTTGCTGCAATTCGCTTTTTAAATGATAGGACTATGCTGACAGCTTGTTCTTGCGTTTGAAAAATAAATAATATAAATATTTTGTTCTAAAATGTTAGTCTTTCGACAGATATTGAACGTTGATACAGAATTTAATGTGTTCTTTTTTTCTGGTTTATTTCAAATTATGATATTTCAGATCTAAATATTTTCATACTTAATGGCGGTATTTCATCAGGTATTTCAAAAATCAAAATCAAAATCAATATTTTTATTTCACATAGGCCTACATGGGCACTTATAAAACGTCGACAAAAGGTGCACGGTTCGGGTTGGTCGTTTCCTATGGAGAAGAACCGGCAAGAAACTCCATGGTTACTCTTTTAAAAATGGTTTGGTTTTACAATATTTCCATGTTACAGCATTAGTACTTAGACATGTGGGGACAACGTAGGCCCGACTTATGACAATAAGTCGTAAGAAACTAAAAAAATAAAATAAAAGGATTATATATCTTATAAAAAAGTTAACAAATGTTAACTAGCAACTAGAAGGCCTACAATGTTCACACATTCACAAAACAATCGGTAAAAGAATCTATACATTGTAAATAAAAATAAGTATAACAAGACTAAATTTAACATGTGGCACAAATTTTGTTATCAGTGCTGTAACTATTCTTAGCAAAGGGCTATAAAGATGTTTGAAAACCATTGTAAAAAGTCTAATTAAAAGAAGGAAAGAAAAATGAGATTGAGAATAGTTAGAGACATCCACATATTTGTGCCGTTTACAAGTTACCAGGGAAGCTGCATGCGCAGAAGGAGCTAAGGCCAAATGTTTTTATCTTCAACGTAGTCCTTGATTTTATAATATGCTTTTTTAATAAGGATACGTTTGATGTAGTTTTTGAACTTTCCATCGGTCAGTTCTATAACTGACTTTGGCAACTTGTTATAAAAGCGTATACTGTTTATAAGAAAAGACTTGCTAGTTTTCGTTAATCTGAATTTGGGTATTACAATTTCGTGCTTACTGCGTGTATTTAAATTATGGAAGTCGCTTCTAGTTTTGAACAGCCCCCGATTTTTACGGACATACAAAATACATTCCAAAATATAAAGTGAAGGTAGAGTCAGTATATCGATCTCTTTAAATTTTTCTCTGAGGGACTCGCGAGGACCCATTTTATAGATTGCGCGGATTGCCCTCTTTTGTAGGATGAAAATTGAGTCAACGTCTGCTGCTGATCCCCACAGCAGAATGCCATAAGACATAATACTGTGGAAATAAGCATAGTATACTAACCTAGCTGTAGCTACATCGGTTAGCTGCCTTATTTTCCTTACTGCATATGCAGCCGAACTTAACCTACCCGAAAGAGTTCTAATGTGCGCGCCCCACTGCAATTTTGAATCGATAGTAATCCCTAAGAATACAGTTTCCGTTATAACTTCAAGATTTTTGCCGTCAAGATTTAAGTTTAGGTCATGTTGTGGTACATTTGGTAAAGAGAACTTTAGACATTTTGTTTTTTTCGCATTCAGTAAAAGATTGTTAGCTGCGAACCATTTTGAGAGAACAATTAGACTTTCGTTGACATTTAAAACATCCGTATCTTGCCTATCTATTTTAAAAATTAGCGAAGTATCATCAGCAAATAGAATTATATCCGATAATTTGGCCATCATAAAAGGGAGATCATTAATGTAAACAAGAAAAAAAAAATTAAAATAGAATATTATTAGTTTAATGGTACAATAATAATTGTAAAACTATAATCAAGATTGTATTCATGAAGAGTAAAAATAAAACATCATATTTTATGATACTACATTAAAAAAAAACTCAGTATATAATATATTGTAAAAATCAAAAATAAAGCAATTCTCACGATCACTATTTGTGTTGAAGAAAGAATATTTGAGTAGGTGTATGGTCTTTGGGAGTAGGTGAAAGAGTATGACAACTTCCCTTTAATTTTTTTCGCTATTGCCAAAAATTATTGGACGCTTTTATTGGTGAAGATACTCTTTTCGAAAAATTCTCTTTCATTTCTCTTTGCCCTTTAGGCAGCAGAACTCTCTTTTTAACCGACTGCCGAAGGAGGGTAATGTATCAGTATGTGTATTTATGTCCCTATGTGGCGTTGGCCGATGATTCTTTCGTCAATCGATTCGTCATAACCTTGCGATTGTCACTGGCTACATTAAAATCGGAAAATAGAAAAATGGTGAATTTTGGGCGACATATTGTGGAGGCCCAATATTTTTTTTCTTCCAGACCCACCCTGTGGGTTATCAAAATAAGGGATTTTAAGAGGTGATTTCAAAAACATATAACACTTATATGTTTAAATGTACCTAATTCGAAAAAAAAAACGTAAAAAGACGAAAATCATTCTGTGCAGTCAGTGGATACATCGGTTGAAAGATTTCTTTTTTAAAATCTTTAAACCGACTCCGAAGCCAAATGGGTCGCTGCAGGCACAACTTAGTTAGATGGGGGTACTCATATGACCCGCAGTGCGATTGCGGAGCTACGTCCCAAACAATCCCACATCCTATCGTGCTCCCTGTGCAACAACACCTGCACCCTGAAGGACCTTTGTGTAGCAAATGAAAACGCTATTGCCGTGGCTGAATTCTGGTCAAAACGTATATAATTGAGGAATCATCAATACGACGAAGAAGAAGAAGCAGAAGAAGAAGTGGATACATCTGGTTTTGATCAGCCAGCTCGCGATGAAATGCATCCTCCGACTGCACAGTATGATTTTCTTTTTGTTTACATCTTTTTAGGCAGTTGAGATTTTAGATTTTTTGAATAAACAATTTTAAGACATAACCTAACCAAAATTTGTTGATATTTAATTAATTCCTATAAGTAATTAACTTATAACAATATGACTAGAAAAGAGGAAACAATTAAGATGACGGCAAAGAAGACTAGCTGTTCTGTTGCCCGCGACTTCTTGCGCGACAAACTCGTAAAATTTGTATTTCTTTTTTCCCACAGGAACTGTGATTTTTTTCGGGATACAAAGCCTATGCTACTTTTTGCTAGTGTAAGTCCCGTCAAAATTTTGATATTACCTACATACACTTCAATTTTATTTATTTGTCTTGAGCAGGGGTAGCCAAATGGCGGACCGCGGTCCGGTTCCGGATCGCCGACCAAGAAACATATACTGGTACTGGTCCTGGTGTACTGGTTTCATATGTGTGGCCCATAAGAAACCAGTACAATTAACATAGTTTAGTTGTGTTACTTGAGTACGTAATTTAATAATTTATCACGCGCTCTGTCTTTAATGCCGCCGATTCGACAACGAACCAATCATCTCATCAAAATCTTCATTGATATTGTATCTTTGTTTACGTATTCAAGTTTATTATTTCAATTTTAAATAAGTAAATACACGTGACGAAGGCCGGGGGGCAGGTCTGGGGTGGATTTAAATCTTACGGACCGCGACGGTCATATTATTTAAAAAAACGGTCCCCAAATGAAATTAATTGGTGACCCCTGGTCTAGAGAGTATAGAAGAAGAAATTCTACTCCACTCTGACTCCAAATAAAATTGAGTAAGATCGAAATGATGAAACTTACAGTATCTTAGTACTTATTACTGTTTGAGTAATACGTTTTATAAAAACCAGACATTTTGTTGGACAAACAAGACGAAAACAAAATCCTTATCTTGTTGATCCTTAGTAAGTTTTTAACATTGTTAAGAAAAATGTAACGCAGCTTTCATCGGCGTATCCTTGAACAAAGTTCCTGATATTATCGGCAAGCTTCCAAGCGATACTTGGTGAGATTAAAATTAATTAATTTATACATGAACTAGCGGACGCCTCGCGGTCTCACCCGCGTAGTTTCCGTTCCCGTGGGAATACAGGGATAATAAGTAGCCTATGTCACTCGGGGATAGTGTAGGGTCCCAACGGTGAAAGAATTTTACAAATCGGTCCAGCAGTTCTTAAGTTTATTCGTTACATACAAAAATTACAAATGTTTCCTCTAAGTAATATTTTATTATTTTATTCTTATTATTATTATAGAATCTAGATAAGCTTGGGTTTCTAGTGCTTATTAACACTGTATTATGATGATATAGGTCGCTAATTTGTCTCATGTTACAGGTTGATTTAAATTATAACAACAATTTAATTATTATCTGTTGAATTAAATTAGTTTTAGAAACCAATACATAAATATTCTTATTCTGTTTTGAAATCCTTTCAAAATATCAAAAAATCTTACTCATTTATTCGAGAAAACTTCACTCTGAAAAGTTTTCATAACAACGTCATTTTAATTCCAATGCGTTTCCAATAATTTACTGAAATTCTAAATTGACACGCCAAGAGATTGAAGGCCCACCATATTTTAGAGTTTGAGTTTTCGAGGTTTAGAATCATAACACGATGTTTTTAACGCCGTTCGGAGAGGCTCCTTTAATGCACCCGTGTCCAGAGCGTGTTATGGCATCCTTTGGAAAAAACATCGCAATATAATGTTGGATAATGTACAGGCTGCATCCAGATGTATTTACTATATGGACCTTGTGGCAACTTGAACAAATTTCCGTGCGTTTAAGCGTTTTTGCCTTACCTGTTATTGGAATCAAATATAACAGCTCACAATGATAGGACCCATTAATATAATGATAATTTTTATCCGTGGTTTGATGGGATTGTGTCCAGTGTCCAGACCCTGCACCTTTCAGGATCTAAACCTGGCGAATGACCCAGGTAGTTAGTTACTGGTACGATAAAATTATAAATTTGAGTTAATCGATACAAAAAGGAGAAAGAAGAAGAAGAAACCTAACATTTGTGCACATAACTGTACCTCACAGTCCATTAATAGTTCCACAGATCTTATAAATATTAGAGACTAGAGGACGCCTCGCGGTTTCACCCGCGTAGTTCCCGTTCCCGTGGGAATACAGGGATAAAAAGTAGCCTATGGCACCCGGGGATAGAGTAGCTTCCCAACGGTGAAAGAATTTTTGAAATCGGTCCAGTAGTTTTGGAGCCTATTCGGTACAAACAAACAAACGAACAAAAAAATCATTCCTCTTTATAATATTGGTATAGATAACGTGATTTTGTGCGTTGTCTAGACGATTGTACGCGATTGTACCCGCTTACTATCACATTACTGTTCCGATCATCTTTATATCCATTTTATGGTGGTTGAAGATATGGGATATCTTTGACGAAAAATTTTAGTGCTTGATTGTATTGTGTTGCTTAATAAGGTACCGTATGTGATTTTGTGTAGGAAGGTACGGTTTTTGTTCTTACCTACTTTGTACCGTTCTTATGTAAGTATTTCCTGATGTTCCTTATAGTGTGGGCAGTGTCTAATCTGGTGTTTGTTTTCTTAAAGTGATGTCTCTTTGGCTAAATTAATTCCAGATTTCTTATTGCTGTCGTATATTTGTCTACATACAAAAGTTTTCTTTTCATGGGATAGAATTGAATTTCTACGATGGTCATGCCTATAGAATTTTTTATGTTATGTTAAGAAGGCAAATTTAGTGGACTTAGGTGAGAGTTTTCTATGGTTTGACGCAAGCATTTCCATAATTTTTTTGGACGTGTTATTGACTTTTCCTCTGAAAATAAAATTGCTATGTACTGTTCGGATTGACTTGTGCTTACTATGTATATTTGTAAATGACTGCCCCGGCTCCTTCAGTAAATGGCTATCCTCATTTTTTGCGTTATTATTTAAATGCAAAGAAAATGCTTCTTTGTAAATTTAAACATGGATCGTACCGAGCCAGCAATTGGATAAAAAAATAAAGGAAATTGGATATGCCATTTGCCGGCATTTTTCATTGGCCAAGAGGTATTCAAACCTAGACCTTCACAGTCACACTCAGTCGCGACGCCAGACATGTCAAAACGCTAACAGCTTTATGTCAAAAATAATTTACAACAAAAACAACATTCCTTGTCTCTGCCCATTTCCGGTTGTCAACCGTGTGTCCGTCTGTCACATCCATGAAATAAATTTGTAACATTTTACGCCAGTATATAGCGCATAAAAAATAAAATAATGATTGATATGCCAAAGTTTGGAACGCAGGAATTTGGGTCGTTTGACGTAGATCGCAGTTTGGAGATCAATTCACTGGGGAACGTTGACAAGAGGAATGGAAAAGAATGTTTGAAAATGGAATGGATAGATTTATGTGAATGGTTTGCATTGCCATTCAAAGTGCTGTCAGTCTTACTACCAATTTTGCTGACAGGCTTTATCTCTTTATCCGAGCAAGAACTAGGTAGCTACTGGATAAGAAGAATATGTAAAAAATGAAGAAGAAATAAATGAAATAACTTCTTTATTGCAAAAAGTAGTAGATCTTGCTCTATTACTTTAATCACTCATTAGTGATATAGAAAGAAAGGAAGAATATCATTTATTTGAAATAGATTGTCCACTTATTTAATTACTTATTAGTGGTTTAGAAAGAAAGAAAAAGAATTATTTGAAACAGATTGTCCACTTGTTTAATCACATTTTGGTGCTATAGAAATAAAACCATTTATTTGAAACAGATTGTCCACTTGTTTAATCGCTCATTTGTGATATAGAAAGAAATGAAGAAAGAAAAAGATTCATTAGACACAACAAACATAATAAAACTAAATATAGTGCCAATCTTTTACAACAAAAATTCTTTATCAACATATTGCCTGTATTTTCCAACTTTAAGGCAAAGATTCATAATAATAGTGACCTAACGCTTTTTCCTATTATTCAAGAAATACCAACTATTTTAAACTTACGTTTTACCTTAAATCAAGACACTAATAAGGTTCAAAGCTAACAGGCGGTTCTCGAGTTTCATTTCCTTAGATAATGCTCCTCTTAACCCGCAGCGTTGGTTCCTATCATCAAAGTAAATTATATTCTCTCTTATTCCTAATATAACCGCTTTCCTGTTAGAACAACATTTCCGACCCACTTTTATGACGTCCCTTTTAGGTACGATTTACACACGACACTTCATATCTTTGCAATGATTTACATATTTCAATCGTATCCCTGTGAAAATTTCGTCTTTTTATATGTATACTGATATGATAAAAAATATATTATATATATATATGACTATAAATTTATTCTAAGTAGTAAAAACTTATTTTATAGTTACGTTTTTCCTTATATCAAGACACTAATTAGATTTAACGCTCCCATGAAAACTTAGCAAGATTTTTCCGAGTTTCATATCCTTAGTTATTAATCTCATCATCTTAAGAGCGCGGCGAAGCATGAATTGTCCATACAAACGTAATACCAAAATTATTTGAAATTTTAGCATATCTCCACCATATTATGATGATATTCGGATTGAGACAGTATTTATCTAGGTTCCTACGTTTTCTTTTTTTCTAAATTATTACCTAAAATGAAGTTTTATCGAATTCCATTTTGTATATTTTTACAGCGTAAATGACATGTTTTCTTTTTGATATTTCTGTATTATACAAAACAATATCTATAATAATGTCGTAGTAGGAACATAGCTCATATTATGAAATTACAAATAATCGTTTTTTTTTTTAAAACATTAGGTTTTCATTCATAATTTTTGGTATTACGGAACACATCAAATTAATCACACATTTTCAATCGCTAGTATTGCTGTCGCATCAAGCAAATGCCAATGTGTGCGTAGTCGCACTGCTCACGGTTGTGTTTGTGTATCGTTCGTACGGGGTTTGTTCGGGGCACTTCGGGTGTGATTCGGGTGTGTTTCACTCACAGATTACTGATATGTAGCTAGCTAGTTTCACTGCTTGTTGTACTATTGTTCTGTCGATTGTTTGTTGTTAGTATTAGAATATTACTTTACTATGTTTTACGTGCGTGTTTATTTATTTTCTAAATTGTACTTATTTTAATATTTCTGACACTATTGACTTATGCTATGAACTTGGATTTAGATTTGCCTTGTGATTTGAACTTTGGTATTGAGTAATCTACTTTCTTACGAACTTTGCGTTGTTTACGGACTTTGTTATTATTTACTATATGGTTCGGTTGCCGACATGGTCTCCGAACGTTGGGATGTTTCTCACAGGAAGTACCTATTTCCCAATGACATAATACAATAAGTTAAATTAATACGTACCTTAGTATATCTATACTAATATTATAAAGCTGAAGAGTTTGTTTGTTTGAACGCGCTAATCTCAGGAACTACTGGTAGGAATTGAAAAATTGATTTTGTGTCCATTTATTGAGGAAGGCTTTAAGCTAAAGAGACATCACGCTATGACCAGTAGGAGCGGAGCATAAATGTTGTTTTTTGCAAAAACGGCCAAAATATTTCTTTTTGAGAGCTTCCGTTGCGTGTGTTGCGTACAATCATGTATGTAGTGTAGAGTAGGTAGCTAGATAGGGTAGGGTAGGTAGGTAGATTAGGTTAGGTAGCCAGATGACGGGAGCGAAGCCGCGGGGGGTTTTGTATAAATTAGTATTTACCTACCTACCTACCTATTCATCAACTTACGAAGCTTTGTTTTTTTCGTTTGTTTATTCATGTCATGAGACAAAGCGGGCGTAGGTAATTATCTCAAGGACACCGCTAAGACTTACCTACATTGCTCCTCTTTACTTACTGTGACGTTAGTTCGGCCAGTTGGGCTCACGCAGGGTAGGGTGACCATGCGATTGGACTTGCCTGCACAAGTGCGGCTTTATGCCCTCGGTCCAGTTTTTGCTAGACTTTTTTATAAAATTCCTTTGACAAAAAACTAAATCTAAAAAGCCAAATTCGTTCTAGTTTATTTAATTATTCTGGGATTTGTATCTGGACTTCAGTTAGCCATACCCTGGGGTGTTCCAATAAACTTTTATAACTGGCTAGCTAATCGACTACATAATAAACTGCAAAATATTTACAGAGCCACGACGATCATGTAAAAAACGCCTTTTGCTATCAATTTTCAGAAAGAAACACTGAAAGACGTAAGAAAATAAGCGTGTTTAGTGTGGATCTTTGACACTATGTTTTCTGATTACCATTATTGTATTTTTTGTTTTTCGTTCAGTCGATAATATACTTATGGTCACCCTACACGACTTTATCAAGTTTAAATTTATATTTTTTAAACAGATGAATGATAATCTATAAAGTAAGAACATAACAAAATGAATGTTTATTCAAAATTCTTGTTTTTAGGGTTCCGTACCCAAAGGGTAAAAACGGGACCCTATTACTAAGACACCGCGGTCCGTCCGTCTGTCTGTCTGTCTGTCACCAGGCTGTACCTCATGAACCGCGATAGCTAGACCGTTGAAATTTTCATAGATTATGTATTTCTGTTGCCGCTATAATAAAAAATACTAAAAACATAGTAAAATAAATATTTAAGTGGGGCTCCCATACAACAAACGTGATTTTTTTGCCGTTTTTTGCGATAATGGTACGGAACCCTTCGTGCGCGAGTACGACTCGCACTTGACCGGTTTTTTTTTTAATTCTTAGCTCAGAGCGCTGTTATTTATCTATTCCTACTTATGCGTAAATAGGCATATGTAATACTTGCATTCTTTATTTATTATAACAACACATGTTTGAGGTTTCTTAAAGGAATACCTACATAAATAAGACAAAAGAACGCGCGCGCCGTTCGCGTCGCCCGACTTTCGAGTCGATAGGATGATTAGGTATAGGTAGCGATATCTATCTGCTTACACACACACACACGGCTACGCACGGCGCGCCGCGTGTGCGTGCAAACCGAGATAGCAATACTCCGAATGAATTTTTCACTTGGTTCGAATTGCATTTGCGAGCTTTGTTCGCCGCGCCCTTAACCCTCAGTGTTGGTTTCACTACCATCAAAGAAAATTATATTCTCACATATTCGTAACCGTTTTCCGACCCACTTTTATGACGTCCCTTTAGGAACGACACTTCATATCTTTGCAAGATTTACATATTTGAACCGTTTTGCCAGTGAAAATCTCATATTTTTATATGTATACTGATATGGTAGTTAAGACTGTAAAATTATTGTAAGGCTCCCACAGAAAGACTCGGTGAGGATGTGAAGACCTGA